>JAPMUY010002914.1:27500-110000 GCA_026901105.3 Galaxias olidus
TTGAGTGTGTGCGTGAGCGTGTGCATGAGCCTGTGCGTGTTAAGTGCATACGTGTTTTCTGTCTGACCTTTCCTGATGGAGTTGGCTTAGTTATTTATTGAAATCATTCCTTGGGGTTGCTCCGTGCTACCCTCAGGGTTGATAGCGTTCTCGCCCTGCACTAACCTTGGGTTAAACACTGGTTGAATGTAAAAATAGATTTTGCATTTCAAACATTCTTCACTTTAAGAGTCCAGTCCTGATTTCTGAATAATCACCGAAACAGAATTTTACAATCAGAACGTTCATTTCATAGTATACTGCATTTTATTTCACCTAGACGGTGTCACATCTTGACACCACAAAACGCATTCGTAATTTCCACTTGCCTCTGTCTTGACTGTCGGGTGTGAATTGGCTGAGTGTTGTATAATCAGGTACATCTCCCAACTCTCTAATTCTCCAGACAATTCCCCCATAACTGCATCGATAAACCCAGAACAGATTATCTGAGGGAATAGCTTGTTCAGTGAAGGCTGTTATGCTTATCAGCTCCCATTTCACACCTAGCGCTCTCCGTCATTTAGTGATCCGCTTAGCCACGCATTGTCTCTAAGTAGCTCGCATTCTCCACAAATCTTCTTATTTACAAGTTATTTAAGGACAGGAGCAGAGCCTATTGTTCGGTAAGTGTAGCACAATGTCAGCCTTTCAGTCTTGTGGAAAGGTACACTTTTTTTCTGAAAACCTAGTGGTTGTTAACTCTTTTTTTTGCACAGACCTATGACTATTAGCTCCGTTTCCAATTAGAGCGACACAGACCCTATCACTAACTTTGACACAGGCCCATAGCAAACCTGTTAACCTGCCCCACCAGTCTTTGTGATCACATACAGTATGGATACAGTTCTGCTGCGCGATATATGGTATAAGAACAGCAACAGCTTACACTAATCAATACAAATTGTCCCCATTCAGTCAACCAGCAGAGAGACGGCTAAGTCTCACAGAGACTACGACCCCGATATCATGGGTGAACGAGCCACAGGCGGACAGGTATTGACCACCGGTGTCTCGGTGAAACAACGATCAAAACAATCAGAAGGCATCCTGTCACTTCTGATCAGTTCCCTGTAGGATCCGTCTTTTTCTGTGGTCCCATCTCCACACCTCTGACACAGGAGGGAACAGACCTTCACCTCGAGACATTCAGCTTCCCTCCCGCCGATACCTCCTCCCTTCTCTGTCGAGCTGCCACTCCTGCAGCCTATATATCGGAGAGCATGGGAAGGAACCTACATTGGCAGTGAAACATGTGACCCCTCTTCTGGCTGTGTTTCCACCACTGGCCTCCAACAGGCTGCAGGTCCACAGCACCTCCTAAATATTACACCTTTGGCTTCAGAGCAGATGTGAAACCCCTCCCCATACACTTTCCGCACTTAAATGTACTGCACTGTTTGGCAGAATGCTCTCACAAACACAAAGGTCTCAAAGTGCACACCTGCCAACTTTCGTGCACACAAGACGCAGCATATAGATGTCAATGATGCAAACATTTCTGAAGGTTCATAAATAATTAATTTGTGTGTGAAGACAATTATTTCATTTTCAAAAATGTAAGTTAATATTCTGAGAAAAAAAAGAAAACACACTGATAATGATGAACATCTAAAAAAGACTTTCTCTTGCCAATCAAATAACCAAAGCAAATGACTACAATGACAAGTTGATTGTGTCAAAAGGGTACTGTCCATGGTGCTGAATATGTTTTTATCTAAATAAGCTGCTTTGAGATATAAAAGGAAAACAAGACGTATTACGTATTATTATTATTGAGTGTGTGTGTGTGTGTGTGTGTGTGTGTGTGTGTGTGTGTGTGTGTGTGTGTGTGTGTGTGCGTGCGTGCGTGCGTGCGTGTGTGTGTGTGTGTGTGTGTGTGTGTTTGTGTGTGTGTGTTTGTGTGTGAGCAAGTGTGACTGAGTGTATTTGTGTAATTTTACCAGTTGGCCCAACCACAGGAAAAGTGCACTTTCAGCAATTGCCAGAATGGACAATCCCTTTCTCTATCGTCAATAACAAACATCATGTGTGTTAGTACTTAGAGCAATCAAAATTAGTTTACCCAGGCAAATCCCGTTTTAAATGCAAAGAAGCATAACCGCTTAAATGTTTTCTAACGCTTAGCATTATTTAAATACAAGCATTGTATTTAAAAAAAAAAATCTACTGCACACTCTATGTTTGAGGCTGGGGATGTTCAAAATAACTAAGACCCGGATACCTGTAGTTTGTTTTGCTTATTCACTTCATAGTAGGCCTACCGTTTGTTGGTACTGCTGATTTGTTTATTCTTATTATAATGAAATGTAATTATGGATATAAGTTGGAGAACACACCTCTCTTTTACCTTCTGAATGTGTGCCAGTTCACTCGTGTGTTTGCGCGCAGGCATGCCTGCGTGTGTGTGTGTGTGTGTGTGTGTGTGTGTGTGTGTGTGTGTGTGTGTGTGTGTGTGTGTGTGTGTGTGTGTGTGTGTGTGTGTGTGTGTGTGTGTTTGCGTGTTTTTGCGTGTGTTTGAGGGGCTTGGTCTGTGTGCGCGCATCCATATGTGAGTTTCTGAACGAGAGTGAAAGACGTTTCTGTATGCTATAAACTTTGCCAGAACAGCTCCATGGCAACAAATTAGACACGCCAAAAATGGTTTCTTGAAGAGACCAAGAAACTAAATTATTGACTATCCACATGGCACTTTGGCATGTGTAATGGGATTGATAATTCTAAGAGAATATTCTGGATATGTTTTTTACATTTATAAATCCTTAGAAACATTATTACTTTTGGACACATGAGCATACTTATGTAAAATGTTTGTAGTTGAGGTAAGCAAAAGTAAAATTACTATCACATACGTGTAACATCTTGGGGGCTTAACAGTAAACCCCAAAAGTCGCTCACACCAGCAACAAATGTTTTTAGTTCAGGGGTGTGCGCACACCATAACACAAGATCATTCCACAGTGGAGAAATGAGAAGTAAAGCAACATAACCCCACATATCCCGATGACTGGATGCATAAACAATTATCTTACCAAATCTTAAAACGTGTGGCATCCCGTGAGAAAATCCCACACATTGAAGTAGCAGCAGTAGAAGCCTGACGGTGCACCTGAATCTCGCAGTAGTTATTAGCAAAGAGGTAATCTTCATGTTGCTTGTGGGGTGCAAAAAAATATTTATTCCCTGGATCGGTAGATTCCCCAAAATTCTTCTTTGAATGTTAAGCAGGGTGACGGCCCACGCGCAAGATCACGGCATGGTCACTCATTGAGAGGGCATTCGTTTTTCTTGATCCATTAGCAAGCACTGCGTGTCCGGCTCACTGCGCCAAGAAACAACCTTCCGACTCAGCCGATGGTGGAGCATCCATGTTAAGCTTGGCAAATCCAAGAGAAATCCACTCACGGGAGGTCTGCAAGACAGATAAACATAGGGAGAAAAGAAGAGTTGAATATCCAGCCAGATTCTGTTTCGGAAGAAGAACACATGAGGCAAAGTAGCAATAGGGAGCTCAAAACCCTCCAGATAGTCTCGGCAATCTGTGTTAGAATTCTGCTGCACTGGCGTACAGCATCTGACGTCGAGCCAAGATCAGTGTGAAAGCGAGAGAGGATAGATTGGGCACATTTCTTGGGTATTGCTGACTACACATAGTCCCTGATTCATATTGGCTACCGAATTTGTCATATTTCCCTCCACAGTGCGGACACTCGGTACTTTCCGTTCTTCTCAAAATTCCCTGCTCTCAATGAACATCGGTCGCTGCCTGTGTGGAGGTGCCGCGAGTAAAATCAACCTTAATGCTAAAACTAACCGTGTTCGATAGGAATGGTTTAATGCTTATTTTGGGTTGACCTTTTTCACTCTACTCTTATGTGTTATATGGGTCTAAGTTCCGCATTTTTACTTTGGAAAAGATTAAAGTTCTGGCCTCGACAAGCAGGAGCTAAAATAATGAGGTAACATTTGAGGCGCAGGGGTTTAATATTTTCAGTGAAGTGTTTCGCTACATATTGCTTCTGTACGGCTTAATTTATGTTATATGAGAAAAAACAAATAGTATGCATGATGTGCAGTCATTTAACGGGGGAGTTTGGAAGCGCCAGGTATTTGCGTCTGCAGCGAGTCAAGAATTTCAGCACCATGGACAGCAAAACAGAAATTAAGTCGAGTTGGCCTAGTATTGCGTTTGTTCTGTTGGCAGTATATGGTTTTACTATGAATTAAGCAATAATGGAAAATCTAAGTGTACCACAAGTGTCTTACATCGAACGACCGTATAAACGGGAAAGTGAAGAACTGCACGGTGCGTATCAAACATCAGAAAAACTGAAATAGGCTGTGCATGCAGTTCTTTTTGAACGTGAATCCTGTAGTGTATAAGCCAATAGTTAGACTTCAGTGCATGCAGTCTCAACAATATTTTTAAATTGCTTCTTTTTGAAAGTAGGATATTGTGTCTAATCAATAAGTCAAGCATTTAATGACAAGCATCCATAGAAAAGCATGTTGTTGAACTTCAAACCATCATGGTTTTAATAGTCAACACACAATCCTCAATAGGTAACGCAAAGCTAGGAAAATATTTTAGCACTTATAATTAAGGGCAATTTAATAAGACTGAATTATACCTTTAATTTTTGAGACATCACGAAACAGACACGTTCTTGTGTCATTTTTAATTGCATAATTTGGATAATTTGGACAAGGCGCAAATTGGTGGAGACTAAAGGCTAATGAAATAAAGTCGCCAACTGTACTTGCTGTTTTAAAAAAAGGATGTATCATAACCAAGACCCCCTAAAAAATTAAATGATTTTCGTAAACCTCTAAGCATGCAGTACATCAGTTTCATATTTTTGTCTAAGCGTTTTATCAGGCTTTAAATATATCAATTTGTTTGTTCAATATGGTTAATAATAAATTAAGAAAGTTTATTTGTGTAACCTCATTAAATATATCATAATCTAGCAATATATGTGCAATTGTGTACAATTTAGGAAATGTAGATAATTTTACCACTGAATAAAAACCTGAATGGGCCCACCCGTCACAGGCAAAAACGTATATTGTGGGTTTCGGTGATAATCTGTGCAGTAGAAACAAAGGAGCATTCCCAACCTAAAATGTTTATTTTTTCAGAAATATTAATATAGTAGGCCACATGTCCTACGATTCAACATTTTGAATCTCAGAGAATGTTCTACAATGGCCAATTTGGCCATTAATGGTAACAGGGGAGAGCTGAGAGGCAAAACTCCCAGGTCATAAAGTTGATTTAGGGCTGTGATTCACACGGGTGTTGTGCTCATCAGCTGTGGAATTTGCATGCATAGACAGTCGGTTATGCTTTCCAGCTAGCCCGACTGAACTTTGTCTGAAGATCCTTCATAAATCGGATCACGTAAACATCACTGAGATACACGACTTCTATGATGTAGACATTTAATGACCCCTCCTTTCAAACATACACCATTGTCGGAATCAGCCTGGGAAGGTGGTACTCGGCAGGGGGCAAATATTTTAGGGTCTAGCAAAGACACGAGGTCACGTCTCCACACGCTTTTAGTAGTATTGCATTGTCTTTTCATGCCATTTAAGACAAAGAGTAGCCTACCCGGTCAAGCCGAATAGCTTGTAAAACACTCAGACTGACCGACTGGCCTATAGTGATAATGTGAATTAATGTATCTGGTGGTCGCTCATTTGCTTAGTTATTAATTCCCTCACATCTACATCTCCTGTCCACTGGCCAGTTCAAGCGGTAAAGTAACCTTACAAAAACACATCTTTAGCCCGATATGAGAATTTTCCAAGATTTGACTAACCGATAGAAATAGAAATATTCTTACCTTCGCTTGGTTAATGCAGCGTAAGCTGAGAAGTGTCACAAGAGCAGGAGTAAGTATCTTTCATTTGATCCGAGTGGAACCGCAACGGTACCCTTACACTGGCATCTCAATGAACTCACCTCAGCCAGTGGGGAAGACACGCCTCCTGTTGGACGAAACAACGCACTGCTTAAAGCAACAGTGGGAGCCGAGGCAGACCTGGATGAACAAACCTTCGAGTCCAGCGTTTCCCTGAAATAGGTTAAAATAGTATTGCTGCCTAGAAAGGCCTCTTGGCGGTGTGATATTAATTATGTTGTCAAATATAACGTACCTTTTGCAAATTAATTTAATGGCTACATTTTAACCTGCTTGCCTGTCATTGTTCACATTTAAGTTTTGGTCTAAGAGGAGATTCCAGGTAAATGGTTGAGGTACTTTGATGTTTCAAAATGTACCGCTATCAAACCGAGTTAAGTTATACTAGAAGAGGACAGAGAGGCAGGCCTGCTTATTTGGTTGCTTATCTGCCATTGGGGCTAAGCGTAAAGTCTCTTTGCACTGACTTATCCAGAGCATAGTGGCCAGGGTTGTAGTGGGGCTGGTAGTGAGATCTCTAAGGCCGTTGAATGGCGTGGAAATGAAAGGCATCTTTGATTCGCCACACCAAGTGTGCAGGATGAGAAGTTGGATTGTGGGGGGACTTAAATAAGTAGTCAAAGACAGCTCTGTGATTCAGGAGCAAGCTCCACCTCGCTCACCCGAGCAAGCAAGAGCCACTGTGTGTCATACAAGGAAGTAATATCTTTCTACAGTAACTTGCAAAACACATACTCCTCAAAAACAGTCTACATTGTGAGCAAATGTACCGTTCCAAAAGGCATCAATATTTGTTAATCGTTGTAGCGAAAAATGTGGCACCCCCATTTTTCTTACAACCTACACAAATGCACACAGCCACACACATTCTCTCTCTCTCTTTCTCTCTCTCTCTCTCTCACACACAAACACGCGCGCGCACACACACACACACACACACACACACACACACACACACACACACACACACACACACACACACACTCACGGACACTCAGTCTGACACTCAAAGGCTTCACGCTTCATGAGAGGACTTAGAGATAGATTCACCCACCTCGTTTTTGCCGTGGCATAGTTGGAGCCAGGAGTCCAGTTCTCTCATTCCAATGAGCAGCAACCTGAAATATTGGTCATTAATGCATTTTGTGTCATGCACATGATTGATCCACAAGTCTATTGAAGTGCTGCAATAATGGCTTGGAATGATTTGGAAGAGCTCTCTGCGGTGTGACATTTCACTTTTAAAAGGCTCTTCGGCACAGTGAGAGGTGCACTGTTACTGCAGACAAAGAGTTTCAACAGGTAACAGGTGGCGACGGGTGGGAGTGGAGGTTCGCCAAACTTTTAGAAGATATGGTTGTGCCGTTCATTACTTCCCAAAGTGTTCGTTAGCTCCTTCTCACTGTGAAATGACCTTACTCCATTTCCATCCATCTCTTTGCTTCATAATCCTCCCATTATCACGCCCATACAGCACACACAGTGACATGGGGGGATTTAAGAATTAATGGTTGCTAATTGCATTTTGCTGTTTCGTACACTTCAGGTTACGTGTGATGTGCCGCTAACTCCCCAGTGTCAGAATTGGGACCAGGTAGCAGACAAGGACAAGGGAAATAATCTACCTCTCCACAACTGTGGTTAGGACATCATTATTTCTGAAATAATGGCAGCAACGACTGCTACCGCAAGCGTGGAATGTCTCCGAAAATACGTTTTTGAACATGTTATGCTTGTGTACACACGGTCAACTTTCGCCGGCTCAAAGAGAAGGTAACCAGACATTGCAAAACAACCACCACCTTGTTCTTGGAGTTCACCCTGATCCTTTGTCCCAAGGAAAGTGCAGCAACAGGGACACAGTAAACTCTCTGTGACACTCGTGTCTCTTAGCTTCAGGCTACATTATACACTGCTCTGCGTACAGGCTTTAGTTAACAAAAAAGGAAGCTGAGTTAGCTCAATGAACATACAAATATCAGTCTAAACAACTCGGTAATGAGAGGAAGAGAAATTTTAGCATTTATGGGTCATTCATATTAGGTAGATGTTTAGCTCTGTTGCCAAGATGTATTTTTGGACCATAAAATCTTATGTTTGTGACACACGCTTTGCTGGTATTTCAGTCAGAGCTTAATCTGTTGGACATCTGTGGGAAAAAAAGCAGCTCATCTGTCGAAGTGTAAAATGAATACATGTTTTTGGCGACTCAACCGTCTCTTTCTTGCCCCATAGTCAGAGTACATTTTTGGGGCTCTATCCTCTCCCTCCATCCCTCCCTCTCTCCCCCTCTCTCTTTGTCTTTCTTTCTCGTGCTGGAGGCTGTGTATTAGCAGCCCTGTTCTCTCCATGTCGCTAATGAGGCTTAGCATTTTACTGGTTGGTATTGTAAGGGGTGGATTTAACATCACCCCCTGGCAGAGGAGAAAAAGAAAAGATTACCTGTTAGAAAATAAAAATCTATTTGAAAGTCTTTTTCTCTGCCTCCACAACACACCTCCACAGTCTTCCAAATGTTGACGCCTTACGCAAAATAATTATACGGAATGGCCGGTTGTTGGAAAGTTGTGTTTATTGTTGTTGATTGCAGGCAACTGGATTGCCTAATGCCTTTCCGGTTAAATTAAGGAAGACAAACGCTAAATTGAACTCTAATTCAAAGCCAATCAGCAATGTGAAACATAGCTATCTGGGGTTTGCAATCACCTACAGAGTTAATAGCCTGACCAGTAAATACAAACTTTTCCACACATCAACTATTGTTCTCCCACAAAGACTTCGTAATGCATAATGTGTGCTTTTCTACCTTCCAATTTCATACCCCGTTTTGGCGACAGGGTTACAAAGGAACACGTTGTCAGTCACTATTGGAACGAGACACTGTCACTGCATCACTGGCCATGCAGACGCATGTTTCCTCGGTGAGTTGGCAAGTTGGTGCGTGGCAGTGCAGGAGCCCAGGCAGTCTGAGGTCACGTGCCCGGTGGAAAGGTGCCTCTCTCTGTCCCTCTCTGATTACCAATTAGTGATCCACTGCTCTATCGGAGGTCTCAACCGAGCAGCCAGGTCCGTTTTAATGAGAGAAAGGGCCACCGCCACGCATCTGACGTCAGCCCTCTAAATACCAGGCCCCCATCACACACACACACACACACACACACACACACACACACACACACACACACACACACACACACACACACACACACACACACACACACACACACACACACACACACACACACACACACACACACACACACACACAGGCGTAGCGTGGCTTTGTTGCTGTAGTCGACAACGCCAAGGAGCGAGGGAGACATGGAGCGGGAAGAGAGAGAGAGAGTGTGAAAGAAAATGAGACGGGAAGAGAAATTAAGAGGTGGAAAATGGAGGAAAGCGTGTAGGAGAAAAAAAGTTCAAAGATTATGCACACTGTTATCAGTATTACCTCTGCGAACCTCCTTCTCTTTCTCTCTCTCTCTCTCTCTCTCTCTCTCTCTCTCTCTCTCTCTCTCTCATATCTCCCTCTCATTTATATGAAATTAAAGGTTTCAGCTCAGTCTATAATTAGCCGACCCTGACACTAATTAGAAATGCTCTGTGCGGTGCCACTTCAGATTAGAGCAAACCGAATATTTCCCCAGACGCGGTCGCCATGCCAATGAGGGTGGGCTGCGAGTTGTTACACGACTGCTGTACTAAGATGCCATCTATCAACTTGTTTATCCCAAGATAGGGAGAAGAACTGCCAATCAAAGTGTTATTATTACAAAAGATCACAAAAATGGCCAAATAAAAGAAAATTAAAAGTACCAGAGTTAATAAAGTTAATAAAGTTGAATTATGCAGCGGACACTCAAAATGTGTTATCAACAACTGTGGAGTCAGATTTACAGGTTACAGACAATCAAGCACTGGTCCAGGACTGCAGCTTAATCAGATGCTCCTGCAATGGCAGCTTCGGGAGCCTCGTCGGAACGCGCAGTCAGTTGCATCATGTAGCACTACCTTTCTCAAAATGTCAGAGAATAACCGCATTAGCGAGCATCTTCATTAATCAAAGGGGTTAACAGAGAGCATTTTCATCTCTTCAGTAAGCAGAGAGTTATTAACTGCTGCTGCACGGGGAGTGTGTGTGTGTGGGGCTGGGGCCATGTGCTGGAGACTCAACACAGCCCGACGCTTACATAAGGAAATGATGTTTGTTTATCCAACCTTTGATGAAAAAGAAAGGCCAGGGGGGAGTTAGGTAAAGATGAAGTGGTGAGTCAGGTAGTGACTCTGGAAGGCTATAAATATAAATATATTTAGGTTTCTATATATACAGTATGTATATATATATATATATATATATATATATATCAGGGTGAAAGTAAACGGTGTAGTTTAGCAAAGGAGCGGGCCATGGGTCACATTAAGTGCGCACTAAACTGGGGGTATTCTTCCATCGCACTCCAGGCATTGTTGAGGTTTCGATGACAGAGATAAGCCGAGAAGGATTCAGGCCACAAGGGCTCCTGAAAGGAGGTGCCTGCCAGACAAGAACAAGATAACCCCCCACAGATGAGAAAAGAGAGGCGAGGGGCCCAACCCAAGGAAGAACGAGAGAGAGAGAGATGGAGACAGAAAGAGAAGGGCTAGAGAAGGAAAGTGTTTAGCCAGACAACATGGTCAGCACGAGCGAGGGATTGGAGGACAGAGTGAGCGAGAGCCAGAATGTATTTAGCTGAGAGACTAAAATTGCAGAACGGGGATGAGAGGGGAGCAGGAACAGGATTAAAAGTCTATCGATCGGGCTCGGCAATCGCTCCTCATGTTGTATGAAGCCATGTTTAATTCAGACCTACGCCGTGGAGAGCGGGGGGGGAGAACAGATAGAGGAAAGGACAGGTGGTCCGGAGAGTGGGAGAAAAGAAGAGGAAAAGGCCAGAGTGGGTCCGTTGTCCTGATCAATCAGCATGGACTGTACAATCAGAGAGCTGTCTCCAATCCTGCTGCTCAGCCCCTCGCTCATCTGATTCCCCTCCCTCCTTCTTCTTATTCCCCCAGCTCTCTCCCTTCTCCCCTTCATCACGAACCGTCCCTCTGTCTCTCCTCTCTTTTATCTCTTCCTCCACCTCTCCCCATTTCCAGCACTCTACGTGCACACTGTCTGCCCTGGCACCAACCTCGGAGTTGCCCACACACTGCAGTTGACAGACACGTCACCCTATGATTATCCTTTCATGGCTGACTTAAATGTTCCTCTGGAAATAGACTCTATTTGCGGTCGCCACAAATATCTTGTATACACTTTAGAAATATCCCCTCCATCTGCCTTCGCATACTTTTAGCTTGAAATGTCTCTCTCTGTATTGCACTGAGCCATCAACGTAACTTCAAAAAGACAAACAAGCGTTTGTTTTGACTTTACGGAGTGTGAAACCTGATCAGTCTTTCTAAGTTCTATTTGCGTATTGACGTAGCGATGGACTCCGTCCCTGACGAAATGCGTCATCTGTCAAAGAGAGAGGCCTTTCATCAGACACTAGGCAAAGTCATTAATATTCCAGCCAAACAAAGGTTCCATGCATCACTGTAGTCTGTGAACTTGACTATTGCATCGCCATAAAAACCTGAAATTGTGCCTTGGTCCATTTACTATTTTAACATTTAACCTCCACCAGTTTACAATATGTACAATTGTTATTGAAAGATGATTGTTTCTGATTGCAATTGCAGACAGAGTCTGACACGACAGCAAATGCAGAATGTGTGAGCCCAGAATGACCCTGGGAGATCTGGATTGAAATTCCCTCCGCATCCCTTTTCGCTCGGCTACCTTGGCCAATCGCCTACTGTTATAGTGTAGGCGAGAGAACCGTAAATTGGTTCACTTTGCTCTCCCTAAAACATTTATGACAGTGAAATCAGTCATTTAGAGAGCGATATTGTTTTTAAACTCATTCATACAAATGAATTGAAAATTCTGCAGTGCCCTGTGGGTTTACATTTCAGTGTGTTAACACTCAGG
The DNA here is from genome assembly GCA_026901105.3 of Galaxias olidus. Classification (NCBI taxonomy): domain Eukaryota; kingdom Metazoa; phylum Chordata; class Actinopteri; order Galaxiiformes; family Galaxiidae; genus Galaxias; species Galaxias olidus. The sequence continues at coordinate 39,486 of JAPMUY010002914.1, forward strand.
TCACAGACAGAGAAAGAAAAGCCTTATCGGGCATCTCAGTAAAATAAAATAGCACACTTGGTAGGATTTTATTGTATTTTAATATAAACTTTTAACCACCACTACAAAATGTCAGGAAATGTGTATAGCATGATATTATATAACGTGTGTGTAACCGAGGAATGCAACTTAAAAGTGGAGGAAAAGTGAAATAAAAAGATTTTAAAAAAGCAAGACTGAGTTTGTGGAACCAGAGTTTGTTGTACATTCCATAAAGCTAATCAAACATTGGGTGTATAAGGGAAGAGTCACTGATATTGAACAAGCAAACATTGTCCATGATTGAAGACAGTGTGGTTTTACACAGATAGCTGGAAGGAGGAACAAAAGAACATCTGTCAATCTAATTGGCAGCAGGATTCTGTTTACCCAGACCAACTGTGAGAACTAGTGCATGACATTTTTTTCAAGAAACAATACAGAAAAGCAAATCAATTGTGGCCAATTATAGTTAAAAAATCTGATGCTAAACTTGTCAGTCTGTGTATGAATTGATAATGACAACATACTGTGAGTATATTGATGTACAAACTGACATCAGAAAAGGAAAGGAGTACAAACCCACTTAAATAAATGAGCAGTAAGACAAATATATCCAGTGGACATAATGAACATGTACTTAATAGCTGGTCTGTCTGTGTTATGTTTACTCAAGGTATCTGCATAGGACTCCAACAGTGTTTGTGTATTTGTTTGTGTGACTGTACGTGTGTGTATGTGTGTGTGTGTGTGTGTGTGTGTCCATGTTTGCTAACGTGTGGTCTCTCTCCAACCAGGCAACTACAGTGACTTGCTCTGCTGTGGTGATTTGGAGCGGAGTGGAGCCCCAGTCTCATTTGCGGTTAGTCTCACTAGTCTGTCTCCGTATGCTGGGGTTGATGGAGTGATTCTTACCTGTGATGTGCTTGAGAAAGCTATTGTGCTTGGTGATGGATGGAGTTTCTCAGGGCAGTAGAGTTTGGTTGCTCGGAGGTTTAAATCAATCTGCTCATTTGGCTCTCTGTCCAATTGATCATTTGAAAGTGCAAACAGTTGAGAGGCTTTTCGTGCTGAAGAGTACGTTTTCACCAGATCACTCACAGACACTCCTTTGTGCTCGTTCTGTACATGCAAAGATGGATTGCTAAATATGACGCATACGTTTGTCAAAGCAGCCTGGGAAAACCTACAATCTGAGGCTTTTTGGTCAGAGTTGTATGTCATAAAAACTGCATTGTGAATTATGAAAAAATGAAAAGAATAGCACTTTTGCAAGTTGATGAACTGATCAATTGCCTCGCATACGACAACGATTCATTTAAACTGCAAGTTAATTTGATTCACTTTATGTCTGCTAACCTAACATTTCTGTTCAATTTGGTTTTGAATGCATAAAGATCAATGTCAATTCTTCAGTATAGTTTAGGCCAAGTCACAACATATGTTGCCTGGTAACTCCTCCCTTACAGACTGTGCTATGTTGATGACGTTTACGTCATGTCAGCATCTTGTCATGTACAAATCCTAAATGGCACAAGCAATTGACCAAGAGCAGGCCATTTAAAGGGTTGAAGCAACCATTTGGGACCTCGTGCCCAGCTCTCGCTTTTTAATCTCAGTGTGATTCTCCCGGTTAAATAAAGGTTTAATAGTGAAGAGATGAAGCAGCAGCAGCAGCCTCCCAGACCTGCAGCGGCAGAATGAATCTGTTAGTGCCAAGGCTTCCTCCGCCCGCCACCCCCTGTGCAACCCAGTGATTGAAGGTGGTGTCTGGTGGCGAGGAGACACTGCCGCAAAATGGAGTGTCAAGACACTTTCCTTACCCAAGGAGTCTAAAGGGAAATTACCCTGACTACCTCATTCCCTTCACTCTAACTATGGGTCTAATGAAACTCTACAAAGACGGTTGAAAGGGCAAAAGGCGAATTTTTCTATTATGCTATAAAACTAGCGCTTAGCGTGTGAATATTATGTATGCTTGAAGTAAAGAAGTAAAATCCCTAAATTGTATGGGCATTGGAGTAAAATGTGCTTTTCGTTCTCGGCACAGTGGATAGACAGTTGTATGGGCAGGAGGTAAACAAGAGCCCAAACTGCTGCACATACAGTACATAGTGCAATAACAACCTTTTATGTTTGTGCTTTATGCTGCCTCTGTTAGAGCTACTTGAATTAGTCCTGACAATGAGAGGAGAAACACAATACTCACAAACCCAAGGGCACATAGTGACTTGGAGGAGAAAGCAGAGGCATCAAGCCCAGTTTAGTTGTAATGTTTATTCTCTATCCCTTTCTAATTCAGCAGCTAATGTAATTCAACGTCCATCTCTGCCTATCTATTTGTATATCTATCTATCAGCAACTAGCAGAAAGCTTAAGATGTTTAAGATGAAGAAGTTTAAGGACCATTTAGTAAGTTCTTAATGACCTTCCTGAACATCCATAACAATCTGAAATATTTGTGCAAGGTTGGAGATTCAGGCAATGTCTGACTTTTCATCTCTCTTTTTTTCATGTACAACCATGTCAGATTTGAAATTAGATTTGCCACTATCTTCACATTTTGTTCAGTTAAATGCGCCAATACCACAGAAAATCCAATTTGATGCTTCTGAGGAACTAAAAAAAGAAATAATTCACAAAAAATATACAAAACCATTCATAAGTCTCCAGCTTTTCAAGAATTTTCTCAGGAACAAGCAGCAAACAAATCTTGACTCCAAATCAGTCTCACCCGAAGGTTTCCCCAACAACAGACAATCTCTCTCCACAGCAGAGAAAGTCACTGTAGAAGCCATAGTTTTGCAAGTGCTTCTCCCTCTCTCCCTCTCTCCCTCCCTCTCTCTCTCTCTCTCTCTCTCTCTCTCTCTCTCTCTCTCTCTCTCTCTCTCTCTCTCTCTCTCTCTCTCTCCATTTCACTTACTCACCCACTCACTCACCCACACTCTTGCCCATTGAAGGAGGGGAGGTATTAAGATATACACTTCAGGATGTGAATAATTAGGATAGGTATCTGGGTCTGTGGAGACGGCATCCTTGCGCCGCACTAGAAGAATGTTCAGCGATGTTCTGACACAAACAAATGACCCTGCACACCACAGTAGATAGCAAAGAGGTATTTTATTGTTTCTGTTCGAAACGAGGAGTAGTTCTCCATTGTGCATTAGCACACAGCCTTCCCTAATGTGCCCACACCCTGCATTTGAATGCACAGAATGCTAAGCAGTTATTTTTACATACACAGGGTGCTTTATTTTTCTGGATAGTGAGGAAATGAGACTGTCAGATGGGCCTGTAGATGGTAAACACCATTAGATACTGTGCTCCAGTAAACCAACGCATTATATATTTTTAAGAGCCCCTAAGAACATTCTCAATGAATACTTTTAGATTTATTTTGTAGAGAGAGTGCACTTGTGCTTTTGCTTTTGTCAAGAAATTTATTTTACAAAACAGTGGATGATCAAACTGTCCTTTAATTATTTTAATAATTTAAGTTAATTATTTCAAATTCCCATTCAGTTCTTTTCCATACATTTAATTGTGTAAACCTGCTGCTATGCTTGTAATTGTGTGTATGTATGCACACATAAATGTTAACTATCACAATTGCATAAAGTATGTTTAATTAGCATAGCAAACAGAAGTTACTAGAAATAAATAAATATCTCATACCACATAGCATCGGCTGTCTGTTCACATTTCTGATTGATTGTTTTGAAACTGTAGCAGAGATTCAACAGCCAATACAAATGAAACCAAATGTAATTATCCAGTTGGCAAACAATGTCCCACTTCAAATCAATCAGATATCAGATTCCGGTAATCATAATAATTCTCATTAAAGCCATAATAAAATCAGAATCTGTTTAAACTATCTTAGAGTGCTCATGTGGTTATTTAGTGGAGTACTGAGTATCCATTCATCTTTGTAAATAGTCGGATACTAGACTTTAGTTTTATTATGCAGTTTACAGTACAAAACGATGAAACATGCACACCATAGTTATTAGTCTGATCAGAAGATTCAAAGTCTACCTTACTGCATTATTAATTCTGCACTTTGGTTCATATTCCTTTGAATACCTTTGCCCAAAGGTAAAGTAAAATGTGTCATATTCACTTGCATTAAGCTTTGTGGTACATGAATACTCTATATCGCGGGATAGCACACTCATGGCTTAGACGTTACCTTGATGATAGATACCAATATGTACAAATAAATAATGTCAAAACTCGAATCTGATTTGTTAAAAGTTACTTGTGGGGTTCCACGAGGTTTGGTGCTAGGCTCTAAACTGTTTATACTGTATATAAATTATATTAGTAAAGTGTCTAAATTGTTAAAATTGGTTTTATTTGCTAATTACACTAACTTTGTATTACTCCAGGGAAAACTTAAAAACGGCTTCTGAATACAGTGGAAACGGAATTGAAATTCATAATGAAATGGTTTTATATTAACAAGCTATCATTGAATTTAAGTAAAAAAAAAAAAAGGTAATAATATTTGGTAGTCGGCAAATAAACAATCAAGTAAAGATAAGTATGAACAATGTTGAAATGTATAAAAATAAATTTCTGGGTGTGATAATCGATCACAAATTATGTTGGAAACCACACATGAATAATTTGTAAAACCCTTGAAATATTATATAAAACTAAATATATTCTGGACCAGAAGTCACTATACTATTGTACACTCATAGTTCCATACATTACCTACTGTGTGGAGGTATGGGGAAAAATGTATAAAACTAGCACCAATCACATTTTCATGCTGCAGAAGAGAGCTATCCTAATTGTAAATAAATCGGATTATTATGAACCAACAAATGCATTATTTATTAACATGCGTGCTTTAAAATGCTGTGATCTAGTTGATTTTAAAACTGCACTGATAATGTACAAAGCACAAAATAATTTACTGCCAAAGTGTATTCAGAGGTTCTTTGAAACTAGAGAGACTCAGTATGACTTTAGAGAATTAGGTAAGTTAAAACCCCAAGGGTAAGGACAAAATGTAAAATGTAGAAGCATATCTGTCAAAGGGGTAAGCTTGTGGAACAGTTGTGGCAATTAATTAAGAATGGTTAGTTCACTTTTAGCGAATTTCAAAAATGTTTAAAATAAGGTGGTCAACAAGTCTAAAACTGAAGTATGATCATTATTGTGTATTGTCAGCGTTGAAACTTTTGGTTTTGTTTCTTTTTTTATTTTTCTGCATGGAATAAGCCCAGTAGTGATAGAGTTGCCTATTAAATGATGTGATGTAAAAAGGAAAGGTATTATGAGCTATAGCTTCAGCCTAAACCTTTTTCAGTCAATATTGTTCCTTTATTTGTTTCTTTTGTTTGTTGGTTTTCCTTACATTTATTTCTATGAGCATTCATCTTTGAAAATTAAATAATGACCGAAATAAACTAAAATACTACTACTACTACTACTATACGAGATGACATCACCACCATGAGATTGATTTGGATAAGACACTAACCAACAAATGGTTAGCAATGCAACCAATGTCCTTTTTCGTGGTCTGAGGAATTATGTGCTTGCTTGTGTGTGTGAGTGTGTGTGTGTGTGTGTGCGTGTGTCTGCATGCTCAAGTGCATGTGTGTTTGTATGTATACAGGGACACAGAGGCACACATCACTTTACTGTTTTATTCATCCTCTCTGCTTTTCTGTGCTGCATATACAACACATCAGTAGACACCTCTCATGCATACTGTCCATGAATGGTGGAAATCCTCTCATGCATAATTTCGGAGGATAAGGGGAATGGCCTGAGAGGATAGATGATACAGAAGGATGAGTTGCGTGAAGTGGGAGAAGAATTGGGACACCCTCATAGGTGAGGGTTAGAGGAAACAATTTATGAATTACAAGAAGGAATGAGTCATGAATCCCATTTCAGACCATTTTGATGTGAGCTCATGAGGCACCGGAATAACTCAAAATTTTAAGATTAATGAGAAGGGATGTGACCACATGCTGTTGTTTGCTACAGTTTCTCACTTAAACCAAGCAAAAATAATATATATTATTTTTTGTATAAAAAATTGGTATGCTTATTCATATGTTATGTTTCGTGTCAATAAATAATTATCACCATATAGCCTCAGATTAGGAGTGCTTTGGCATTTTGTTCAACAGCAGATGGCCTGATGCCTAGCATCATACAAGTTTTATCAGATAATGTCCAACATTCCTTTGCACTGGGGAACCACATAGACCAACATGGGCAATTCTACACAAATGGTTCAAATTGTAGTTCCCACCTAAAATAAGTATTTTAAATAATTAACTTTTTAAACTTTAATATCTTATCTTGATTATGATATGGTCTATTTAGGAACAATACCTTTATTGTGATACTATGCCATTAGACATTTACAAAATCAGGGTTTATATGCTACTTTCTATTGGCAGTTGGTTATCCCCAAACCAAACTCCTAAATTTCAGTTGTTGAAGCTCAGGGCTTCTAGAATCGTTCACTAACAGCTTTAGAGTTTATTTTCTATTATGTCTCATCCATAATATTGCTGATATCCAAATATCTGAATGAGGAATACAATACCCACAATCCTTGCGGTGCACTATGCTCTTGTGGACTTCCGACAACACTGCCCACAACGCAGATTAGCATCAACTCAAGCAAGACCCTGTGAAAGTGTGAAATGTGAGAAAATGATAATATGTATACAGTTGTGACTCCGCAAACATTAGTTAATGTACGAACATTTCATACAACTGTCATATAGCCAGCTAGCAACATTAGCTTCATTTTGTATTAGAAGACATGGCACTGTAACGTTAGCTATGCTAGCGAGCCAATGTGTTATAACATTGTTAACCTGTTAGCAATAGCATCCAGCAATCTAGGTTAGCTAGTAAAGCTACATGTTCAGGTTTAACCTAGCTGTGTGCTAGCTATTTTTGAGAGCTTGCTCTTCAATTCCGCTACAGCACCTATTTGAAATAAGACTACCAGATGTTTGGTAGGATATGCATCTGTTTTGCCACAGTGGTTAACGTTTCTAACTTTAGCTACTGTCATCTCCTTGCTACACACAGTCACACACACAAACACAGATTATATACAGAACATGCTAACATTTCAAATACTGTGTAGTGCATGCGATTTGTGGAAGGCAACCTGTCTTTAAAACAAATTACATTTAATTTCTGGTTGGGCCATAAAGTTACCGTATTGTTGAAGTGTGTCATCAACTTCACCAGGTCCCTTCTGCTTTGTCCACACCATCAATGGAACTAATATATATGAGCTGCAGTATATTACCTCAGTGTCAGGTTACAGATTACTTTGATTATGGCAAAAACTGACACTATTATTAATTTTTAAATGTACATTTACATTATTTATAACTCTCCATACTCTCTCTCTCTCTCTCTCTCTCTCTCTCTCTCTCTCTTCATGTTTGTCAGTTTGCCAGTGAGCAATAAATCCAGCATATGGCCCAGAGAGTGGAACTACTGTACCATGTCTCCACCGCGACTCACAGGTGCTCTGCGCTCCTTCTCCAGTGTCTGTAAAAAGGAGGACTTCACTGAAGAGGTTTTTGATCTGAAGGTAAGGATACGATTTGGTACACTTTTAATGTCCAAAAGGTTGATGTTGTCTTTGGGCTAACTAGCAGGGTCTTAAGCATACCTCTACCAGAATACCCTAGAGGCTGTCTAATATGTCTTATACCCGACATCTATCAGACTCAGTTTAGGTCCAGTGAATGGTAGCACATATCTGCACCAGTAAAGCCATCTTTCTTTCCTCCCTGTGTTAGAATCTTCGCTAGCAGCTCGTCCCCACTTGTGGTGTTCAAAACCAATGTTTATTAAAAACAAACAAACAAACAAAACAAAAAAAACATGCTTCATCCTCCTACCAGTGCCCTGACCATTCACTGCCAATTCAACTGGAGTCGGTCTGTGTGTCCTATGTGTGTGAGCAAGTCTGTCGTAATATGTTGGGTGAGCAAGTCTGGCGCAAATTGGCTGCCGTGGTATCACTCAGACTGAGTGTTGTGTTTGATAGCTGTCGGTCCATTCGTTGTTCGTTCTGTGTTATTAATTGGCGACCAATTTGTGTAAAGCGCTTTGAGTATCTAGAAAAGCGCTAAAAACTAAATAATATGAATTATTATTCTTATTATTATTATTATTATTATTATTATTATTATAATTATTTTCAGAAACGTATTGATCAAATGCTTAGTTTAAGAGGGTAGTGAGGTGCTGATTGTAGTTCAGTCATTGTGTTACTACTTTATCTGGCCTCTGATGGCCTGAACTCCTCTGACCTGATGAAAACTAATATTCATTGTAAAAAGGAAAAGCTTATTTCAATAATTTTTCTTCCTCTAGTTACCTTATTCCGACAAAATTATTCCTATTATTATTATTATTCAAAATTATTCCTGGTTTACAAAATCCACAGTTTGGTACTCATATAGAATAGAATAGAATAGAATGCCTTTATTGTCATTATACACAGGTACAATGAGATTAAGCAACCACCAAACAGTGCAGTACAGATTAAAACAGGAATAAGATAAGATAAAATAAAATAAATAAAAAGTATAAAATAAGATAAGATAAGATGGGTACGTAGTCCCGATAAAAATATATCCACATGTCTATGTACATTGCAGTAAGAAAATATCTAAATCTATGTATGAAATTCACAGCTGAAAAATACGTCTATACAGGTATTGCACGGAATTAACAGGTATTGCACGGAATTAAATAAATATACCTATATGACTATTGCACAGGGGTTACAAATTTGAGTTCAGCAGGGTTATTGCCTGGGGGAAGAAGCTGTTTTTAAATCTGTTTGTTCTGGTCTTGAGGCACCTGTAGCGCCTCCCGGAGGGCAGCAGGGCAAACAGACCAGAGCTAGGGTGAGAGCTGTCCTTTTGGATATTTTTGGCTCTGCAGAGGCAGCGAGAGGTGTAGATGTCCGTTAGGGAAGGGGAGAGAGCAGCCGATGGTCTTTTGTGCTGTCTTTATGACTCTCTGTATCCTCCCCTTGTCTGCTACAGAGCAGCTGCCATACCACACTGTGATGCAGTATGTCAGCAGGCTCTCGATTGATGAACGGTAGAAGGTCAGCAGTAAGGTGGAATTCAGCTTGTATATTTGTTTTGAGTTACAAATAACTAAATTATGATTTATTTTAGTTTATTATTATTAACCCATTTAATTTGTAAAACGCAACATAGAATTTACCATTGTGTTGGTTATTTGTTTGGCCAATTCTGAGTCAGCATCGAGGGGTTGCTACAATGATCCAGTGAGACAAAGTTGAAAAATCTTAGCATTTTTCTTTCTGGTTTAATACACATCCATTGGATGATGTTTTCTGAAGTTCTTGAACATGTTAGTCCTACTGCTGCCCACGTTTCCTATCCTCGTTGAACATTGTTATGTTTTTTACAACTTTACTATTGAGTCTTTTGCTCCCTGTTTTATGTTAGACCAAGCGCTTGAAGAGGCAAGAGCTGTTCTCCAGAGAGGGTTTGACATGGCAAAAGATTGTCCAGTTCTGCAGCCAGCACCAGGACAAGGCTGCTGCCCAGGAACTTAAGAGCATCCTACAGGCTGCCAAGCAGATAGGTAAGTCATTTGTTATGCAGTCGTCCACACCTCTTCATACCAATGTGTGATCATACTGTGCACACATTAGCCTTTCATGTCAAGTCGTGAGTCGTGCGTATCGTTATCTCTATTTATGTTGGGGAAACTGTGTTATCATAAAACAGCATGGATGGTTTTATTGGTAACAGTATCAAAGGGGATTCCATATTTAGCTAAAAGCTAATGATGAATCTCACCCAAAATACCAGGCGATGTTTCACAGCATCAGATTACGCTGCAGCTACTTCACCACAATGGAATTTAATTGCCCTGATGCGTCTGATAACGAGCTCTGATGCAAATGCCCCCCAGCTAATTCTACCGACACACTACAGCGGTGCATGCGGGGCCCTCTCCCTCTGGGCTTATTACTATTCTGATCCTGCCCGCGGGAGGAAGGCAGCTAGGACGGTCTAGGGGCTGGGGCAAAGGGAACACAGCAGGGCGGGGATTGGAGCATGGCAGGACTCCGGCTCCGACTCTAATACCCACTGTATCTCTGACGGATATCAGCGCTCCGGAGGGCGGCTTTGAGGCGGGGCGTCTTTGTCAGAACAGGATGCGGAGGTCTGAAGGACGGAGGGCGTCTGTGTGCTTTGTACAGACAGCTACATGTGTAGGGGATCAAGAACTCAGAGTGGGAGACGAGGCTGGGTATGGGGCACCTGCGAAAGGCTCATGCGCATGAAACGAGATTACATTGCTAACGTCTCATAGATATTGTTATTTGTTGTGTTTTTGCTATTGTACTCGCGGGAACACAGGATACTGCCAACAAAACAGACGATACAAAACAGACAATTTCATGTCCTGGGTAACATGTTGTACACAAAGGTTACCTCTTTGAATACAGATTACCTTATTATTAGGCATTAGAGTGATTCCGTGAAAACCAGCCATTGCTTTCATTTAGCTTCCTCTGCTCCCTGTTTATGTGACCAGTATTCCACTAGTTAAAAGGCTTGCGGTCTTAGTTATTTTTTTTATGCGTTCTCCCAGTGTCTGCCTTTAACAAGGCCTGTCAGCCTAACTCAAACCAAGTAAAGGGAAGCTCTTAAGCACATTTTAGGAGAGGATGAAACGCAGCCATTTTGCTCTGACACGAGCGTGCAGCCGAGAGTGAGATGCTTTTAAGCCATTTTAATTGGTTTAAATCATTTTCATCTGCTTCTGGCTCTCTCCGCCTCTCCGACCCCCACTCTATCTCCGTGGCATTTCCCCTCTAATTGGACAATTAATGCGTATTCCTTTTGTTAAGTCGGGTTTTACTTTGGTGGGAATTGTTTGGAATATATCCAGATGAGGTACAGAGGGTCATCATTTTTTCATGTGCTTGTTTTTTTTGTCTGTGCATCTCATATATCTAACCGGTCTGAAGCATGTAGCGTCGTGACAAAGATTGAGCCAAAAAGCTTGAAACAAGCTGCATGTTAATAATGTGAATTATTTCCTCCACTTAAAGTTTGGATAATTGTTACGGTGAGGATGCTACAGTGATTATGATGAGAGGAAGGCATCTACACCTGCTCTGTACCGAATTTTAGATTGAGAAAGTTTGTCTCTATAGAAACACTCCTAAATTAAATTAAGAATAGTGGTATTTTTATTGAATTGTTCAGAAGATGTCAAGTCATTCTGTGGAAGGATTTTTGTTTGTATATCAGATCGATGCTGATAGGATATCCAAATGGCATGTTAAAAAAGGTTTTGGGCCAGACTCTAATATTTCGCTTCTTCTTTCCAACAGTGGGGACGGAAAACGGCCAGGAGACGATTGAGAGCGCCGCTGTTTTCCTGTTTGAGACGTTCCATAACAAAGACCACGTGGGCACCGAGGAGACTCGAGCCATCAAGCAGATGTTCGGCCCTTTCCCTTCTTCGGCTGCCGAGGCGGCCTGTGACGCTGTGGCGCGCGCCGTGGCTCCGCTGGGCGAGTCCCAGGTGGAGGACTTTGTCAGGGCCCAGCGCGCCCGCCGAGACCCCCAAAGCGGCTCGGCCTTCGGGCGCAACATCACCTTCTCCCACGACTGCTACACGCTGGACCCCCAGGAGAGCCTGCCCTGGGCGGAGGGGCCCGAGGAGGACGGGGGCCTGGACTTCCACCGCTTCCTCAGCAACCACCAGAGGGCGGGCGGCCGGGCGGACGGGGCCAGCCCGGGGGACTCGCCCCACAGCTCCGGGGACGGGAGCGTCCTGAGGGCAGAGGTGGAGAAGTACCTGAGCGAAGGCAACATGATCTCTTCCAGCCCCGAGGAACTGTGCACCTCCCTGTTTGAGATGCTGGCATCCACCAAGACGGACGACGAGCTGCAGAACGAGGTGAGTGCAGGGTCCAGTCCAGCCCCGCTCGGCACACCACCGACTGGGGCTGTTCAACAACACGTCGGTGTTGGTGAGCACAAAGAAATGTGAAGAAAGTGAAGGTCCCTGTGGACGACGTGCTTTGATCTTAGCGCCGCCCTGACTGCACAACCTTGACCTTCCTCTGCCGGCCCGTGGGGCTTAACCTCTGTTCAGTAGTCAGCCATCTTTAAGACGGCCTTCGTGACCTGTCAACCTTGGCCTTTAGCTCCTCGCCACAGTTGGGGGGGGGGGGGTTAACCTTAACCTTGTTGGATACGAGGATATCACAGCTCCTCTGGGGATCTCATTGGAGAGGTTACCGTACAGCACACGCAGGTACCAAAAAGTTCAAATGTTCACTAAAAGGCATGTTTCTTTGGAGTCTTTGGAGGGCAGGGTGACGTTCTGTTTATTTTAAGAGGATTTTTCATGCTCCCTGAATTAAGACTCGCGTTGCATGTGATGGAGCACGGCCCACGCCGCATGAGGCAGCCTTGAGCTGTGGGGTTATTGAGACCTGCTGCATAAGAGGAAAGGACTAAGCAAGAGACTGCTGTTGCTAGGCTTTGTGGGTGGAGGGGGGTGGAGGGGGTGGAGGGGGGGGGTGCGCAGGTGGATTGATGAGGATTTGGGCTGAGCTCCCATCGCTCTTTCACATTTGCTTAATTCAGGTACATGTTTTTGCTTTCTTGCTAATTTTTCTGGGTCCCCTTTGAAAAACAAGGCTGCTACACTGTTTAATGCATATCATTTATTAGACGCTTGCTCTCCCGTCTGCTATTCTCGCCTCCTGCTCTCTCCTTCATCAACACTGGAATAAAGAGAGAGAGAGAGAGAGAGAGAGAGAGAGAGAGAGAGAAGGACAGAGAAAGAAAGAGAAAGAATGAAAGAGAGAGAAAGACAAAGAATGAAAGAGAGAGAGGGAAATTGCAGAATTTGCATTTGAAGATGAAGGTCAGGATAAGGGTGCCCCCTGTAGGCCATCGTACTGTAGTTTACCCCGTTTTAACTCCAAGCAATGTGGTGTCATCCATAATACTCTATTATGAATTAGACAAGCACTACATCACTGTCCTCCTGCATGTCCTTCTGTCTCCTATTGTTTCCTCCCTTTCTCTCTCTCTCTCTCTCTCTCTCTCTCTCTCTCTCGCTCTCGCTCTCGCTCTCTCTCTCTCTCTCTCTCTCTCGCTCTCGCTCTCTCACGCTCTCTCTCTCTCTCTCCTTGTTTCCACACATTAGATGTCCCGCGAACACAGGGTGCTACCTGAGCTGGGCGGCTTCTGTTCAAATGTTCCGCACGTAGTTGACATTTGGAAGCAAACTCTCCCACCGACATCTTTAGATGTGGGATGCCCTTTGTGTGTGTGTGCACTCGCCTCACTTCCCCCTGCGTGTGACTCCAAAGTCAACAGCAAAGTTTAAAGGCTCGGTGCCGTTAAACCTGACAGTGAGGAGAGGCTGCGTCTTAATATTTCTCATTTGTGCTTCTGGAATGATGACATTTCCAGCCCTAGCGGTGTCTTGAGTTGTGTGTGTGTGTGTGTGTGGGGGGGGGGGGGGGGGGGGGGGGGGGGGGGAAGGATATAAAGGGAAGTCATTTGAATACAAAGCTGATTTTAAAAGGTGAATTTAAAGTGGTGGTGCGACAACGCAGCCGTCCCCTTCGAGCAGGGACGACGGAACACAACGCTCCATTTGAAATGACACCCGGACCGGCGTATGTTGGGAGATCCTGTGTTTGTTTGCACTGCGCGGCCTTGTTGTGTTACCATTGCATGGATAGGCATCAAGGCACGGCAGAGGATTGCTTTGCTGGATAAGATCTATATCCTTGTGGGGTCCCTGGGGGGAGCTCACCTTCCAGATGTGTCTCCAGTGAACCCCAAGGACGGAATTCATGAGCGCACACATGAAACAAGTCTCTGGGCAGGGGAAACAGAAAGAAACCGAAAAAACACCAGTAATAAACAACAAACAGTCGCAGGCACAGACAGAGAGCTTTGGAACAGATAGTAGAGAGTGGCACACAGGCACACAAAAGATAGCCCACTGAAAAGGAAACGGCTGACCTGACATCATCAAAGTGCGTCTGTTGTGTTGGTCCTCTGCCGCGTTCGCTATCGGGGTCCCCAGGGAGGAGGCACCGAAAGAGCAAACCCTCCTTTCATGTGTAGACAGGCCACAGCCACCCGGTCTGCTGTAAAATATGGATTTGTTTCCACGTTATTCAACAGGATCCTGCCATATAATCATAATGCCATTATTGTACCCAAAACAACATACATACCCCTTTAGAGCACGGTCACGCTGTCATCATCAGTTGTCGTCAATGCGCTCTGTGCGGATGTCCGGTCTCCCATACCCTTGTTACCCCCCCCCCCCCCCCCCCCCATGCTCAGCTAGTCCTAGCTGCTCTCTGTGTGGTTAGACCCACCCAGCCTTTCTCTTGTCTGTCTGTCACTAGCTAAGTGCCAGGTGGCTGTATCTGAGAGGCGGAGCGGCGGAGCATATTCTGTCTCAGGCCCAGACTTTGGGGATGGTAATTAGCAGGTGCTGATTCTTGGCACTAAAGACATGTTTGCGGGTGAACCATCGGATGCATATGGGGGTCCGTCACCCCGTTTTCTTTTACCGGTGTGTGTGGTATTTTCGGCTCATTGCTGCTGTCTCCTCCCCCTCCCTCCCTCTCTCCCTCCCTCCCTCCCTCCCTCTCTCCCCCTCTCTCCCCCAGCTGTTTGAGCTGCTTGGCCCAGAGGGATTCGAGATGATCTCCACCCTCCTCCAGTGCAGATCGGCCATCGTGGACTCGCTCCTCTCCCTCCCGCCTGACAGGCTCAACTACCCACCAGGTGAGAGCCCGCGGCAACCAGGTCATCTCCATAGCAACCCCAACCCCACACAGTCAGGAGAGCTGTGCATCAGGGATATGCAGCCCAAATTGTCCATCTAACCTGATAAGAATGTCCAAAAGTCAATATTTGATGCACTTATTTGCAGAAATCGCTCCTCAAATATGCCTTTTGTTCTTTCAATATGCATAAGATAGCTTAGTACATGCAGCACCAAGTCACAGTAAGTGTAACGTTAATACTGATATGTTTCATTCACTTGCGCTGCTCTCGCCTCTGAAATTGTATAACGTTTGCTGTGGTTGCCCCTCTGCAAGCGTTTGCCCTGTAAGAGCTGCAAAACAGCCACCCACCGGTTTTGAAAGTCATACCAAATCCTGTCATCCTGTCCTTGGTCTCCCACGTCAGATCCCCCCCCCCCCCCCCCAACTCCCGTGAACTTCATTAGAGCGTTCCCAGGGGTATTGGAGGGTGAGATGTGAGTCTGAGGTTACGGAACGTTTGTTCAGGGTCCCCAGCGGGGTCGAGGCCCCTGTGACCCCCGTGGTCCATGTTTAGATGTCAATCCCTGCAAAAGCCGCCTCGCAGTGGAGCGGAGCAGCTACCACGGGCCTTTTTCTCTTGTTTGATGTAACCATCAATAATGAATAAAGTCCAGATTAAATCAAAGCAACCTTGAGGCCAGTCACTATTTTGGTCCCAGTTTTAATACCTCACATGAATAAGAGGACATTTTGAAGATAATGTAGTCATGTCTTATTCACCACTAGCCTAATGGGCCACACCTCTTATTTGTCAGGTGTTGTCGGTCACAGTGATGTATGGAGATGCGTTCCCAACATCGGGGAACGTAGCTAGGCTAACTAACGCTGTGCAGGGGGCCTTCACGCTGGGCTGTGTGTTGCATAAGTTCCTATGGGATTCTGTTGAGGATTGTAGGGACAGTAGAAAGTAGTGGTCTGGCCCGTACTGAGCAATGTCTCCTTCACTCCCTGCCATGCATGTGTGTTATTTTCACACCCTGTGCCCAGCGCTGAGCTGGGCTCCACGTCCCCCCCCCCCCCTGCCATCTCTCTTTTTTTTTTCTTCCTTTCCTGTCTTGAGATCTCTTTGCTGGAAGGCTGAGACGTGTTTTTTCCCCCCCTCTCGAATCTGAAGCAAGCCTCCAGCAGTGGAGGATGCCTGCGGGTAGATAAGGATGGCTAATTTGTCATCGCTGGGTCTGTCGTCGGCACCCAAATGGAAAGCAGGCATCAAAGACCAGCGAGGGAGGAGAAGAGGGAGTTTTCTTTTCTCCGTGCCTCTTAGAGTTACTCCGACCTAGACACTCACGCTAACGGACACTCCACTGTCTGTCATTTGATCATGTCTCTTCATATGGATTTTAGTGGCGGCGGTGACACTGTAAACGAGAAGCCACTTAATTAAAGTGTACTCTGCAGCCCAGGGATCAATCGTCATCCGTTTGTGTGTAATTGATTTGTATAAATATTTAATCAATTGATCTGCTTGAAATGAAGCCGTCTTAATCTTTAATGGTGGCGGTGGCCCCTGGACTCGGCGGAGCTCAGCTGTGCTGATAGCTGTGTCAGATAGACGGGGGAACCAGTTACGTCCTGTTTGACAGGGGAATTGATGTGCACTGACTGAGACCCGAGAAGGCTCATCACAGTGGACGTTTAACTTGAGAACGGTGAATCGAAGGATACAGCATGATGTTATGTTTACCTAGTCCTGTAGGGACCGTACAGTAGAAAAGACCCACAGTCAAATTTCCATTTCATGTCTTAATGTTTTGGCAGGATCACCAGGCACATCCAGAGAAAAGCAGGATGAAAGTTAATGTTAAAGTAACAACACGCCTTGAGAATTTGGCGGCGAACGCTCCCTCTTCCCCCAAAATGTGAGCGTCTTGACTTTAAGGTTAATTGTTAATATTTAATCACTCGTTGACATATTAACTGTCTTTTAGAGTGCTAGAGTAGCCTTGTGGTTGTAAAACATTCAGGAGCCGAGAGGGTGACTGGTGCCCTCCCTCTCTCTTCCTCCCTGCTCGGATGGCGACGTCAGAACCAGCACCACGTCCCGCGTAACACTCGGCGGCGGCGCAGAAGTTGACGGGAAGCGATGGGCTCCTTCTCAGTAGTCGAAAAGTTCACCTGCCAGACAGCTTTCGAGATTAGTGTTGCCTTGACGACAGCAGGAGGAGGTCAGGTGGGGCTAAAAGCCCCTGATTAAATTTCCCACTCTCTGCATCCCATCAGGAAGCCTGGGATTTGGGAGGGCGGGCCTGTCTCTTGCTGATTAGCTAGCTCCAATCGCTGCTCCACAATCTCCATGTTGGTAAATACACGTGCAATACTTTTGTCGGCTCCATGCAATTTGATTGGGAGAGGATCTCCACCACAGTGTAACACTAATTAAAGTGAAACCCATTTTGAGCGCTGAATCAGGCAGAGGTTTTTCCTCGTTAGCGTACGCTTTCATAACAAACAGTTTGGAGAGCGAAAAGATTGTACTTGACGATTGCTGATGCAGTGGAATTGTTTTTTTTTGTGCAAATAGTATAGGCTACTCTGAGAATAACAGGCTGCAGAGTCAGCATGCTGGCGGTCTGCATTTGAACTTCAAAACCCACTAGATCATTGCATATGAATGAAGCAAGATGTGGCATGCAAAATAGTGCTACAAAGTACACACAGGCCCCCCCATACACACAGTGCATGCATGGTGACTTTTCCTCCTCAGCTCCATCTACATTCCAGTGTGCATCACTAATTGCTCCGCATCCGTTTACATTTGTTTAGGAAAGTGGGAGCCACCAGAGTAAAGGCTACAATTGAATTCACCGAATTTAACAATCACATCTAGCTAACCTAATATATTTCAAATTTACCAACGCGGCAGCAGTCGCTGGCACACACAGAGAGCGAGAAAGAGAGATACATCAAAGAGGAGGAGAAGAGAGGAAGAAGGGGTACAGCCACCCTGTCAGCGGGGGCGATGAGGGGTACCGACGTGACCGCGTCCCAAACGTACGGGCGAGGGAGGAAGAAGAGCAGCCTTTGAGATGGAAATCACCAGGAAGGTAGAGAGGGACTCAGAGGGTGGAGGGAAATTCAAAAGACTCTTTTGATTCTTGATGGGCATTTGCTCAGGGAGAGAGAGGAATGGAGATGGGAAGCGAGAAACAGTGGATGGGCCGACGGAGGGCTGCTGAGGGCACCAAAGTGAGGACTTCCCCTGGTGGATTTGTTCTCTCCTGTCTTAAAGAGATGAATGATCAAATCTGGCTTCTCTTTCACAGACACCATGTCTAAAGGAAGACCCGTACGGCTGCAGATAGAATATATTACACTCTTTATATTATTATTGTAATAATAACTGTCGTTTTAAAGCTTTTGTTAATTGACTAACTTACTCCTAATATCCATCTCGCTTGGGGAACTTTGAAATTCTAATTGAATGGAATAGTGCACAAATGGAATCCATGGAATTCATCATCCTTTGGTTGCTTCAAGAATGCCAAGCGAAGGTTTGACTGCCGTTTAAGCCCCATATTTTACTGATTTTATCTCTGCGGCCAATCTCGTCCGTCTGTGCCGTATAAATGGAAATGTAAGAGACTTGGGTCCTCATCCCGACGCCAGTACCCCAGCTCTGTGAAAAGACTTGCCCCGGCCTGAATGAGGAATCAGTACACAGCCTGTCTGCCCCTCGCCCCCTGCCTCCCCAGAGGACTATTGTCAGCCCCATGGACCAGGGTCCACTCATTTGCCAGCTAATAGAGAGGGGACAAAGCCCCGCTCAGGTGGCCTGCTGCAGCTGGAGGTCCGGCTAATTTCACACCCCAACCAATCCTGCTAGGCCTGGCTGGAGTCGGAGGCCATGGAAATGGGGTTTGGGAAAATGCTCAGGGTGCAAGGGGAGTGGGGGGGGGGGGTCTTAGGGAGCTCAGGCTCGCACCACAGCCACCGGTCCCTGGGACGGCTCGGAATAATGTGGGTCTTTCTGCACCGCGTCTCCCTCTGTCCACCCTGGCCGCTCCATCACACACCCTTTGAGCACCGGCCACCGGCACGCCATTTGAAATGGAAAGGCTAGTTGCACGGCGACACGCTGACCCGACGCTCGGTGGAAATGTCATCACAGTGTCTGCACGTGCCCCCGTGGCTCTGCTTCAAAAGGCCCTTTGTTCCTCCGTATCGCTCCCCCAAAATCTTTTCCAAAAGGCTGTTTTATCAGCCGGGGCCCTTTGTCTTTGCCTTCAGCCTGGGCCTCTGTGATACCCAGCAGTCACTCCATCCCTGGTTCTGGAGCAGACTGCCAGGGCACGCTGACTACCCCGGCGGTAATGTGAGGCGGGCCTCGTGACAGGGCCCCGTCCTGAGACAGAGGCGCTGCTCAAACCTGCCTTGTATTTGCATAATGAGCATCAATAGGGACAGCAATAAGAGGGGAAGCACTCCAATTAGTGCGGCCCCGACCGGCGATAAGGCGCCTGGCAAGCGGATCTGTCTGGTGGAAGGGGAGCCTGCGTCTGCGGTTGACCCGGCCCGCTCCAGACGGCCCCTGGCTCCCCGTGGCACCAGCAGCAGCAGCAGCCGGCCCAGCAGCAGGGCAACACTCTGGGGCCTCTGGCCAGCTGGGGAGCTGACAGCCACAACCTGCCATTGATAACCTCCCATCGTTTCGTGCATAAGTGTGTGTGTGTGTGTGTGTGTGTGTGTGTGTGTGTGTCTTTTAAAACATGCGAGTGTCAGCTTATGATAAATAGTCAGTTAAAAATATAGAGTGGACATGTGTGTCTGTGAGCGTGTTTGTGATGGTAGGCTGAGCATAAGCCTGTGTTTTGGTCGCTGCCCGTGTCTTGGAGTGCGTCAAAGTTAGATTCTAGAAAACCAGTCAGAAGATTTGGAGGCAATCACTGCTAGAGAGGGGAGAAATAACAAGGGATGATGGCTCCCAGATAGAGAGGGGAAAGTGGAGGATGGGGGAATGACTTAGACAGAGGAATTGGTGCATTGCGAGTGGAACGACGCTGTGTGTGTGTGTGTGTGTGTGTGTGTGTGTGTGTGTGTGTGTGTGTGTGTGTGTGTGTGTGTGTGTGTGTGTGTGTGTGTGTGTGTGTGTGTGTGTGTGTGTGTGTGTGTGTGTTCATATGGCAGGGAGGGTGAAGTAGTGGAGCAAAGCAGGAGCGGTAATGGGAGCGGGGCAGAGCCGGGGAGGGGGAGGGGGGGGCGGCCCAGCAGGTAGAGCCGTTAGACGAGATAAAGAAGAGATCATTCAGACAATCAGGCCAGGCCGCCGTGCAATCATCAGAGCTCATCTGTTTTCAAGAGCAATTCGGCCTTTTATTGAGCTGTTGTGCCTCAGACAGCCAGGCCGATCTCTTAGCCCTGAGCACCCATCTCACCCACATCCACACACACACACACACACCAAAGCTAAGCTTGGGGCTTTGTGTGTTTTATTCACACTTAATGCCCAAAGAATCGCTGACTTTATTAAGGCGGATGCACCATTTAGACATTTATAATTACTTGGACGTAATTTGAGCAGGCGATTTTCATTCACTTTGGAACGATGCTCAGTCACAGTGAGCCCCTGTCGTCTAAAGAGCACACTCTGAGATTACTTTAACCGGTTTGAGTGGAGGAAAGGTCCAAAATGAGCAGAAAGAAAATCTCAAGCCTGCCAATCCCTCTCTAGAGACTTTGGAATTCCTGTTTTCTGTTTATGTAATGTAATCAGGAAGCTCAAGGCTTCTGTCGTGGTCGCAGGGAGAGAAGTGGGCCTAAGAAAGGATTGCTGGAATGGTGGCTGGAATGAGACAGCAGAGGAGGAGTGGGTCCAAGTGCCCTTGGAGACATGCAGGATGCTCATCCGTAGCTACAGGGAATGATTGATTGTAGTTTTTTGTTGCCAACGGCTGTCTGTAAAATATGAAGTCAGGGTGTCGATAATTTTGTCAATGCTGAAAAGCCGCAGTGGTGCCAATATCTTTTGGTCTCCACTGCATGAACCGTGTTGGCAATGCAAAGCCTATGGACAGCAGGGGTTTGAATTCTAATGCATGCATTTTCAGAAGAGAGCTCAGCTGAATCACCTGTAAAACCATGTCCATAGCACTGACACCCCTGTCTGTCTCCTCGTGTGCCCACGCAGACGGCAGCCGCAAGGCCGGCGGGGAGACCAGCAAGCCCGCCTACGGCTGCCAGGTGACCATCCTGTCGGAGCAGGAGAAGCAGCTGATGAAGATGAGCCGCAGGGAGGAGAAGAGGGACAAGAAGAGGGACAAGCGCACGGATGACGTCGACGCGGCCGACCCTTCCTTCTACTTTGACCCCAAGGAGCTGAGGGCACAGAGGTAGAGCTTTGCAGCACACTCGCAGGCTCTGAGGCCCCCCGGTCCCCCCCCCGTCCCCCCCTCCTCAAGTTCTCTTTTATATTTATACATTTATCATCCCTTCTGAACTCCCTTTTTCTTTCACCCCAACATATATTTCATCACAACTCAAAAGGTTAAGAAATTAAATGGGCTGCATTTCCAGCCATTTCTCAGAATTTTTCATTTAAGCGGATAAAAAAGTGCAACGATCTGTTGAATTAAAACCTCACCATAGCCAAAGCCTCCAGTGTGAGGGAGGAGATTACCAGAGACGGCAAGTTGCCTCACCTCTTCTCTGTGCTGACTCTCGTCCCCACCATCCAAGCCCATATCTTCACGCTTCACAAGGCCTTACACAGTCTATGTTACGGTCATAGTAGTTCTGAATATGTTTAGTCCTCTGTGAGGGGGAATGTTTGGTGCTTGCCGTAAAGTTTGCTGAACGTGCGCGCAGGGAACAGGCGCTGCTGACGGCGCGGCACTCGCCGGTGCTGAGCAGGGAGCGCGTCTACGAGCGCATCCGCTACCCCAACGTCTACGACTGCTACGCCGAGGCCGCCAAGACGCCCGCCTTCGTGGGAGGAGCCAAGGTCAGGCCCACTTCCTGAATGTTTTTGCCCAGATTGACCATAGAGACAGGGCCCTGTGCTACTCTGATGCGCCTAAGGTTGTACAGGGTTAGGACAGGTCTGTTTAGTATTTCGGGGCGGTTTTATTTACCCAGCTTCTCAGAAGTCGGCTCCCTCATTACGCCCCGGCTCCCTCCGGGTTACCCACACTCCTTTCTCCGTAATCCCTCTTTCATGATATCGTCTCTTTAATATCGCTCATTAGCATAAACCTTTACAGGGTCTCTAGCCATTCATTCTGCTGCATGTGGGTATTTTCACTACTCAACAAAAAATGATACATTAGAGTTGGTGGATCTCTACACATTCCAAATCGAATTCCTCCCTATATGATTCCCTAGTGGGTGCAGTTAATAGTACTTATGTTAACAAGCATGTGTATGCGTTGATCAATGGGTATGTTATGTTCCCCTGCAAATGCGGTATACCAATGTCTTCTCCGTGTGTGTTATCTGCTGTGATCCAGATGCTTCTGCCCGAGGGCATCAGCCGCGACAACAACAAGATGTACGAGGAGGTGGGCATCCCGCCCAGCGAGCCCCTGTCCCTCGGCGCCGAGGAGAAAGTGGTCTACGTCTCCGACCTGGACGAGGTGAGGGACACTGTCTGTGAGGCGCCGAGGGACCGACTGGCAGAGTGTGTGTTTTGGCTTTGGTCTGGAAGTGCCGGCGTTTTGCCCGCATGTCTGCCTCCCCTGTCAGGCGAGCGTGTGATTGCCGGGGCTACGGCCGGTGCCTCCCGTCCCAGAGAGCAGAGAGGAGGCCGGCCGCCGTAATGGCCAGTGAGTGATGTTCCCTCTTAATGGAAGTGCTGTAGCTCTCAGCCAGCTGTCTGCAGTCACAATGGCCTCTCTGTTTGATGGACAGCTCGACTGACAGGCCCACAAAACCTCTCTCAGCCAATAGCGGGGTTCAGCCGGCCTCTGGTCTATGCTGCCAGGTATTCACATTCCTCCTCTGGGCTTGAGCGTTGGCTGTTGTGGTTAGAGGACAGGGGCGGATGACAGCCTCACACACTACCCACCCGTCCTGCCTTGACAAGGTAACTGGACACTGCATAATATCTCGGATGGTAAGCGTTGGATATCGATTTACATAATGTGTGTAAGAATCCCCCCCCCCAGGTTCCACAATAAACCACGGGAAATGCTTGTGTCACGCTTCAAGCACACTCGTGTAACAGTTTGCCCCTGTTGATCTACCCGTCACTCAGGATGATGGACATCATAAGCACGGGTCAGCCACCGGCGGGGTGTGATGTGCATATGTTTGTCTTCCTGTGTGTGTGGTTGTGTGTGCGTGCGCGTCTCCCTGCGTATGTGGGATCCGAGGCCATGACAGATAGATGAACGGATGGATTCGTAATGGCTGCGTTGCTGCTGCCGCCGCCGCTGCTGTCGTTTTTTTGTTGTTGCGGCGTGCGACTCTGGCTCAGGTGTGTGTGCGCGCGCGCGTGTGTGTGCGCGCGCGCGTGTGTGTGTGCGCGCGTGTGTGTGTGTGTGTGTGTTTGTGTGTGCGTGTGTGTGTGGAGCCTGGCTTGTCCTCTGGCCCCCTCACAGTCTGTCAGTCTCGATCATCATCAGGCTGGCCTCGGCAGCGTCTCACTGTGAACACTATGGCGTGTAGACTGACTCCATATCTGCATGGACACTTTCCACTGCTCCTGTGGAAGTTCCTAAGTTCCGCACTGGGTAAGAATATAGAACGTGTTATTCTGTTGCTTTGAAGCATTTCTATTCTTCAAAGCTCGTTCTGTCCCCGCAGTTTGTGGAGCTGAGACTAGCGTGGCCACGGGGGGCCGGGGGTATGGCTCTCTCTCTGCTGCGTCGACCATGGGTCTTCTACCTCCTCCATATCCCCTGGCCAGGCCTTGGCCCTTTAGCGTTTAGCTGCCCCCGCACCTAGCTAAGTGACTGTGAATGGCAAGGGAAAAAAACAAGTGGGAAAGGCAACGACACTTGACGTTTCGGCTTTTAGGAGCTGCCTCACAACATCAAACCCTGTCAGGGAAAAAGGGATGTGGGAGAAAGCTACCTAAATGGAGGGAGATATTTGCATGCACTTTCACACACACACACACACACACACACACACACACACACACACACACGACACGAATCTACACAAACAGAAAAACAGCTTGGCCTGGCAAATCTGCGACCATTCTGCAAATGAACATTTGATTTAGGTTTAGATGGACGTTTAGTCAGACGTGTAACAGTGAAAAACAGGAACCCCTTTTCTCTCTGTCACGGAGAAGCCCTCCTATCACTTTAGTTGATCGATATAAAAACAGTCTCTTCAGTGCGTGGCTATTGGTTGGTGTTCCCCAAACCACTAAGTGGGATGAGTTTGGAAAGACAAAGAGGATTTATGTCTCTCCCAGGAGTTCATTTCCCGTTGGTCAGTCCGACGGGATACAATCAATTGCAGGAGACCAGCGAGGGATAAGTTTTCTGTGGTGTTTTACAGAGCGTTAATCAATAACGTTTCCTTTTACGAACCATTACAAAAAAAAAACTCCTTCCAAAAGTTCTGGGTGACAGAATACTCAACAAAAGTGGACGAAAGATAAAATGTTGCCGTCTCCTCCTCCTCCTCCTCCTCCTGGTTTTCAGAGAGGCTTATCTTTTTTTTGGGGGGGGAGGGGGGGGTTTGTTTGGCGATTCTCCCCAGCTCTCCAGTGGCAGATCCCCTTTCCCGTTTTAAGAGGCCGTGTGACCGATTGGGATTGATACGGAGCCTCCTCGGCTGAGCGTTCTGAATTAGCCCCTGTGAAGCGGCGCCTCTATTCATTAACTAAAGCTCAGGCTATGGGGGGGGGGGAACGGAGTGGGCCGCTCCCCTAAAGCGCCGGCGCACAACGCCTAATAAGCCTCTGCGTGCCATTAGGACGGCGCTAAAAGGCCGGCCAAGAAGCCCCATGCTTTTTTTTCTCCCACCCAACGCAGGTTGTCATTTATTGAAAGCTCTAATGGGCAACAGGGCCGTGCTGGGCTCGTCGCGTTTTTAACAGCCCGCTGGAAACATTCAAAGTAGGGAATTTATAAGGCTGCCTTTTAACTAATGAATTAGGGGTCTGGCGCCCCGCTCGCGTCACTGGTAAAAGCCTACCTAATTCCTCTGAGTAAATAGAGAGCGTGTTGTTAGCCACTTGCCCAACGGACGCTTTTGTGGAGCTGACAGACCCGGCCCTACACGCACGCACACACACGCGCGCGCGCGCACGCACGCGCACGCACGCACGCACGCACGCACGCACGCACGCACGCACGCACACGCACACACGCACAGTTTATTTTAACACTATCTCATAAAACATGCAGACATTGGAAGTGAAATGGAAGCCTGAACGCACTTGCACTGTTCTGCAAGTGGTAATTAATTGAAAATCAACCCTGAGCGTTCCGTAGCAGAGTGCGATGTGGAAATCCCCAGGAGGGGGCACAGTACTGCATGGAGGGGATTTGAGGCTCGGGCTGCTGGGCGCCTGCCTGGAGAAGATCCACAGCGTGTGGAGCAGCCAGGGAGGGAGTGGACCCCTTATCCTCCGCTCCACGTCCCCCTCTCCTCCTGTCTCATCCCCCCCCCTCCCCGAACCTGGACGTCTAGAGCAGAGCTGTGAGGGAGCCTGAACGCGTCACGCTCAGCACTCAGGCTGACAGGTGAGCGTAATGCTAGTGGGGGCAGCGTGGCGGAAAATACATTGGAGTCCACTGTCTCCTGCTGTGGCGCCTCGCCCGCCCTGCCCCCCCCCCCCCCCCCCCCCCCCCACACACACACACACACACACACACCTCCACGTGTGGTTTGTGACTCCTTAACCCTTCCCACCGGCTGAGGAAGTGAGGGGCGGCCACACGGAGCTGGCAGGACGAGGCGGCGCGCGGCGCCAGCGGCATCCATAATGAATCCGCCCTGATTGCCTTTCCTAATCCAGCTTTGATTTGGTCCCCTTTCGTGCACATGTGTGCGTGTGTTTGCTCAGACTCGCAGAGCAGGTGTGGGGATGAGAGGCACACAAAGCCCCGCGGAGCAGAGCAGCGCTCCGGGTAGGCACAGGCGTTACACAGGGCTCTCCTGCAGAGCCACGGAGGTTTGTGCGAGTGTGAGTGTGTGTGTGTGTGTGTGTTGGGCCGGCAGTTAGCTGGGTGGGGTGTTTGGGATGTTCGACTCAGGAGAGTCCAAGCGCTCCCTCGACTGGGGCCCCTGGAAGAAGTGATTGATTACCGCTCCGTCTCTCCTCCCTCCCTCCCTCCCCGCCTGCCTATCTCCTCTCCTCCCCTCCCCTCTGCTCTCCTCTCCTGCTGAGGTTCTGTGGGAAAATGATTGGTCCCCCTGTTTTTCTTTGTCTACATCTCACTTCCTCCCTGCTTACCTTCCCGCTAACCTTAATGCCTTCCTCCGTGTCTCTCTCTCTCTCTCTCTCTCTGTATGTGTGTGTGTGAGTGTCTCTGTGTGTGTTTCTTAAAGCTTACCTACCTACAACTCTATGTATGTGTTTGTGCACTTGCGTGTGACAGAGGAGGGAGGGAGGAAGAGAGTGAGAGATGCAGCGCAGAAGGAGGGAGAGAGAAAGTTCCTCTTTTATGTCCCCGGCCCGGTCATTGTGAACTTAACATGCCAGTGTGGCGCCGACAGATAAGCTGTTTGCTAAAACTCGCAATTAAAAGTTGATCAAGCTGTCAATTCGAATGGAATGAAATGGAACCGGAAAGTAATTAAAAGGAAAGCGCGAATGAGACAACAATTCTATCTCAGAGCTTGCCCTAGCCGGTGGCACGCGGGGCTTTTTAATTAGCTCAGCCCCTCTTACAGTGAGTCATACAGTGAACACATTCTCCAGCCTCTGATAGGCCTCCTCGTCCTCCTCCGCCCCGGCGTCGCCACTCCGCCCGGCCATAGGTGGACGGAGGACTCCTGCCGCGCGTCGTAACTAAGACGCGCGGCCCAAATGGACGTGGACAAAGTTGCTGTTTAGATTTTCACTGTGGAATCATTACGGGGATCTCTGTGTGTCCAATTAGTGTGTTTTTAAGTGGCTGGCGGATTGGCGTTCTATTCCCAGTCGGCCCAGTTTGGCCCATATGGCCGAAGGCTGTGTATCCGCTCTGTTAATGAGCCTGTCAGCTTCCATCGGACTCAGCACCGACTGGGACGGACCGAGGGGAGGCCTACCTACCGGATGCACACTCGGGCCAGACTGCTCATGTAGCCTACTCGTGTGTGTGTAGACACACACCTTACACACCTGCTCTTCCTCTCGGTTTCTCGCTCGCTTTTACACACACACACACACACACACACACACACACACACACACACACACACACACACACACACACACACACACTCACATGCACAGGTATGCTGCATGCACACACGCAAACACACACTTGTACACACACACACACACACACACACAGTTGTTCACCACTTGCTCACCTAGGCACCCAGATGTGTACGGCGTTCCGGGTCGGAGCATCTTGACTCCCCTTAAAGTTTGCTGTCCGTGAACGGCGGCGGTCCGCTCCCGGGCCAGACGGAGCCATCTGGGCTTTAAAGATGGCTTCCACTCCGGCTCTGGACAGCTGCTCTCATTAGAAACTTTATTTAAGCGGCTTTGCTAAAACATTGACCACAGATGTGCTATCTGTCTATTAGCCAGCTGGGCCCGCTGAAGGGCCCCCCTCCAGCTTTAGGCAGCGTGGTTGTTCAGGAATGTTAATGGATGCTTTTAGGTGCACCGTGGCCGGCTCCGGTCAGCTCTTTAATGTGCTGATGCTTGATCCGCGCTGATCCAGGTGAGCGGGGCCACCGGCGCTTTGATGTTAGAACCTTTTAGTGGTCACGTTATCTAGCAGAAGAGGACCTCAACACTAGAGTACACTTTTTTTTTTTTACTAGGGGGATAATGTAGTGGGCTCTTGCCTGCTCTTCTGATTTTCTGGTGAAATTCTTGTAGATGTTGAGTTGGTGTTTTGCTTGGCGGTGTCAGACTGGTCGGAGATGAGACAGTATAAGTGAGCAGTGTTACAGGGGATGTGGTGCGATTGTGGTTCTGTGGATGAATGTTGGTGTTGGGCTTGGGGTGTGAGCCTGGCCAGTGTAGACTGTCTGTGTTTCTGGGAGGGAGCCAGACCTGGAGCACGCCGGATTAGGCCTAGTCCCAAACAGCTGCCCGTCCACCGGAGCACTGTGTTCTGTAACTAGCCTACCTTTCTTATTTAACACCTGGCCCCCGCGAAGACCAAAGCCGGCAGCGACAGCTGGATCCCCCATTGGAAGCAGGCTCGCATACATTTGAATAACGATGAGGCCAGAAATGTTTTAAGGAGAGAAAAGAAAACACACTGACGGTTTCCCAAAGATCATCATACGACGGCACCTTCCTATTTACAACATGTGTGCTTTACCTCAAGGTGACAGTCGGGGCAGGCATACATTTGCATACATTTGCATGTTTAAGGAGTGTGGGGACGCCGGCGCCTCGTTACAAGCGGACAAAGTCGATAAATCAAAAAAAAAAGAGGGCGAGTCGCTAAAGTGAGCGCGGCGGAGCGGCGGTCGCCACGGCGACACGGGAGCCGTGCACAAGAGGTGGAACTCTGGCTCCTCATTTAGAGATGAATATTTATAAGTGTATGCTCTCTGGACTTAGCCTTAGGGGAAATAATTGGGTGGACAGGGGGAGCCTCGGCTCTCCAACCCACTCGGAAGGAGGAAGTCAGGCCTGCAGTCATTTAAATACAGACCACAGCACATTAATATCCATTCAGTTATGCTTTCAGTAAGACTGCAGACGGCTGCCGGTGGAGTGGCAGTAGAGGTTCCTCGCTTTAGGATAATGCACATACCAAGACGGGGCCATCTTGGTTGTTAAAGGCACCAACAGGAAGAGACGCGGAGTCCACCCGATAACTTCCTGCTCGGTCGGCGTCCAAGACGTTCTTGATCTTAAAGGAGCTGTCCTGCGGAGTCACGCAGCGGCCTCTCAACTTTACAGCGCACGCCAGGCAAACTTTGTGAGAAGCACATGCACGCACGCACACACACACACACACACACACACCTTTCCTATCCAAAAGCACTTAGGTACTGTACTAGGCGGGCGGTTGGTCGGTGGGGCCCAGCTGTCCGTCAGCGAGCCTCTCCGCCCCCGTACGGCTCCACGCTGAAACCACAGACGTCCTTCCGCTCGCCTAGCTTAAGTGGACCCTAATAAAGCTGCTCTTTGAGGCATTAATAACCTGTTCCTCGTGCTCCTCCCGGGTGCGGTGACCGAGCCGGCCAGCGGAACCAGAGGACAGGGGGGGGGCACGGCTCTTTAATTATTTCTTTTTTATGAGTGTCGGAGCGAAACGGCGAGGAGGAGAGCAATGACACATTTTTAATGAATCCTTGAATAAATGATACTGCTGTCTAAGCTCCAGGCGTCTCCGGCGGCCCTGAGTGGGGAGGAGAGGTGGCGTGGCGAGGGAGAGCACGGGAGAGGAAATGAGCGCAGCGGGAAGTGACTGAGGAGGGAAGTCAGTGTTGCTCCAATCACGGCTGCGCGTCGGCCCCATCCAGCCCCCCCCCCCGGCTCGTCTAACAGGATTTGAATAGCTGTAGTTACGCTGGTGTCTGAAATGTAACCGATCGTGGAGGCTAATACCTCCGCAGCGATGGCGCGAAAGTAAGACGAGCTGGGGAATTACCATGCGCTGTCGATGAAGCCTGTCATGTCGTATTTTGCAAACACTCTGCCCACAAACATTGCGTGTCAGTGCGCGCGCGCGCGCGCGCGTGTGTGTGTGTGTGTGTGTGTGTGTGTGTGTGTGTGTGTGTGTGTGTGTGTGTGTGTGTGTGTGTGTGTGTGTGTGTGTGTGTGTGTGTGTGTGTGTGTGAGTGTGAGTGACCATGTGTGTGAAGGTGGACGTCCTTGTGGGGACCGTTCTGTTGCTTATCGGAGGTGCTGGGAGGCGGAGGAAGGGGGGCTGCACCTGCACCCTGTTGCCATAGTGAAGCTAGACAGAGGACAGGGTGATTGACAGCCGCTCCCACCACTGAGGTGTTCCAGTTCTCCAGCAGCCACCCAGCACACCTCCCCTTCCATCACCCCACCGGGTGGGAGGCGGCCACTGGCCCTGCCAATCAACCCAAGACTCTCTAGTTCTGTTTCTGGAGTGTTTGGATTGCTGCTTTTCAACGGGTTGGTCTGGCTAATATTGGCCGGACATTCATTCATTCACTTGATTACCAAGTTATGTGATGAGTTTACTTTAAGTACACCATTACTTAGACGTGTGCTTCTGTCATGACAAATGAATGACATTTATTTCATTCTTATATGAGAAAATGTTTTCTTAATACAATAAAATGTCTGATTGTAATCTCATCCTAATGTGTGTGTGTGTGTGTGTGTGTGTGTGTGTGTGTGTGTGTGTGTGTGTGTGTGTGTGTGTGTGTGTGTGTGTTGTCCAGATTGGGCAGCTGGTCTTCAAGGGCATGAAGAGGCTGAACCGGATCCAGTCCATCGTGTTCGAGACGGCCTACAACACCAACGAGAACCTGCTGATCTGTGCCCCCACCGGCGCCGGCAAGACCAACATCGCCATGCTCACCGTACTCCACGAGATCCGCCAGCACATCCAGCCCGGCGGGGTCATCAAGAAGGACGACTTCAAGGTGGGCCTCGCACACACACACACGCACACACACACACGACGGCCCCCGCCCATAGGTAAACAACCCCGACTGCTGGATTCCGTGCGGACCCGCTGGGCACGCGGACGCGCCCCTTACCAGCCAACGTTGATATCCCCTTTTCATACATCACCATTAAAACCTTCTCCACCTAAGTGGCTCGCTTCATATTTCTCAATAAATAGTGATTTGTGCTGGTTGCCAGGGAACAAATGATACCGCACTGTGTACTCATTTATCATCACCATGTCCTTCCACTCCCTCTCTGCCTCCTCTCTCCTTTGCCCCTCACTCCTCTACTCCTCTCCCCTCTGTTTGTCACTGCCCTCTTTCCTCTTTTTTCTTTTTCTTTTGTGCCTCCGTTCTCTTTGTCTTCTTGGTTCCACCCAAACCCTTCCCTCTCCTTTGTTTCATGTCATTTCTGTGGTTCTGACCTCTCTCTCTCTCTCTCCCTCCCTCGTTCTCTCTGTAGGTGGTGTATGTGGCGCCCATGAAGGCGCTGGCAGCCGAGATGACTAATTACTTCAGTAAGCGGCTGGAGCCACTGGGCATCTCTGTCAAAGAGCTCACTGGGGACATGCAGCTCACCAAAGGGGAGATCCTGCGTACACAGGTACCAGTCTACCCGGGCGCACGCACACACACACACACACACACACATACACACACACTCACACACACACAGAGCTTAAACGCCACATGCACACAGAATCCGACATATAGGAATCCCACTAAGTGTTCTCCAGTGCCCCCTAGTGGTGTGATTAAAATGACACCCATACATTCAATTAAAGAGCAGCATTTTCTGGGCTACAGTGTACTGTTTAGTCAACACTGCCTATATATTATGATGTGCTTCTGTAATTCCTGGTTATTGTCATTATTATTGCCATTAGGACAGCATTAGCTCACACACAAAGGACAGAAGGGCAATTGTACGCACACCTCTTCTCCTGGTCGAGCTTTATGTAGCCGACCACAGCAGTTCCTTATCTCCCTGTGCTCTCGTGCTGTGGTTTATTTTCTGAGCGGGCCTACAGAATGGCTTTGCCACCACAGCAATACAAAGCCAATAGAATAGATAAGCCATGGAGATGCCTGCACTCATCACATAAACACATAGGGTAGAGGGGCTGCTGGCTCGGGGCAAGGTGTGTGTGTGCGTGTGTGCATGTGTGTATGTGTGAGTGTGTGTGTGTGTGTGTGTGTGTGTGTGTGTGTGTGTGTGTGTGTGTGTGTGTGTGTGTGTGTGTGTGTGTGTGAGAGCTTGGACTGCTCTGGCAGGGGTTACCCACCCTACCAGGGTCTCGCTGCTCCAACATTGAGCCCCCTTGGTGTTGAACAGCCAGGAATCTCTCTTTCTCTCTCCATGTCTGCCCTGTTCTCTTTCCTTTCTCACCCCTTACCTCTCTCTTCTTCACTCCTTCATCCCTCTGATACGTTGGTCTTCCTTGGCTTCTTTTTTTTCTCCGAGCAGCAATTTGTCCTCCCTTAGTTGTAGTTGCCATGGCGACTGTATGTGTACTGTAAAACGCTGCATTTTGGGACACACGTCTGTACCAACAGAGGCTGCTTTTTATAGTGGAGCCGGAGCGTGTTTATGGAGACGTACCAGTGTGAAGGGGATACAGTGAACTGGGAGAGAGAGATAAAGTGTGGGGGTTGAGTGAAAAGAAACGCCCGAGATTTTTCTCTTTCATTTCTTTTTTTTTTATGGCTGTAGAGGTTTTCAATGCGGGGGGCGCCTATTTCGAAATGCCCGAGTGCTTTAGCGAGCCTTGTCAAATTGCTCTCACATTCAAAGTAATTCAACAAGGGCCCTCCAGCAGTTAAAGCAATTTTGTTCTCTCCCACATTTGCAAAATATAAAGATTGATTTAGGCTAAATGGTTTCAGATGTAACCACTTGTGTGTTTGGAGTACCGTTTTAAATCTCAAACCAAAGTGGTTTTACATGCTGGACCCTGACTTGCTGAAAAGGTTCACTGTCGGTGTAGATGTCTGTTGATTGTATACCAGCACTTCTCTCCTATAAGATGTGACACCTCCGAGCGGGTCGGGCTTGTTGTACCGTCGGGGCTCCTTTCACCGGCTGACAGTGATGAATATGATCACAATTGTGAGAAAACGAACCAATTACACGGACTCTTGCGCGCTCGTATTGCCACTCAATGAGATGTTTCCTTTTCTCCACGAGTAATCAATGGATTAGCTAATCCAATATCTACTCTTTGTCAGTGGCCAGCCAGCAAATTAACCTCTCGGATGTTTTTTTAGTTTTTTTTTTACCCAGTGAAGGGCCTGTGAATTACCCAGTCAGAACAGCTTTGCCCCATGTCTCTCTGTAAGACCTCTGTCAAGCAGGTGCTGCAGTGTGGGGACAAAGTGAAACAAATCTGTGGGCTAAAGGCCATGTCTAGTGGAGGGGATTGGCTAAGAGAGAGACCGCAAGAGTAGGGGGGAGACCCCGAAGGTTGGCAGGAAACAAGCCTATCTAGCAAATCCGAGAAAGAGGATCACGCCGGAGCTCCGATTGCGAGGTTCGTAAGCCTCACGGGTGCTTAAGAGGTGAGAGATGGAAAAAAGAAGAAAAAAAACGAGAGGAAGAGAGAAAAGAAGGGCAAAGACGGAGAGGGCTGGATCATTCAGGAGAAATTAGGGCAATGCCGGTTAATCCGAGGAGGTGTATTAAAGATGCATTTGTATCAAGTCGAGTGAAATATATCTTTTTCAAAGAGAATACGGGAGTCAGATTCGGAGCTCAATGAAAACCCTCTGCTCTTTGACTATTTGCCGCGTTCCCTCTCTCGTATCTCTCCCTAATTCTTGCTTTTTTCTCTCGTCACTCGTTCTTTTAGTCTCCCTCTTTCTCTCACAATCGCTCTCTCGCTCTTCCTGCGGTCTCCTTCCATTTCTGCCTAGTCTCCCAGTCTCTTTTGAACAGAGAAAAAGATGGAGAGGGAGCTGTCGGCATTTAATAAAGTCCAGAGTCAAGGCACACATTGTAACCTGTCGTCTGGTCTTTCTCTTTTTTTGTAGCTCTGACTTACACTCTGCCACCCCCTCCCCCCACCCCCCCACACACACACACACACACACACACACACACACACACACACACACACACACACAGCGCGACACACGCACACATACTGCACTCTGGTGAGAAATTCAGAGCAGGGTCCTGAATGAACAGGAATCCACACAGATTGTCACAAAGCCGGTGTCCCCTCAGCCCCTCACACTGGCGGCTGACTGGAGGCGCTGGACCGGAACAGCCCGCTAGACCTGCACTCCAGCAGACCCCGTCTCCCCACCGCCCGCATGGACGTCTGACTGCAGCCGCTTCACCATCCCTCCCAGTCCAGAAGCCGGCTACCTAAGGGAGATTACCTGTAGGACAGGAACCAGACTAAGATCATTTGAACAGTCATCTAGACGCGAGTTAATGACGGGAACTTATAGTAAATGGTAAAGTGTTGAGTATGAAGCAGAGAGGGCAGAGACGGAGTGTGAGAGTGATGACAGGGTCTGAAGCAGCCGCTAATGAGACACCGGATAACACTCATTCATGTCTCTGGAAGTTAATTTCCCTTATCAGCGATTCTACTCCTGCTAAGACCTGAAGTTAGGTGAACTTTTAAGTGGTGGGTGGGGGGGGGGCGCGGCTTGCTTAACGGCCCAGCAGAAAGGTCGCGGGTCGGGGAGAGAAAGCTGGGACACGGGCCCTCCATTACCGGGCCACCGAACCACGATCGATAGAAACCAACTTTTACCGACGTTCATTATCACCAGTGTTTATCGAAACCTGTTAATGGACTTGCTTTGTTCAGCGTGGCTTTCTGCTTTCCGCTATCTCTCCAACGGCATTGGGAAACCGTCTTTCCCCCTTCGTACCGGCAGAGAAATACCTCTCACATTTTGTTTTTTCCCCGACTGTGACTGCAGTTGTCACGACTTATCAAAATAACCGCGGTGGACACGCAGCACTCCCTTTGCAATAGTTTGCTGGTCTTACCCAACGTTTCCCTTTGACAAGCTATTAGTTTTTGCGCGCTGTTTCAAGGCAGAGAAACGACTCACCACCCTCCCTCCCTTCCTCTCTTTTTACCTCCTCCTCCCACACCATCCTCTCTCCCTGGCACGGATCGTTACCATGGCAACAACTGACGGGGCTGGAAAAAGCTGCTGGCATGTGTGCCCGTGTGCGGGCGGGTGGCACGCTGGCACTCTCAGACCCCTCTCGCTGTCTGTCCGCAGCGTAAATATTTAGTTAACAACACAGTGCCCCCTCTGGCACGGGAAAGGCTGAGATCATAAAGGCAGGTAGGCGGACAGTGTCAGGTGCCCTGACCACGCACAAAGAGAGACAGAGACAGAGAGCTAGACAGATGGCACGAAGACAGACAGACGGGCGGGCTGCCAAAAGAGACAGACATACAGTACCCACAGAGTGGCATGAGAGCTCGAGGGAGTGGGAGATTTGCAGGAAAGCGAGCGAACAAGGAGGCAGCCGTTGGACACGTGACGTCAGGTAGAGAAAGGCAGATAGAGAGACCGACAGGCATCCAGACAGCGGCGCAGTTAATTGGGAGCTAAGTGCTGCTGTGGAGAGACCTCGTGATGGCCTGTGGTTTGCATGGCTGCACACGTCACAGTCACTGGCTAGCTTCTACCTCCCACTCCCAATCAAAAATGATGATGGTTCCCTGGACTGCCGCAAACCTCACAGAGATATTCTGTTTTACTGGGTCATTATGATGGACTATTTGACATCTGTTGTATGTAAGAAAATGGGCTCTTGTCTCACCTTGCACTTGTTTTAGAGGCTTCCGAGTTAATGATACCTCCTATTGCACACTGATTAGCACCTTGGATTGCTTTAAAAAATCTTTGCCTTAAATTTGAACATGTGTTGTTGTTTTTTTTTACCACTTATTCGCCTGGAGAGGGGCTTGTGAAATTAAAACCCCCACTTTGGACACTTGATTGGCTTTCAGAGAAATAAAGAAGATCGATTTCAGTCGTTATGGATTCTTCGAAGCGTAATGGTAGAAAACAATAGCAGGGCTCCTGATGAAGTTCGGCGCCCGGTTTTGTTAGCTAATTAAGGAAAGCACTCTGGCCTGCTAGCCGATTGCCAGGGCTTCCATTTAGAGTAAGCAGCAACTCCAATTAGGAGCGACGCTTCCCTTTCTGTGAGCGCGCCAGTCCCTAATGGTGGGCCAGATTGATTTAAATGCAAACTAGAGAGGATTTAATGAACTGCTTTTACAAAAAGTGTTTAATAGGAATTTCCCCACACTCACGGGAAGGTTGGCAAACAACTCACGCTCCATTAATTATGCATCGTTGTGTTTTTCCACGTTGGAAAGCCGTGCCCTAATCCCTGTACTTTGAGGTCTGAGTGGCCATGATGAAACAGGGAAGTTTACGTCGGAGTGCGCAGGTGAGGGAGCCGTTGGTGACGAAGGGGACGCCAAAGGAAAGGACGGACGGATGTAGCAAAGCAAACACTTCCGCACGGACACATCTTTTAGTTGATGGGACGTCTAGACTCCGAAACGGATCCTGGCGTCAACTCAACTCGGGAGGGATCAATTTCAACGCGTCCCGGACTTCCCGTCAAGCACACGTCGAGTCTCCGGCTGACAGCAGCAGACAGCTATGGATTCTCACCGCCGACGCGCGCCGCTGCGTGCGTCTGACGCCGGGGTCATTCAGATCACCCCGCCTCGCTGCCATGCGTTGTGAATGAGCCGGGCCGTGACGCGTGAGCGGGCCCGGACGTCTCTCCTTTCTCCACTTCATTACCGCTCACACACCGGAGAACGCCGCCGCGATCCCGGAGCAGAACACATGCATGAGAAGCAGGGCCGAGAGCAGGTCCTAAGGCCAACGCACTGAACGTGACCAATGAGATACCAAGAAAGCAACTCGAACGTGAATCTTTTGGGAGCCTAAACGCCTTATTATTCAAAAGCTGTCCGACCTCCGACCTCTTATTCTAGTTGCAGATGAGAGGCCCTGTCCTGTTGGTTTATGCAGTAGTGAATAGTATTAGTAGTATTGCTTTTTGTTGTTGCCTTTACCTCTCAGCACGCCCACCTATGAAGGTCTGTCTTTCTGCCTTTCTCTTGTCTATAGGGCTGGAAGGCTTTCCAGGTTTTTGGACACAGCTGTCTGTCTCTCCCCCCTCTTAACCTCTCTGCCTTGCGCTCCCTCCCCCAGATGCTGGTGACCACGCCGGAGAAGTGGGACGTGGTGACCCGGAAGAGCGTGGGCGACGTGGCCCTCTCCCAGATCGTCCGCCTCCTCATCCTGGACGAGGTGCACCTGCTGCACGAGGACCGGGGCCCCGTCCTGGAGAGCCTGGTGGCCAGGACCCTCAGACAGGTGTGTGTCTGCCCCTCATGGAGGTGAACAGGACCCTCAGACAGGTGTGTGTCTGCCCCTCATGGAGGTGGCTAGGACCCTCAGACAGGTGTGTGTCTGCCCCTCATGGAGGTGGCTAGGACCCTCAGACAGGTGTGTGTCTGCCCCTCCTGAAGGTGGCTAGGACCCTCAGACAGGAGTGTGTCTGCCCCTCCCGGAGGTGGCCAGGACCCTCAGACAGGTGCGTGTCTGCCCCTCCTGAACCCTGTGCCCCACTTCACCTTTTCCCCCTGCTGATCTGCCTGCCCTGGGACACTGGGCTGTCTCTCTGTCACCCCGGTTAGGCTACAGCTCTGACAGGGCTGGTTTGCTGTTGCTGTGCTGTAGCAGATGTATGTGGTGGTCTTTTCTCCGGAGAGGTCCTCCTGATTTGTGTGTGTGTGTGTGTGTGTGTGTGTGTGGGTATGTGGGGGGGGGGGGGGGGGGGGGGGGGGTCTGCCACTGCCACTGCCACTGCTGTCTCAGGCCTTCTCTCCCGCTGATGATGATTGACACGTCTCCGTGCCGGAATCCGCCCTGTCGTTTAGGATATTAGAGTGATTATGCAGATTCGGCTGGAGGCAGCCGAATGGAAGCTGACATGTCGGAGAGTTCCACCTTCGTGTTTTGTCCTGACGAGCCACTGTCAGGTGTCAGTATTGTGAAGGGAGTCGACACATAGGGACGACTGAGACCCTGGGACAAAATGGTTCCTTTTCTCTCTCCCTGTGCACACCGGTTGAAAAGCATGGATTCAGTGCATCCTGTAGGGGCATACAGCAACATGCCGATATATTTTCTGCGGGGCGGGGGGGGGGGGGATTAATTACTGTGTAAAATCCAATATCTAAGACGAGCACAAAGACGGAGAGGAAGAAAAGAGAGTGTGAGGGACTCTGGGAGTGTGACGGGGACCTCTGGGTGTGAGGGGTTAACCGCTGGGTAATTGAAAAGAGGTCTCTACATGTGACCGCTGTTTACGCGGTTCATAGCCTATTTATCTGCAGGTTTAACTGATTTCAGTGGAGAAGAGCTGACTGAGCGTTTTTTTTTGCCTCTCTCTCTCTCTCTCTGGGTGTGTGGGTGCATCCAGCCTCATACACTGTCTACCTGGCTCCCTGCAGGTCCCCCTGTCTCTCTTATTGGAACGTGGCATCTGGGACTCAGTGCTTGAGACTACGCCGTTGCAGTGAATTGATTAGTCGTTATTCCTACAGTTGTCAATTAAAAGAGAGAAAGAAATGCAGACAAATAATGATAGAATGGAATGCACAGATAACTATAGTACATGTGTGTGTACAGCACATTAGGAACATCTTTAGCGTAAAACATTAAAAGTGTCTGCCAACAATTATTGCCAGATGGAAAATGAAGATTAACATGAACAACACATCTGGCTCCTGCAAATATTGGTGTGTGTGTGTGTGTGTGTTGTAAGCGCGTCAAAGCATGACGAAAAATATCCAAAGTCAACATATTTAAAGGTATTCTTTTGTTAATTTGAATTATTGATTGCCGCAGAGTAAGCAAGACTGGTGCCTCTGGAAATATAAAAGGCGCGCTGTTGCTCCATGAATAAAATATGGCTTTAGAAAAGGAAAAAAACACAAGTGTTCCCCAAAGACAGATCTTCCATTGTTCGAATGCTTCAAAACAAGTCTCCCACTTCTAAGAAAGGTAGTGAAGAGTACTGCCCCTCACGGTAGCCTCAATATAGAGAGGATGTTCTAAAAGGTAAACATTCATGTAGTTTTAGAATATACATTTACACTAAAAACAACAAACAGACTACCTAAACACATGGGCAATGACAGTCCACCGAACAATGCTGCACCTTGTTTATTTAAAAAGGAGCCTGAACGGGTTTGTCCAAGGGTACAGTAGGTAGATTAGAGGAAGGCTGCAAACACCAGGCTCTTCCCCCAGCAAGCTCCACGGAACGATTTCCGTCTCAAAGCCAGTGTTAGATCTCTCTCTTATAAGGCAACGGCCTGGCTCGTTTTGCACACTCCAGCCAATTCCAGTGCAGGAAGGATAAAGAATGTCCTCTGCAGATCATTACATCTTCCTCCCGGACATAAAACAGCACTCAGCAGGCCGCTTTATGAAGAGAAACAACCAGGCTCTGTAACAGGACGAGCTTTAAAAATGAGTCTGTTTGACTAGACTCTTATCAATGGCCCGAAGACACTCTCCTAGGTCTTCCCAAGTTGCCAGTATAGAGACTTACTGTGAAGGGACTTCCTCAGGGGGGTCGGAGGAGTGTGTTCTTTCACTGGTAGACTCATTGACTGCTCCTGAGAGAGCCTGTTCAGGCTTAGCCTTCAGTTTCTCAAAAGTTCACTGCGGCGGAAAACTGCACACTGAACACTACACGACACACACACACACACACTCTCTATTTGTGTTTGTCTCACTCTTTCTCTCACACTCTCGTTCGCACGCACGCACGCACGCACACACACACACACGCGCGCGCTCACTTCTTGTCTAATTACTGCCAAGGCTGACAGGCTGCTATAATTGATTGTGCTGGAGGACTTACTGCAGAGGCTCCTGGTGAGCAAGGTGTATTAGTTCACATCTTGGTCACATGAATATGGAGATACCCCAGAATATGATGTGCTCCCCATCGCTCAGTGTGAAGTGTTTCACAACAAAATAGTTTTATTTTGATAGATTTGCCCTCTTGACATGTACAATGTATAGCGTTACAGCTGTACATGTGTCGGTCTACCTCTCCTTCTTTGGTGCCATCTGTGTGCCAGAGGGATAGGCTCCCTGCTGGGTCCATTGGGCTTGTCAGCACTGTTTCTTCCTCTTCCCTAGTTTTGCCGTCCAGACAGCAAACTGAGGCACGGGCCCACTGGCGCTACAGGTAGCGTCTAAAGCACTCCACCATGCCCCAGAAGGACTGCCCTACCTGCTCTCACAGGCTGAGTGATGAGCTTACTACCTCTACCCAGAGTCACACTGATGTGTGGCTGGTGGTGGAGTTGACTGTACTGTTGGATTCATAACTGACTGTACTGTTGAATTTATAACTTTTAATGGAATAAAACCATCGCTCCAACCCGTAAGGTTTCTATATTTTTGTAGAAATTGAACGCGCTGTGCCTCCGCAGTATGGAGTGCCTCGTAGCCTGGGTTTGACAGTGCTGCCGTGTACACTTTTGCCCGGGCCCCTATCCGCACGCAGGGATTGGCTGGGCCTTATCTTGATGGGAGGCTTTGACAGGTACTGCATCACATTAAAGGCCTTACCAATCTTCCGTGTCACTCGCACAGCAGGAGGCGCGCAGATAGGGCCGGCACGCGTGCACCTCCCCGCTCCTCCCGCAGTCCCACTCCCCTCCTCCTCCTCCTCCTCCTTCTCCTCTCTCCCCCCACCTCGCTCAGGAATCGATTTCGCTGGATGGTTGTCTTTAGGAAGCATTGTTTGAGGGCTCATAAATGACATTGATATAATAACACTTTATATGACGTGTTGGCGGTTATTAGCATTCCAGCGTTCAGCGTGTGCAGATGTTGCGGCTGAGCATTGAGAGGCAGCCCGTGAACACAGTGCACTAAGCGCTTGGCTCTAGACGTTCAGCGCGGTAACGCGGGGGGCGGGGGGGCTGTGTTGACAGGTGGAGTCCACCCAGAGCATGATCCGGATCCTGGGTCTGTCGGCCACGCTGCCCAACTACCTGGACGTGGCGTCCTTCCTGCACGTCAACCCCTTCATCGGCCTCTTCTTCTTCGACAGCCGCTTCCGGCCCGTTCCGCTAGGCATGAGCTTCGTGGGCGTCAAGTCCACCAATAAGGTAAACCTCCTCCTCATCCTCGGTAGACCCACAGCCGAACGTCAGTGCCTCTGCGGGTGTTTAAACGTCGATGAAGGGCATTAGAAAACCTCCTGATTATACCTTCCCTAGCTGATTCAGATATGTTATCTGTTTGTTCGCCCCCTAGATCCAGCAGCTCCACGACATGGAGGAGGTGTGCTACGACAAGGTCCTGGAGCAGATAAGAGCTGGACATCAGGTAAGAAGCGCCTCTCCGCTCTGTGTCTGTCTGTCTGTCTGTCTGTCCGTCCGTCCGTCCGTCCGTCCGTCCGTCCGTGTGTGTGTGTGTGTGTGTGTGTGTGTGTGTGTGTGTAGAACAGGGATATGATAGGGAGTTCTGTGAAATATGTCGTTTATGTATAGTTTGACGTGGACAGGGAACATGGTCCGGTGAGTATCTAATCCATCTTTGATAGAGCTGAAGTGCCGTGGTCTGACAGCTGTCAGCCAATGTGACCCTGAGCCCCCACACCAGATTGACCTTTGAGCCCAGTGACCCTCCACCGCTCTGTATTATCATTAACGACATCATCTTTTTCGGTGTGAGCCGGAATTAGATTTTATAATGTTTTGGTGTGAAATGATGTCTGACCCAGGGGCAAGTTCGATGGCACAGCAAAAGACACAAAAAGATATTTGTGTGTTTATCTCAGCTTTACCCTCTTCTCTTGGCTAGCTTGGAACGAAAAGTGAGTTGTCAATTACAGTCCTCGCTGGCCAACCACCAATCTGCTCAATGGATTTATCTCCCAGTTCAGCTGCCATTCTGCAGGCATCGTCTCAAGACTATTGCACTACACACGATACTCATCTTTTTTCACAATTTCGATTACAAATGCAAAAAATAATGTTGCTTTATCGGGGCACTTTGTTTGCTAACCTTTACGATGTTCTAAGTCCGTGACAAAAGATCCGGATGAGGAGGTGTGACTTTGTGATGTCTATAACTGCGCGCCGGCCCTCTTTGATCTCTGGCTCATGGCTGTGGAGTCAGACATCCCTCGGGGGGGGCTGTATTCTATTGCTCGATATTAAATTGTCAAAAGTGGCAGTGACATTTATTTTATGGGATTTTTCTTTATGAAGCCTCCCCTGCTGGGTTGAAAGCCACCAGATGGAACATTGATAAGTT
This sequence comes from Galaxias olidus, assembly GCA_026901105.3. Taxonomy (NCBI): domain Eukaryota; kingdom Metazoa; phylum Chordata; class Actinopteri; order Galaxiiformes; family Galaxiidae; genus Galaxias; species Galaxias olidus. The sequence goes on from JAPMUY010002914.1 coordinate 81,442, forward strand.
CTGAGACAACAGCTTGGCACTGCCATACTGCTATATAGTATACTTTGTTTGTCCTTTGGAAAGACTACAGCAGGTATTTTTGAAGTCCAGCGCAAAAGTCCCCCAAGTGTTCACTTTCATGTAGGCAACGGGGACCGCGATTCCACTGTACGTGCACAGCCGTTCTCTGTGGGTTCATATTGCAGGGCTCATGAAGTCATTATAATGAAGGGAACAGACCAATAGGGTAGGGTAAATGAACTACCCGCTAATTATTTCTTTCTCTTTGTTTTTATTTTTGCCGTGTCAGCAATGATCGTTGCAACGCATCAGAGCACGCTTGTAGACGCAGTGAAGCAAAATGGGTTCATTCTTTAAATTGCTCTACACTAAGGCTTTATATGCACCGGATATGATGCACTGTGTTTCTCACCCTTCAGGATTTCACTTCAAAACACAACTCGGAATGCCAGAAGTGTCAATTGTTGTCGGCTGGCGTTGGGTAACCTTTCCTCCAGGTGAACCGCGTTCCCTAAACGTAGGGTTCTGACTCACAGACTCCATAGCTAAATGAACTGACAGTGTCACCGACTCATATTGTGTAATTGCAAAAGAGGAACGTTTGGCCAGTTGGTTTGGCTTTCCTCTGTGTCGGCTACGGACGGACGGACGGACGGACGGAGACCACACACGGAGCACAGACACACCTCGTCTCCTCTTTCAGTACCCCCCACCCCCCCCCCCCCCCAGCCCTCCCTGCAGTGTCCTCCTCCTTTCTATTTTCTCTCCTGTCCTTTCTTTTTGTAGCACTCAGAAAGGATAGAAGAACGGCGACGGAAAAGGAAATGCCTCCAGTATCGTTGCCGTGCGGCTTTTCTCCTGCTTATTGATTGTGTGGAGGCCTATTGACCGTTTTGCCAGAGTGGCTGAGTGTAATAGGAAAACGACGGAGTTCCCCTGCCCTTCATCAAAAGATGCAGAAAGCATTGCGACCTACGCTCATGTCTACACACAGTACTGTGTGGCTGACACTGAGGCTTTCTACAGGCAGACATGCTTTACAGTGGGGAATGATGATGCTTGAATCAGTGGAACGGTGAAAGGAAAACGAGGCTATGAGATTGGTGGTACAGCTCCTTGTTTAATGAAACATGTGAAGACACGGTGCAGTTCCAGTCAGAAAATACTGAGGATAGGCTTCATTTGCTTTGTGAAACTGAGCATTTATGAAGTTCAAATGGAAAAAGTCACATCAAAACGGACGGTTCTCTCTTTAGATTACTTGTGTTTGTCTTGTTTTACCAAGTTGTTTATTTTTTTGTCGTTAAAACGTAAGCAGTCATATTGGTTAACACATTTATCAATTCCAGCCGGGGGTGTTTATGCTGTACAAAGAAACCTTTTTTTTATGAACAGTAATGTCCTTTCTTCATCCATCCTGACGTTTCCCTAGGGGTCCTCTCGGGCTGGTATCTGACCCCTGACCCTGTTCCCATGTACGTGTGTGACTCAGGTGATGGTGTTCGTCCACGCCCGCAACGCCACCGTCAGGACGGCCATGGGCCTGATCGAGACCGCCAAGAACCGCGGGGAGACCTCCTTCTTCCAGGCCGACCAGGGCCCGGACTACGGCCAGTGTGAGAAGCAGGTACGCACCCCAACGCCGCCCCTCCCTCCCTCCCTCCCCGTGTCCCCTGCCTCTTTCCCAGGCTCTTCTCCAACGCTACGGCCGCCTGACCAACACAAGGAGCCCTCTCAGTCCTTCAGTCTTTGAACTAGCCTCTGTGATTGAGTGCCACCATCCTGAAGGGGACCGCAGTCCTCCCCTGTGTTCTCTCTCTACTGTACTGCACCGTGGCCTCTGCACGGCTCCGCAGTCAGCTGGACCCGGCGCCGTTAGTTACGAGACGTTATTCACGGAGCCGGTGTTGGTGACATTGAAAGAGGAGGGAAAGGGGGAGAGTTTGAGGTCCGGCACTTCTGAAAGAGCAGCCCCCTCCGAGGAGAGCGGTGAACAACGAGGGGGGTCCACGTCTTTACGAAAACACTATCCACGGCCTGCAGATATCTTTAGTGTGTGTGTGTGTTTACCTAGCCGTGTGCTAAGGCTTTGAGGTTGTCGGGACCCTCTGTGTGTGGACAGTGTTTGTGTTGGTGTGTGGACAGAGAGGAGGCCGGCCCGCGGGGTCATCAGCAGTGGTCCAGCGGGCGGTGCCTCTTCAGCCCGGGCTGGCTGATGATGGACGGAGTTGATGGGGAAGCCGGCCGGCAGGCAGGCAGGCAGGCAGGCAGGCAGGCAGGCAGGCAGGCAGGCAGGCAGGCAGGCAGGCAGGCAGGCAGGCAGGCAGAGCGCGGGGATCAATCTACAGAGCAGACCAGTCTGGCGATCCACTGTCGCTCCCACTGTTGGTTTAGGACCACAAAACCCTGCTAGGCGCGAGCCAACACCCCTCTCCCCCTCACACACCAGCCCCTGCAGAGTGTGTGTGTGTGTGTGTGTGTGTGTGTGTGTGTGTGTGTGTGTGTTCTACTGCATGGTGTGTGTGTGTGTGTGTGTGTGTGTGTGTGTGTGTGTGTGTGTGTGTGTGTGTGTGTGTGTGTGTGTGTGTGTGTGTGTGTGTGTGTGTGTGTGTGCGTGTGTGTTCTACTGCATGGGTGTGTGTGTGTGTGTGTGTGTGTGTGTGTGTGTGTGTGTGTGTGTGTGTGTTCTACTGCAGGGTGTATGCGTGCGTGTGTGTATGCGTGTGCGTGTGCGTGTGTGTGTGTGTGTGTAATTAATGGGCTTGGCGTTCGGAGAGTACACAGAGGTGGAGCCGTATCCCTCTAACTCTCCTCAGAGGACAGTCATTCAGATTCCATATTTAAATCTCTCCCAGCAGAAGGCAGAGTGATATATTTAGTAACCTTTTCCTTTAGTCCCTGGGGCCGGGACAAGATTGATGTGCCTTTAATCGTCCCACTATTTATATTGGATGTGTTTAAATATACACGCACCTTTTCCTGCTTTGTTAATGGGAAAGCGAGAAAGTAGATTATGTTTGGGGAGAAAGGAATGGTTCTTTGTGGCCTGGTTAGACTTTCAATAGATGCCTGGACTGGACACTTGCTTGTACGCAGGCGCCCGTATTAGATGTATCATTCAATAGTGTCTCTGCTTGAGACTGGCAATGCTTGTCTGTTTTTGTCTGCCATAAAGAAGGTAAACTAGTTGTTGTTGACAGCTCTTTCTTCAAAGAGTCAGGCTGTGGAAGTAAAGTACTGTCCGCCTGTCCGTCGTGCACCAGCGGGGGAGGGGGCATCACGCTGATCCCGCTCTTAGCCCACACAGAGATAATGCATGGCTTATTTGCACTCCAAAATTGCCCCACATTAATATTTATACGTGCCTTTTAATCTCCACTATGCATATGTAGAGAAATGCAGCACCTCTGAGGTCAATTATGTAATTTAGCATTTTATTTATCCTGCTTTCAAAGTCAGAAGTGATTCCACTATAGTCCGCCTCTCGTAATGTTCATTAATTGGCTTTATCTAGGGTTTGAAGAGACTGTCAATCAAGCTTAGATATCTTAATGCACTCACTTGGATAAGTGCTTGGGAAATGATGGCTATTTGGTGAGCTTACGACTAGGCAATGTTTTAAAAAAGAGTGAACATCTCTTTATTATGTGGGCGTTGGAGTGGTTTTACTTTTTGATTACCGTTTGTGTGTGTGTGCGTGCGTGCGTGCGTGCGTGCGCGTGTGCACACGCTTTCAAGCTCTCTTTCACGCGTGTTGAATGTTAATTGAAGTGTGTGCCGAATGGCCTTGTTGGGTTGGTGAGAGGAGCAGGAAGGAGGTGGTGATGTACAAGGATTTGCTCCCAGCGTTCCTGCCCATACAGCCTCCCATATTCATTAGCGCCGCGCTTTGTTCCCACACACACCGGCCTTGATACGCTGCCGTACCCGGTCCCTATGTGTCGTTCTACATTGTACACCGTGGCAGCGCATAGCCTATTACGACGTCTCACTTCCTCCATCACTGTCTCTTCCCCTCTATCTCCTAGGCTTCTCCTCGGCGGTTTGGAAGTGAAGTGTCCTGTCTAGACCCCCCCCCCCCCCCATTCCCCTCCCCTCCATAACACACACACACACACACACACACACACACACACACTCACAGACAGCAGCAGCACTCGTGGCCTTAACGGAGCTGGATTCTGCCGCTCCACCTTTCCAGACAGCCATTGACTTGACTCTGGCTAACCCTCCTAACCCTGGGGGAAGAGCCCCGCGCCGTGTGACGACCAGGGTTTTATGGCTTTCATCTACTCACACTCCGAGCACTTCTCCCCCCTTCTGTGGGCCTCTCTGTGCGCGGGCATATCTCAGCGTGCTCTGCGCACAGGGCCTTGTGGTGGAGGCGAAGAGACACCTAGTGGCCAGATGCGGGTGTAGCTGGGCGCCGGCGGAGGGCTCCCCGTCCTGCAACGCGGGAGCCCTACTTCCCTCCAGTCTTCACAGTCCTAGCACTTCACCCGCCAAGCGGAGACATTGGCCTGGGCAGTACCGCGCGGCCCGGGGACCGGAGTGGAGACGGGAGTCAGTGAGGCTCCGAGTGACCGAGACGCTGACGGACACAGGGTCGTGGTGTTGAATACAATGGGACTCCTCACTGAAGGGCCAGCACTGTGGGTCGGAGGATCTCTCTCTTTCTTTGTCTCTCTTTTTCAATCCCTCTCTCTCTCTCTCTCTCTCTCTCGCTCTCTCTCTCTCTCTCTGTCTGTCTGAGTGTCTTTCAACTTTCTTCCTGGCGCCGTCGAGTCTTTGAAGGGGATTCGTACGGTGTTGTTTGACAGGGCGTCGTTCTGAAAAGGTTTTTTGTTTTTTTTTGGGCGCCGGAGACGAGAGAGAGGGAGACGAAGCCTCCTGGGAGTCTGCAGCAGCACAGGGCCAGCTCATTAATGTCTGCGTCTGCGACCCCCCCCCCCCCCCCCCGATCGGAGCTATTTTTACCACGACCACTCCGCAGCAGTCCTCTAAACGTGTCACATCAACCGGGGGTGATCTGTCACCGCGGCCGAGCTTATCCGTCAGCGCTGATTGACTTGGATGAGAGGAGCTCTGCTCGCACAAAGAGAGGCAAACACACGCCGGTTTTCACGGCAAATATTCGGTCTGCCTGCGCGCTTAATGCAAATTACCCGTTGCGCGCGCGCACACAAACAAGTGATTGGCGTACGGGCTCGTCTGCAGTCTCCTAGCCTTAGGGGATGGACTGCCATGTTGCCGCGGCCATACGTACCGAGTCCATTTCCTCTTGTTTAATTGCTACATCATGAGCTGTGAGAGCGGACTGGGTTGTGAACTGTTCCGCTGCGCCACCCAACCTGCCCCCTGTTTTCCCCTCCCCCCCCTCCCTCCCTCCCTCCCTCCATTTACAACAAAGGACTGCCACCTACACTGGCTCCCTTTCATCTCTCCTGTCGGTAGAACACACACGCACAAACACACAGACGATCCGATTTTGTCACAAACAACTCCCGGATGGATGCATCCACTAGCCGCCCACACACTGAGGACTCCTAGTCCCAGCGAACCCTTCGACATGTGTTGGCTGTCAAACGCCCTAGAGGGAGGAGAGTGAAAGGGGGGGGGGGTAGAGAGAGAGAGAGAGAGAGAAAGAGAGAGAGAGATAAGGACAGAAAGACAGAGGGACGGACAGATGTCTGCGTGTGGTGGTAGAGAGTGCGAGGGAGGAAACCTGCCTCCTACTCCTCTGGCTCATCCAGCGATGAAAGGCTGTCAGAACGAGAGGGTAAACACTAGGACCATCAGGGGCCGCCAAATTAAATCAACAATTAACCATCCCCTTGCAATTTAGATTAGTAAATGAAGTCTTGATTGCGCCGTGCGCGGTGCTCAGGGGTGTCCGTGTTGGCGGTGGTGGAAGAAGAGAATCCTTCCGTTTGTCTGCTTTCCATCTCAGTCGGTGATACAATTACATTGTGAAAAACATTTGACGGAACGCAAATCATATGGAACAACGAACCCTTTTTCATAAGGCAATATTATTTAAGAGTCTGACAAGGTTCTACAGCAAAAGAAAATGTGGCAAATGAAAAACAATATATGCTAATTTGTTCATTTGGTGTATCACATCATTCGATAGGATCGTTTAAAAGTATAAATATTTAAAGTACCCAACTTCAATTGTCAAATACAATTATTTTAAGCAATTATTCATTGAGGATGTGGAGATAGCTAGTGGGGTATTTGTGGTAAATAGCTTGTAAAGCCGAAGCTGTTGTAGTATCATTTGAATGTCACTTGTCTGTTGACTACAGTTGTTATGTGTGGCTAAAAGGGGCTATCTGTGAAGAACAGTAGCTTCAGGCGGCCCCTCTGACCGTAGCTGCAGGAGGAATCCTCCAGGAGGAGAGCAGGGCGACAGGCTGGGCCAGACAGAGCGGGCCGCGCCTCAGCCTCCACTTAGACCAGTGCCCTGTGTGACACCCACGAAGCGACACCTCTTGCCTTAGCATTTCAATGACCCACTCGTTTGCACAGCACCCCACGGCCCTCCCTCTGGAGGATATGTAGATCCATTCCCCTCCGCTCCCTTCGGATGCCGGTTTCACTTCATCACCGCGTCCCTTAGTGGTGGGAGAAGACAGCCCGTCTCCATTATTACGTCACGTATAGATGGCCCAGAACGCCGTGGGAATGCGAGATGCAAACAAGTCGCAAAGAACACATTGATTTTGTCAAGTGCCTTCCTCGTTCCGCCAACGAGGAAGACGAGCCGCGCACGACAATGACGGAGCGCTTTGGCCCCACCGCACGGGGGATATGGATAAGAGAACGCTTTTCGACGTGAGGATTCGGAACGCCAGGATGTCCCTGCTCGTTATGGAGCATAATATAGTCGTCTTTAGATTCCGGAGCAGCCGTCGTCCCAGCCATCCGATAATAGGGCTGTCATTTTGCTGACAGCTTTTCGTCCTCGTGCAATTCCATTTTGGCGTTTTTCTGGCAGAGCACACCCAGACCAGGAGATCATTGGTATTCAGGATGGCTGGAGAGCTTGATGCACGATTTGGTGCTGTGCACACAGTCTCTTTCTTCTCCATCCTCTCTCCCCTTCCCTTGATCACGACACACACATACCTTACCGCCCCCACGCACGCACGCACGCACGCACGCACACACACACACACACACACACACACACACACACACACGCACGCACGCACACGCACACACGTACTCACACAGTCCCAGAAAGACAGATGCTGCCTGTAATGGGCTTTTTTCTCGCCGCCACAGAAGCCTGGTTGGTGCTGACCTCCATTTAGATGGCCAGAGAGAGAGATAAAGCCTAGTGATGAGGAAGCCATTACCTCACGGCCAGGGCACGACCCCGCTGCCAGTCAACACAACACACACATCTCAATCCCCATACACTGCTTTGTGTGTGTGCATGTGTGTGTCTGTCTGTCTGTCTGTCTGTCTGTCTGTCTGGGTGTGTGAGAGAGAGATTGTGTGCGGTATTTGTGAATGTGCGTACTCTTTTGAAGTGAAGGGTTTATATTTGCTCTTATCACATAAAAGGTATGACAAAAACAAACAATCACAGTTTACAGCCCTTGACAATTTGATGAGAAGATGATGATACCTGCTTCAGTCCTCCCCAAGAAAGCGTTTATTGCGTCACCCCTATGGAACCCGCTGAGGACCACAGCTTGTCTTTTGACCTGTCCCAACATTCCTCCTACTGTCATTTTCCCTCCCCCCCCCGCTTCCTCTCCCAGATCCAGCGCTCGCGGAACAAGCAGATGAAGGAGATGTTCCCCGACGGCTTTGGGATCCACCACGCGGGCATGCTGCGCTCGGACCGCAGCCTGATGGAGAGCATGTTCTCCCGGGGCTACCTGAAGGTGCTGGTGTGCACGGCCACGCTGGCCTGGGGCGTCAACCTGCCCGCCCACGCCGTCATCATCAAGGTCAGACACCGGGCGGCTCAGGTCCAGTTTTTCAGTTAAGGTGGTTGTGATGATGTTCGGGAACACCCGTCTTGCCTATCAGACTGTGAGCCATGTGTGTGTGTTTTTGACCTGGTAAAGACCTAGTTGTTTTTGGTTTGTTTCTTATTGCTATCGGGACCAAACGGTGTCCCCTAACCGGCCCATGTCTTTTTCAATTCCTATCTTTTCCGGTTGCCGCGGTGACAGGGCACCCAAATCTACGACGCCAAGCGCGGCACGCTGGTGGACCTGGGCATCCTGGACGTGATGCAGATCTTTGGGCGCGCCGGGCGGCCCCAGTTCGACAAGTACGGCGAGGGCACCATCATCACCAGCCACGACAAGCTGAGCCACTACCTGACCCTGCTCACTCAGCAGAACCCCATCGAGAGCCAGTACCTGGAGAGCCTGGCGGACAACCTCAACGCTGAGGTCAGCCCCTTCACACACGCACGGCCGGCTCACATTTGCTGACACACACCTCCCCACACGCACGCGAAACTTTGCTTTCACTTCGTGGTGAATTATTTACATTTTGACCTAGAAGATCTGGATAGGAGCCACCAGGTGGCACCATACTAAAGGAAGACATTGAAACCAAGCTCACTGTGGTTGTGCTGTCGATCCACTAGATGGTGCTAGAGCATTGCGTGTGGACTGACCTCTCCTGTTCCCTTTGTCTCTGCAGGTGGCCCTGGGCACAGTCACCAACGTGGAGGAGGCTGTCAAGTGGCTGAGCTACACCTACCTGTACATACGCATGAGGGCCAACCCACTGGTCTACGGCATCAACCACAAGGCCTACCAGGTAGGAAACCCCACTGCCGGTTCCAATCCCTTTCCCCTTCTTTCCCTCGTGTTTGCATACCTTTCCTGTGTGATATCCCATGCGTTCCTATGTGTGGGCTGAGTCCTGTCTGCTCTCTGGAACGGGGCGTGGTTCTGTTGTGTTCCAGACGGACCCGGGTCTGCTGATGTACCGGCGGGAGCTGGTGGTGGAGGCCGGGAGGAAGCTGGACAAGGCGCGCATGATTCGCTTCGAGGAGCGCACCGGCTACTTTGCCTCCACGGACCTCGGCCGAACGGCCAGCCACTTCTACATCAAATACAACACCATCGAGGTGCGCTCCGTCGACCAGACGCACGTCACCAGTCTGCCGCGTTCACAATGTGAAACAAACGGAGCACGTTTTACTAGCCATCTACAAGCCGTCAGATTGAAGGGGGAACGGTGCACCGTGTAATGGCTGCCTGTTGTTTTCTTTCCTGATTCTGTGCAGACCTTCAACGAGCTGTTCAACTCCCAGAGGACGGAGGCGGACATCTTGGGCATCGTGTCCAAGGCCGAGGAGTTCGAGCAGGTCAAGGTGAGAGGTCGCCCATCCACGACCTGCTACCGGGGCCCTCTAGGACGCGCTCTGCATTGACCCCTGGGATGACTGACAGGCCAGACAACTCTCTCACCGTGTCTGGCTAATCGTGTCTAGCATTATACTTTATGAAGCTGTACGTGTGGATTATCCACTACTACTTGTATGTATAGATGCCTTAATAGAAGACCACGTCTGTGTATGTGTGTGTGTGTGTGTGTGTGTGTGTGTGTGTGTGTGTGTGTGTGTGTCTGTGTCTGTGTCTGTGTCTGTGTGTGTGTGTGTGTGTCAGGTTCGGGACGAGGAGATGGAGGAGCTGGAGCAGATGCTGTCCAACTACTGCGAGCTGCCCGCGGCGGGGGGAGTGGAGAACGGCTACGGCAAGATCAACATCCTGCTGCAGACCTACATCGGCCGGGGGGAGGTGGACAGCTTCTCCCTCATCTCCGACCTCTCCTACGTGGCCCAGGTCAGCCGGCTCTCTGCCACAGGAACTCCTGACAAAGCTGTGCCCGCACGGCCGTCTCTGGCCCTCAGAGGAGGGGGGGGGGGGGGGGGGGGGACTCGTTGGACTGTGCCCTGCAGAGTCTCTGTGTGGGGGCTTTTTAGGACGTGGTGTGCCCTCTGTGGGTAGGGTGTGGTTATCATCAGGGGAACCTCTGTGTCCTACGTACTCACGTCACGCGGGTCGTTACATCCGGTGCCTGTTTTGACCCCGTCAACTAATTTCTGTGGCTTTCGTGACCTTTCAGCGTTAGTCTCTATGCGGTAATCCCAGTTTTATCCTTGGCGTCATCACATTATTTGACGAATCTGGAAATGAATATGTTTGCCGGTGATTACTCCACTGTGAGCGATAGTCCAAAATCCCCAAAAAATTTTTCACTTTTTTTTGTATCTCCCTCTCCTCTCCTTTCCTTTCCTCCCTCATTAACTCTTCCCATCCTCTGGTGAAGCCATCCACTCAAGATCTCCCGCAGTAACCGGTTCCATGTGGCTGAATGGTTGGGATAGCTCGGACAGACTCCCTCTCTGCTCCTAACGCGCCCGATTTCAGACGGGCTGCCGGGGAGCCTGTGGTGGTGTCCCCTGGAGGTCCTGATCTGTAATCCAGACTGGGGATCCACCCACACTGCCACCCTTTACCTCCACACTCACACACACACACACACACACACACACACACACACACACAGACCGATGCACACAAGCCCACTTCCAGAAGCGTTGCTGCTATCTCACAAACCCATAGCTATGCTATACTGTCTGTGTAATCACGCTTGCAGACACACACACACACACACACACACACACACACACACACACACACACACACACACACACACACACACACACACACACACACACACACACACACACACACACACACACACACACACAGTTGCGTTCACGTGATTCCAACAGCAATGGCTTTAGCAACTGGAGCTTTGAGTTGTTTTGCAGCTCCTGGAATGGAGCAGAGGACATCAGCTCTCCTCCACGGGGAACAGATGATCATAGAGCAGGGAGACGCAGGGTTCACCTGTATAGCATAGCTCTGAGATACACTGACCCTTAGCAGCTCGTGTAGGCCCAAATCTGAAGCCGCTCCTTCGCCCGTCCTGTCGGTGGGTCGAGCTGCGGCGTCGGTGAAGATGGTCAGATGTGGTTTGTCGTCTACGTGTATCTTGACCTATGTGCAACACGAAACTTTCCATCTAGCTGCGGCTCTATATGTCTCTCTCTCTGTTTGTGTTCCCCCCCCAGAACGCGGCGCGCATCGTCAGGGCCCTGTTTGAGATCGCCCTGCGGAAGCGCTGGCCCACCATGACCTACCGGCTGCTCACGCTGTGCAAGGTCATCGACAAGCGCCTGTGGGGCTTCGCCCACCCGCTGCGGCAGTTCCCCGCGCTGCCCCACACCGTGCTGGAGCGGCTGGAGCAGAGAAAGCTGGGCGTGGACCGGCTCAAAGACATGCAGAAGGACGAGATCGGTGAGGGAGCCCGACCACCTCCACACCATTAGACTCACGTCGGCGTCTCCACAGGAGCGTCGACGAGCCGGGCTGTGTTCCTCCGTCTTTGGGTTTTTGGGTGTGTCCCGCGCGTCGGTGTGCCGCCGTTGAGCCGCCTCCCCTCTTTGTCCCAGGCCACATGCTGCACCACGTCAACATCGGGTTAAAGGTGAAGCAGTGCGTGCACCAGATCCCCTGCATCCTGATGGAGGCCACCATCCAGCCCATCACCCGCACCGTGCTGCGCGTGCGCCTCACCATCACCCCCGACTTCAGGTGGCACGACCAGGTAACCGCGGCGACCTGTTGGTGGAGATACGCTGTCTGTTTGACTTGGAGTCATCTGAAAAAAGTCTCTCTCTCTGTCTCCATCTCTCTCTCTCTCTCTCTCGCTCTCTCTCTCTCTCTCTCTCTCTCTCTCTCTCTCTCCCCCTCTCCTATTTAACTGATAAAAGACCCTTAAAGAGATAGATTATGCCCCTCCTAAGGGCTTTCGTAGGTACTAGCATCAGATACCTTGTGTAGAGTGTAGTGCCGCTGTGCCTTCTCCGCGTCTCCCGCAGACAGTGAGAGAGAGTAATGAGTGAAAGTGTGAATCCCTCTGCTCAACCTTCACGCCGCCTCGGAAAAACAAACAAGCGGGAGCAGCTGGTGAAATACCCCTGCAGCGCGCGCCCGCGCGCGTGTGTGTGTGTGTGTTCAGCGTCCCACGAGTGTGTTCCCCTCTCACAGCCTCCACTTCTGGAAGTGTTACACCGACAAAGCGGAAGACGCCCCCGAGCACTGGTGGAGTGGCTCATTTCTCCCGCTAACAAGTCGCGCGAGTGTGGTTCATCTTTTGGCCGCCGCCATCGGAGACGTCTCGATCCCGCCGGCTCACTGTGGAGCAGACGCTCTCGAGCCCACCTCTGTGGCCAGGTGAGAGAGCCACAGACAGCGATCCACCTGCCTCACCTCTCACAGCCACAGATAGCGATCCACCTGCCCCACCTCTCAGAGCCACAGACAGTGATCCACCTGCCTCACCTCTCAGAGCCACAGACAGCGATCCACCTGCCTCACCTCTCAGAGCCACAGACAGCGATCCACCTGCCTCACCTCTCAGAGCCACAGACAGCGATCCACCTGCCTCACCTCTCAGAGCCACAGACAGCGATCCACCTGCCTCACCTCTCAGAGCCACAGACAGTGATCCACCTGCCTCACCTCTCACAGCCACAGACAGCGGTCCACCTGCCTCACCTCTCAGAGCCACAGACAGCGATCCACCTGCCCCACCTCTCAGAGCCACAGACAGATCCACCTGCCTCACCTCTCGGAGGCCACAGACAGTGATCCACCTGCCTCACCTCTCACAGCCGGCAGGCAGAGAGGAGCAGGGAGGGTGGAGACCGTTCCGCGGACCGTCACGCAACAGGGCAGCGGAACAAGAGGCCCCATTGTTGCGGGGCCCGACGCGAAGACGGATGTTTATGTCCGATTAGCGATGCATGCTCCGCTCATGGGAGAGTGGTAAGGCAACACCGGGGGGGCTTAGGCAGCGATCCGGCCGCATGTGTCCGCACGGCCGCGCGGGGGCCTGTCCGGGACACATGGACCGACACATGAGCCCCCCTGCCTCCCCGCAGCCAAGGAAACCAAACCCCCTGATGAGTCATTACGGGAAGGAAGCTGCACTCTGTCTCATTCCCTTTTAGCGGCGGCACTACCTCACAGACTGTATAAACCCCAGACAGCCTGCAGCGGGGGACCAGAGAACTGTTTAGGGCATGATGTATGGAGGTGGGCGCTCTGAATGTAAAGTATTATTTTTCACGAACCGGCTCCTGTGGTCTGGCCGCCATTTTCTTTTGTCCCCGGCAGCGGAAAATCGTTAGCTGGTGTTAGCACGTGGTGAGAGAGAGGCTGTACCATCCCAAAGCCATTGTTCCTAGTCAAACACACCCACTCACGTAGACAAGAGTGACACATCGCAAATGTATGCACGTTCGCTGCCTGTAACTGCTCGGCCCTCCCCCTCTCTGCCAGGTGCACGGCTCTGTAGGGGAGCCCTGGTGGCTCTGGGTGGAGGACCCCATCAACGACCACATCTACCACTCGGAATACTTCCTGCTGCAGAAGAAACAGGTGGGTGGAGACGCTCCATGATGTGTGTGTGTGTGTGTGTGTGTGTGTGTACGTGTGTGAGACGAGATGCCCTCGTGTCTGACCGCTGCGTGTTGCCGCTGAAGGTGGTGACGGAGGAGCCCCAGCAGGTGGTGTTCACCATTCCCATCTTTGAGCCCATGCCCTCCCAGTACTACATCAGGGCGGTGTCAGACCGCTGGCTGGGGGCCGAGGCCGTCTGCATCATCGACTTCCAGCACCTCATCCTGCCCGAGAGACACCCGCCACACACAGGTACGCCACACACACACACCACACTCACCACACACAGGTACGCCAAACACTACGCCACACACAGGTACGCCAAACACTACGCCACACACAGGTACGCCACACACAGGTACGCCACACACACACACCCTACACACAGGTATGCCACACACTACGACACACACAGGTACGCCAAACACACTACACACACCACACACACCACACACACACCACACACAGGTACGCCAAACACACGCCACACACAGGTACGCCACACGCAGGTACTCCAAACACACACTACACACAGGTACACCACACACTATGCCACACACACCACACACACAGGTATGCCAAACACACGCCACACACACAGGTACGCCAAACACGCGCCACACACACACACATACAGGTATGCCAAACACACACTACACACAGGTACACCACACACTATGCCACACACACCACACACACAGGTTTGCCAAACACACGCCACACACACAGGTACGCCAAACACACGCCACACACACACACAGGTATGCCAAACACACACTACACACAATCGCTCGCTTACTCACTCACTCACAAGGGGTTTCATCTTTGAATTGATGTAAACAAAGATTTGCAGAACCGCAAAATATTTTTAGACCGGTTGCTCTCCTGTATTTGTTGAACCTTGTTTGTTTTGTTTCTCGTCCTGTGTTTCTTCTCCCCGTCTCTTGGTTTTGCGTTTAGAGCTGCTGGACCTGCAGCCTCTGCCCATTACAGCCCTGGGCAACAGGCAGTACGAGAGCCTCTACAAGTTCACCCACTTCAACCCCATCCAGACCCAGATCTTCCACACGCTGTACCACACTGACACCAACGTCCTGCTGGGGGCGCCCACGGGCTCCGGCAAAACCATCGCCGCCGAGATGGCCATGTTCCGCGTCTTCAACAAGCATCCTGGCTCCAAGGTCTCTAGCCCTGTTCTTTTTTTTTACCAATGAACATAGCTCTCATTGTATTGTTTGAATGTTGTTGTTTATTCTTTCTTCCTCCTGATCTGTGTGTGAGTGAATACCTTTTCTGACTGCTCAGATAGCTTTCCCTTATGTATAGGTGATATCTCTCCCTGTGTTGATGCTGCTTTGTGACCTCTCCCTCCTCATGCCACAGTGTGTGACTGTGTCCTCAGGTGGTGTACATTGCCCCTTTGAAGGCTCTGGTCAGAGAGAGGATTGAGGACTGGAAGGTCAGGATAGAGGAGAAACTGGGAAAGAGGTGAGTGACCACATCTTCTGCATTTCAGCCTCATTATTTGTATTCTTGCCTTGTGTGCGCGTGCGGTAATGTGAGTGGAGTCTATGTATACAGTGTTGTTTTTGAACAGCGAGACAATTTGTTTAGGTGTGGCTTTTAAGCAGCTCATTGAAATTGAAAAGTACAACCAACATGAGGCTGAAATGCAGACAATACTCTGCAATGTTTACATTATATTGGAGCTGTAGGCCTTTTAGACCTAGTCCTCCTCAAATCCGATGTGCTGGCGTGTAGAGCCGTGCCGCCCAGCACATGCTTAGGGCTGGCTCTGTGTGGACGTGTCCCCCGTGTCTCTGAGCGCTCTGTCCCCCCTCGCCCCAGGGTGGTGGAGCTGACGGGGGACGTGACCCCGGACATGCGGGCCATCGCCCAGGCCGACCTCATCGTCACCACCCCAGAGAAGTGGGACGGCATCAGCCGCAGCTGGCAGAACCGCAGCTACGTGCAGAAGGTGGCCATCCTCATCATCGACGAGATCCACCTTCTCGGTAAGACTTGGGAAACGTTCTGTTTGCTCCGGGCCCCGGAAGTGCTCATACTCCATAGATATGTGAAAAGAAGTCCCACTATATTTGGAACCACCTTTATTTTGACATAACTGAAAGACACTTATCCGTTAAGTGTAGGCCTCACTAAATCCGTTGATAGTTGATATTTCTTTGAAGGTAGCTTAACTGTGAGTATTCTTCTCAATGTACTGGCGTGTCTTCTCCTCCCTCTGGACCGTACCATCGTGCGTGGACGTAGGGGAGGACCGAGGGCCCGTGCTGGAGGTCATTGTGTCGAGGACCAACTTCATCTCGTCGCACACCTCCAAGAAGGTGCGCGTGGTGGGCCTGTCCACAGCCCTGGCCAACGCCCGGGACCTGGCTGATTGGCTGGGCATCGGACAGGTGAGGTGTCCACAGCGACGCAGCGCCGAGACCTGAGTGCGCCGTGCGCTGCCGAGCGACCCTGAGCTCGGTTCAAATGGTCTGACATATACACTTTATTGGTAAAGCAGACCTTTTACTCCAGCCTGCCACTTCTGGGTTCAGTTTCCATGAACTGTTTTACCTTGAAGCTACATGCCCCTCTCTCCTTTTGACCTTTTGTTTGTCTAGACAAAGTGCATCTCCTTGTTTTAAATTAACCGTGGCATCGCCACAATTTTGGGAGGCCAACCAAAAACCACCAGTATTTCAGAAGTTTTTTTTTTACATTTCATTTAAGTTAATTTGCCACATCCCCTTTCAATTTTGAACACATATGTATATCGTATATATGCATATTTCATATGCGGTATTGAAGCAAACGTGTATTTCCCTGGCAAAAAGCTGTTTTCATCGTTTGTCCTCGTAATCACTTGGAGTCCTGTTTCCCTGGAGCCATGCTTGAGTTAGCTGGGTAATCATCAGTAAATGGCTGCCGCGATGTGGATGGCTGGCTTGGCCGGTCAGCCATCAGCACAGACAGGCGTGTCCTCAGCAGGAAACCATGCTCTCCGTACCCCTCTTCAGCCCTCACTGCCAAGCCTTGAAAGATATCGTTAAGCGCATTGTTTGGGGGGGGGATTAATTGCGTATTTGTTCCATCGCAGAGCTGCATTTCTTAGGGCCTGTTGTTTAGTATGTTGTGTTTGGGTTTCCTGCCAGGCCTTGTCTCTCTATGTCTCTCTACAAGCCCAGCTCGGAGGGGGCAGGGGCAGGCACGGGGGGGGCAGTGGGGGAGCGGAGGGGCAGTGGGGGAGCGGAGGGGCTGGCTGTGTAAACGTTGTCACTGTAGCCGAGCTGCAGGGTCCCTGGCAGACCCATTGGCTTTGCGTCCATAAATCTGGCCTGTCTTGCTGCTGTTTGGTCTGGGGCGCCGCGTTCTCCGGCCCAATCCATTCCCCGGCCCTTTAGATATGTGTCCACACGCGCCACCCAGCCAGCCGGCTGGCCCTCCACACAGGCC
Organism: Galaxias olidus; assembly: GCA_026901105.3. NCBI lineage: Eukaryota > Metazoa > Chordata > Actinopteri > Galaxiiformes > Galaxiidae > Galaxias > Galaxias olidus. Next base: position 98,424 of record JAPMUY010002914.1, read on the forward strand.
AGAGTTTCCAGGCTGGGGCCAGATACAGGGGACACTCACAGGGACAAAGGCAGGCCCAGATGGGCCCTCCCACACAGCCACCTGCTCACTTACACTTACCCTCTGTCTGTGTGTGTGTGTGTGTGTGTGTGTGTGTGTGTCTGTGTGTCTGTGTGTGTGCGTGTGTGCGTGCGTGCGTTCGTGCGTGTGTGTGTTGCTTACAGGTCGGCCTGTTTAACTTCCGGCCCTCCGTGCGCCCCGTCCCCCTGGAGGTCCACATCCACGGTTTCCCAGGGCAGCACTACTGTCCCCGCATGGCCAGCATGAACAAACCCGTCTTCCAAGGTGCACACACACACACACACTCACACTTTTATGTAAATCGTTTCCGTTTGTTTACCGTTGTTTAGGACACGAGGCTTTTAGCATGCCTCCTCACAACAATAACAATCACCGTGTTTCGCTTTCCTCCCCAGCCATTCGCAGCCACTCTCCGGCCAAGCCCGTGCTGATCTTCGTGTCGTCGCGGCGACAGACCCGCCTGACGGCTCTGGACCTGATAGCCTACCTGGCCACGGAGGACGACCCCAAGCAGTGGCTGCACCAGGACGAGAGAGAGGTGGAGCTACGCCTCACTCCTGTTCCTAACTTTATCTTTGTCTGTCTTCACCTCTCCCAAGCCTGCTCCCTTTTTTCCCCCCCTCGCCTCGTGTCTTTCTCCTTTTTTTCCCCTGCTTCTTCTTCCAACTGTTCTGTACTGTTTCCCTTTCTCTCTCTGTAAGTACTGATTACAGTATAATTACAGGGGAATCCAAACCGGCTCCTGGCGGAATTGCCTGTGTCATCTTCCATCATATTGTCTCTGCATACCTTAGACTTATTTTAAGATGTGGGCAAATGGCTCTATGAGGTTTTCATTTCAGAAGTATGCTAATATTGTTACAACACTCAATTACTCTAGGACTGATAAGGCATGGTGTATAATTACTTTAACGTGTGTGTCTCTGGCAAACACGCACTCACACCCACATAGGCATGCGTGCAGACACACATCTACACACACACACACACACACACACTAGCTCACTGTACAGAAGTAAAGTCGTTCTTCAAGTGAATTATGTCGTAATGAAATGGCTCTGCCACGTGTATTGATAGACAGTTAGCAATGTGTCTGTGTGTGTGTACCTGTTTGTGTGTGTGTGTGTGTGTGTGTGTGTGTGTGTGTGTGTACCTGTTTGTGTGTGCGTTTGTTTGTGTGGGTGAGCGGACGGGGCCTTTTACGAGCGGGGGGTTTGGATGTCAGGCCTCTATATTTCCCTCACCGTGGAGACGCGACGTGAAAGGCGAGCGGCCCCATAAAACATCCTAACGTCAGCCTTTTTACGACCTCTGGCCCACGGCGACCTTTTCAAGGCACCGATCTAAAGGGATTACACTTCCCCACACACACCCAGCACATCAGCGAGGCCTTTACTCCTGCTGCCCTGAACGGAGAGAGGTGTGTCTGTGTGTTAGCCCGCCCTGGGCGTATTTATCGTCTTGTGTTAATGGACTCTCCGCGTCACACATCAGGCGACCGTCGTGGTGTGGGGGCGCACGTTTGGGCTGCAGCCTCAGCCCTGTGTATCCGCCTGTGTGTGTGTGTGTGTGTGTGTGTGTGTGTGTGTGTGTGTGTGTGTGTGTGTGTGTGTGTGTGTGTGTGTGTGTGTGTGTGTGTGTGTGTGTGTGTGTGTGAGGGCGTGTGTGTCTGCCGTGGACCCGTGTGTGTAGCTCTCCCCTCCGCGTGTGTGTTCCAGTGATATACGACGCTCCCCCCGCTGCTCCTCGGGACGGGTTTGTGTAGCGGCCTGAGCCCCCCGCTGTGTGACTGACAGGAGGCTGAGCGCTAGCTGCCTGGCTCCCAGCAGGGCTCCAAAGTCCCCTCTACCCCTGCGCCTCTCTATTGCTTCCTCTGCACCATTTGGCCCCCCTCGCACTCTCGCCTGCCGGGGGAAAGATTCTCTCCATTACCTCTTTGTTCCCTTCCTCCCCAAACGTCTCAGACGGCTTTATCTTTCTTTTCTTTTTTTTGAACACTTCTGCTTTTTATCTCTGTATCACGTCTCTCGGTCTGGCTGACCAGGCCTGTTGCCGTGATGGGGTATCTGTGTTGTTATGGTCTGTCGTTCACTGACGGGTCTCACGTCAGAAGCGATTTAGGAGAGGCCCGCTTCCAGGCCTGCCGCGTCTCCATTTGCTGACGAGTTCAGATGCCTTGCTGTGATTGGCCGCTGACGCCGTGTTTTGGTTTGTTCCCAGAGCACTGACATCATCGCTACAGTGCGGGATTCCAACCTGAAGCTGACGCTGGCGTTTGGGATCGGCATGCACCACGCAGGCCTGCACGAGAGGGACAGGAAGACCGTGGAAGAGCTGTTTGTCAACTGCAAGATCCAGGTAGGAGACACACACACACACACACACACACACTCACCTGCACACACCAATAACCAGAACACCTTAAATATACATCTATACCAAATAGTCTAATTTAATGAATTAAAGACAGTCCGACTCCCTATATCCTGAAAATAAGCGCTTTCCTATCTACTTATTCAGGTGCTGATTGCTACCAGTACTCTTGCCTGGGGGGTCAACTTCCCCGCCCACCTGGTGGTCGTGAAAGGGACGGAGTACTACGATGGAAAAACCCGGCGCTATGTGGACTACCCCATCACAGGTAAGAGGGCCCTGCTGGTAAAAGATACGGTAATACTGTTGCTGCTGGAATACGCCTTCATAATATAGGCAGACTTGGCTTTGCCCTCTATGTTAGTATTTTTGTTATTGACTGTGGACATACGTCCGTGAATGGTTTTGCTGTCTGTGCGTGTGCGCGTGCGCGTGCGTGCGTGCGTGCGTGCGTGTGTGCGTGTGTGTGTGCGTGTGTGTGTTTCCAGATGTGCTGCAGATGATGGGCCGAGCAGGCAGGCCTCAGTTTGACGACCAGGGCAAAGCAGTCATCCTGGTCCACGACATCAAGAAAGACTTCTACAAGAAGTTCCTGTATGAGCCCTTCCCCGTGGAGTCCAGGTCAGCCGTCAGGGCCTTGGGACCCTGACTACTATACTAATACATGTTCCTGTCGCTGTTACCACAGCACTTATCAGGCGGTTCATTGGACTCTAGAATACCTGACATATGATGGGTAATAACGTCTTTTGACTATTCCTTCACATGTGGCTGTGTGTTTTTTTTTTATGTGTGTCTCTAGTCTCCTGGATGTGCTGTCGGACCATTTAAATGCTGAGATTGCCGCGGGCACCATCACCTCCAAGCAGGATGCCATGGACTACATCACCTGGACCTACTTCTTCAGGCGTCTGGTTATGAACCCCAGGTTAGCGCCATGGTGCAAACACATGCTAGTGCAGGGAAGTCCATCTGCAGTAGCTTAGAAAGGCAAAGGTCAAGTTCGCTGACATGAGCTGAGGCCATTTAATTGGGCCTCCTTATTGGCCAGGGGTGTGTTGGTGTCATGGATGTCTTACTGACTCAGCTCACCTAGCTCTTAGATCTTAATTCACTGAAAATGTTTTGTTGTGACTTTAAAGTACATTGAAAAAGTATAATTAACAGCCTGTTAATTAAAAAAAAAATGTGGATAATCTAATTAGATTTCTGAAGTCTGAACAATTACTTCTAAATTTAGGGGGCTTAGCTCAGCCCTTATTCTTATTTTGATATGTATATATATATATATTTTTTTTTTGTTTGTTTGTTTGTTTTATATATCCGGGGCTATTCATTAAACATTTGTGTTTGTAGCCTCGGGCACCCCTGCTACATGGTCCAGTTTACTTTGTAATACTCCCAGCTCTGCTAATCCTTTTGATTAGTGTCTGGCACCATGGCGACAACTAGATTATACAGAAGCAAGGAGAAATTCACTCGCATTGCACGTTGGTTCTTTGGCCCATGTGCGCACTCACTCGTCCACTCACACACTCGATTACTCGCACACACACTCTCCCTTTCTTCTCACGGACTCGTCGGAGCTGGAGAACAGTTCCAGACATCTGTTGCGTGTAGAGTGGAGAGGCTCGCAGAACATTCCAGAGCCCTGGCATTTACACGGCTGTCAGCCCACATTTACCATCCAGGCTGGACCAGCTCCTTCAGGCCGCAGCACACTGCTCTCACCACGTTAGCCCTTCCTTAGCCCTTAACATAGCACTCACAGTAACCGGGGGTCACTGTTCCCCGGAACATTCCTCCCTAGCTTGTTTACTGTAGACCCGTGAGGACCTTTGGCCTGGTGTGTTATGTAGGACCTTGACCTATGTGCTCTGCATCTCCACCTAGCGCCCAGCGGCGCGTAGTTTTATTGGGGGCCCGCGAGGCCGCAGCTAAAAAGCCAGCCCGTCAGCGGCCGTCCCTGGCTGGCAGTCAATCACTGACGCTGCTGCTGTCAGCTCCCTCCGCACACATAGTACAAAGCCGCTGGAGTGTTTACACACACACACACACACACACACACACACACACACACAGACACACACACACACACACACACACGCACAGACACACACACACACACACAGAAGCACGGGGAGGCTCCCGCGGGCCTCGTAAACGTCGCCAGGCTCTGTCTCCGCACCATCAGGAGCCTAATGGGGACGATGCTAATGGCCGTGAGTTAATCAGACAGACCCATGCAGCAGCCCCGGAGAGAAAAGACCCTCCATCCCCGCTAAAGAGCTGTGAAATGTGTTCGGTAATAAACGCATTGGCGGGCGGGAACATGGCCGCGTCGACATGTGGAGTAACGATAACGACGGACGTACTTAACATTAAACAAACATTAAATATGGCCGCCGCCCGACGCGACGGCTGCTTGCAGCTCGTTCTTTTCAAACAGGTTCTGACCCCCCCCCCCTCCTCCCCGCCCCCTCCTCTGCCTGGTTCCAGCTGTACAGTAAAGGATTTGGCAGGACGGCCACGAAGAAATTTGTTTATGCCTTCATGTAATCCAAGGAGTGGGGGTGTTTGTCAGAGCGGGTCCCGCTTTACATGCATTCATGCAGGCAACTGTAAAATGACCTTCATTAAGGATCTGTCCACCTGTTAGCTGAGCTGTTGTTATTCCTCTGTGATTGTTCTCTCTCTCTTTTATTTCCTCCACTCTTTCCACCAACCTCATTTTCTTGTCCATGTGGACGCAACCATCGTATCCTAAAGGTTTCCTTGTGCTATGCAGTGCGCATGTATTCCTCCTGTTATTAGCTACACACACCGCACACACAGCCCCAAACAACTGTCTGTAATTACAAGCTAATGTGTGGCTGTGTCTACTTATAGGTTGCCTGTGCCCTCACGTGGTAGCTCTTAACCCAGGAGCAGGGCATGGAAGCCATTTTGGTCACGTTCAGCTGTACATACCAAACCTGGGAGTCATTTTGTGATAAGGAGCTTTTATTTACATTCCATCTCTGGCTTTCTTTCTTCGAGACGAGAGTATGCAGTCTTAATAATGAAATCGACCCCTCGCTATGGTAACACTCACAACTACCGCCAAGCAAACAACCCACCCATCAACTAATATATTTTGTATGCCGTTTATTATCAGACAAAGGGACATGAACTTCTAGATATGGTCTCTGGGGTTACGAGTTAATCAATACGCAGTAAAACAAACATACATATATTACGTGTGTTGATGCCCGGCCCGAAGCTTTACCACCCTGAGTTATCGCCCTCCATTTGAAACGTGGCGTCCAGTATTTATTGTTTTCATCCATCCCGCCTGAGACTGGCGCTGATTTATCAGGACGAAATCTACGGGTGGAGAAGCAGATCAGACGAGGCGAGCGAACACAGCCACCCAGCCAGCCTATGTTAGCGTATACTGTGTAGGTCAGCCGTGAGGAGGGAGTGTTTCACGCCATGCCGTCTCTGTTATCCAGTTACTACAGCCTGGACGACGTCAGCCATGACACCATCAACAAGTACCTGTCCAACCTGGTGGAGAAAAGCCTCCGGGACCTGGAGTGTTCCTACTGCATGGAGATACAGGAGGTAGTGTGTGTGTGTGTGTGTGTGTGTGTGTGTGGGTGTGTGCGTGCGTGCGTGTCAGTTTTGGTCTTGGTTTCTCAATCATTTTGACTACATCCTGATGACTACATCCATAGGTCTGCTTTAGTCTCTGTGTGACCCTGTCTTGGTCTCCATGCAGGACGGCTGCACCATCGAGCCCCTCACCTACGGACGCATCTCCTCCTACTACTACCTAAAGCACCAGACCATCCGCACCTTCAAAGAGCGGCTGAAGGCCGAGCTGCCCGTGCAGGACATCCTCTCCATCCTAACGGTGCGGCCGCCTCCATCCTACCCCCCCACAGCGATGAGACCTGTGTCCTCCTCAATGCCTCTGTGTGCAGTGTAGGGTGGTAGGGTGGTGTGTGTGTGTGTGGAGGCGGGCCGTACAGAATAGCAGTCTGGGGGGAGATGGTGTGAGGGTTTCAGGAGTCCACACGCCTCATTATGTCTGCCTCATTAAGTCTCCCCAGGCTGGGGGGGCGCCACACTCACCCCTCTCCCCGTGTGTGTCCTGTGGTCGGCTGACCCTCCCCGCTCCCTTACTGTCCGCTCTAATTGGCCGGCTTCATTAGGAGACGAGGCGGTGGGGGGGGGGTGTGTGTGTGTGTGTGTGTGTGGCCGTGTGTCTGTGAAAGGCAGATGCCGAGCAAAACTCCTCTGATTCGGTTCGTGTTCAAATCCCTCTCCTTCCCACTTTCTGACAGAGAAGCAGACAAAAGCGTGGCGACCTCACCCAACTCCCCCTCCTCCGTCCCTCCCCAGCAGAGCGCCACACAATAGGACCAGTGACCCCCATGGCCCCGTCCCCACTCCCCCTCCGTTAGCAATTCAACGCCGGCGTGCTCCTCTATTGGCCTTCATTACCGCTAATGAAGTAGTCTTCCCCTCCTCCTCCTCCTCCTCCTCCTCCTCTTCAAACTGTTGGAATATATCAATTTGGTAGACTCTCCTACACTTTACGACTTCATTACATCTGTCTACCTCTCTTCTTTTCTATGCTTTACTAACCCCCCCCCCCCCCCCTTTCCTGAGCCTCTGATGTCATTCTTATCTCTCTGCTTCCCCGTCCGCGCGTCTCTCCTCCTCGGTCTCGCTCCGTCTACTCCCCAGGCGCCGCCTCTGATCTGTAAACGACGCCAGCGCAGACTGACTGAGCGCAGGGAGCCGTCGGTTATGACGGCCGTCTGGAGATCTATGGTCGCTCTCCTACACATCTGTATGCACACGCAACGGCGCCGGGCCATCAGTCACTCCCAGATGATTTCTCTCCCCCCCGTTTTCCTTCACGTTCGCCCCCCCGCCCCCCCCCACCACCCATCCCCACCCCTTCGCTAGCCTTTTGAAATGGCTTCCCCAGAGTCTTGATGGATGGAGCCTTAACAGTGCGAAGCAGGGCAGCCGGTGACAAATGCCTCCGGTTGTCCCTGCTGATGGGGGGAGCTGCGCTAAGAGATGTGGTACTGGAGTGAATTAGAGGAGAGGAGGCACGCGTGTCCACGCATCCCTCTCTGTTTCTAACAAACACAAAGAAAGGCCAGACCCATAGCCTCGGCACCGGTCTTGCGTGACCTCTCCTCATCCTTTTTTTGGCGAGCGTCTGTGACCTCGTACCTCGTGTTTGGGAGGACACGCGTGGTGCGTTGGTCTGTCACGTAGGACTGAGCAGCCTCCTCAAATCTCAACTCATTTAAGGAAGCATCAAAAAAGTGGAATTTGATCACATTTGTGGATAGTGTCCAGATGATGTGGTTTCTCGGGGGCGTCTTGTGGGAAACACGGGCCTGTATCCCAGGTAGGGAGAGACAGGAAGAGCACTTAGTAGAGGGCTAGGAGAGGCCCTGAGCGCTAGCGTGCAGCTGGATATAATGTGGCGCTCCAAACACAAGCTGTAACCACACCAAGGGAACGGTCTTCCTGTCTGACTTTTGATCTTTCTTTCTTTCTTTCTTTCTTTCTCTATCAATCACTTTCTATTCTTCCCGCTCCCTCGGTCTCTCTCTTTCTGTCTCTCCCGCTCCCTCTCTATATATATAACGTGGACAAATATCTATTTACACAAATCTTTTTAAAGCTATCTTGAAGTAACGTCTTGTATATAATACATGAAGTGTACCATAAAACAAATTTTGAAGTCAAGTCTCTCCCTCTCTCTCTCAGGATGCAGAGGAGTACGCCGAGCTGCCCGTCAGGCACAACGAGGACCAGCTGAACAGCCAGTTGGCTCAGCAGCTCCCCCTGCCGGTGAACCCCCACTCCTACGACAGCGCCCACACCAAGACCCACCTGCTGCTGCAGGCCCACTTCAGCCACGCCGCGCTGCCCTGCAGCGACTACGGCACCGACACCAAGACCGTGCTGGACAACGCCATCCGCGTCTGCCAGGTCGGTGGTCGCGGCGCTCGGGCGCATGCACGGGACGCAGCCACGCTGGCGGAGTTTGGGGCCTTTTCGGGTGCGCAGCTAGAAGCGCTGGCCATCTGGTTCTTGTGTCGTCATCTGTCCATGAGGAAAGCTTGTTTGTGCATCACTCATGGGGCCTCCGTCCTGCGGGTCAGCACTGAGCGCATTTCCATGTGTCACATGTAGGCCTACTCCTCAACGGAAAAATAGGAGCTCTCTGCTTTAGTTTAAACTACAGTGGCACGGTCTAATGGAAAAATAGGAACTCTCTGCATTAGTTTAAACTACAGTGGCACGGTCTTCTTAGAGGCCCTTCACAAAGTCGTTTTTGTTTTTCGGTACCTTAAGTTAAGGGAATAAGAGGCTGAAATGTGTGGCTTAATTGTGGGTTGCTTTTACATCTTACTTTCTTCCCTTTCGGGTTTATGTTCTTGCTTTATTTATTATTGTGTCTGACATTTATAATTCAAATTTTTTTGTGGCTGTGAATGTCGAGACTGCCCTTAGGGATAGCTAATATCTTTAGTCTCCTTTAATTCTCTGTATTTTGTGTGTGTGTGTGTGTGTGTGTGTGTGTGTGTGTGTGTGTGTGTGTGTGTGTGTGTGTGTGTGTGTGTGTGTGTGTGTGTGTGTGTGTGTGTGTGTGTGTGTGTGTGTGTGTGTGTGTGTGTGAAAAAGCAATGCATCATAAAGTAGTGAACGTTCCTCTGGTGGGCGCCGAGTAAGCACTGGGCAGTAAATCCACCGGGGGAGGGAGGGAGGGAGGGAGGGAGGGAGGGAGGCAGGCAGGCAGGGAGGGAGGGAGGGAGGGAGGGAGGGAGGGAGGGAGGTAGGCAGGCAGGCAGGCAGGCAGGCAGGCAGGCAGGCCCGCGGAGACGTCCGACAGACAGTTATAGGTGGGGGAATGGAGCGGCATCGGGGGAACCACAGACACCTCCATTCAAACGCCGGGGTCTCACTCGTCTCCTCAACACCAGCAACGAGAACAAAAAGCAGGCTTTTTCCACCATCAAAGGAGCCGTCAGACAAGACAAGTAGAGCCGCAGTTTATGTTTCTAATCCGGTCCTGGATTTGGTTGTGTTCACCGCATCTGTACTGTGATTTGGGGTTCCTGTGAAATGTGATGCACAGTGGGCATGCCAATGTTGATGATGAGGGACAACAACCGTTAAGTGGTGACAGGACAGTAACATTTAACCACAACTGGTATTTCCACAGCCACGTGAAAAGTGTTTCAATGAAAATATGTGCTTTGGCAGAAGTGCATGTGCCTCACTGACACAAATAGCATGCAGGACATGGTGAATCTCTGATTCTTTTGTTGGTGCTTAGAAAAAGCACAGGGAGTGCAAGTGGAGAGGCGTTTAGAGGAATTGTAGCTCAGCCCGCCTAGCCGTGTCCTAAAAAAAACTGTGCTTTTGGGATACCAGTAACAACCAGGACCACTAGGCCACCAGTGACGTCCACCCAGTCTGCTAGCGACTGTCCATGCCTGGGCACCTAGGACTTGTCTGTCTGTCTGGGAAATGTGTTTGGGAGCCCACTCAGCCCTGGTTCTTCATTGTAACCAGAGTTTGAGAGGCTGATTGGCTAGCGAGCTTGTTTCTGTTCTCGGGGTCTGGGTGAGTTTGGGCCCATGTCTGAGGGTCTGCAAGCCATTGCTCATGGTAGTGTGTGTGTGTGTGTGTGTGTGTGTGTGTGTGTGTGTGTGTGTGTGTGTGTGTGTGTGTGTGTGTGTGTGTGTGTGTGTGTGTGTGTGTGTGTGTGTGTGTGTGTGTGTGTGTGTGTGTGTGTGTGTGTGTGTAGGGGCGTTGTTATCTACTATGTTGAGTTTGTGTGAGTGTCTGGTAGTGATTGTGCACGGCCAGCCCATGTGTTTACTACTCTGGCTTTTTGTGCAAAAATGTTCTGGGAGCTTTCTTGTCTGATCATTTGACTGAAACCGTCTCATTGTAAGTGTATTTTTGTGTGCAGTAAAATTTGAAAATCGTTCCATTTAATTATTTAGCGATTTTGTCAGTGGCATAATTGTCCTAGAACTTCAACCTCCTGTTGCACAGGTTCCTGTCAAGAAGATGTATGAGGGGGTTCAAGGTTAACGAACTAACGGTGGCAACAGCTATCATCATTTCAGCCTCTCTCTCCATTCGACCCGGGTCTCCAGTCACATCAGCCCCATTCTGTTGTCAATTTGCTCGCGCGGCTACTGTGAAATGTTAATCACTCATTTAATTTGTACTGCATTAGCATTTTGATTAACTTTGGCAGGCCCCGTCTGTGCACTCGGGGTCCTTTTTAGTCATAGTTACTGTCAGGAAATGACTTTTAGATTAATTAAGTTTGTTAGAGTACAGCTGAGCTCGGCAAACTCTAACCTTCCTAAGGAGAACCGAAGGGAGCCAGAGTCAGCGAGATCAGGCCGGAAGATATGGATATGTTCCAGGCCAGCTGTTTTACGCATACATGTATTTACGCTCACAATGGGTTCTATTTTGCCATGCAAGAAACAAAACCTGCATGACTTCCCCAAACTGGGAATTCAATTGGAGTTGTAGCGGTTCATTTCCAAACCTTTCAGTTTGAATGATTAGTTACTCTCCTTAGACCACGGAGCTGCTGGGAAAAATTCTAATGTGAAACAAATGATTGGCTGTAAGTCTGAATATAACAAACGGTGTGTTTTTCCTCTCTGTCCTGACCACTAGGCCATGCTGGACGTAGCAGCCAACGAAGGCTGGCTCGTGACGGCTCTGAGCATCTGTAACCTGGTGCAGATGATCGTCCAGGGCCGGTGGCTGCACGACTCCTCCCTCCTCACCGTGCCTCACGTTGAGCAACAGGACCTTCACCTGTTCAGGTAAACGCCGCCGCTTGGCCAGCAGACGTCACGGTAACAGCCCTGGCGGTGTTCGTGCTCCCTGTTTCATCGGTTTACTGTAGGTCTTAGACGGGAAAAGCCTCCTCGCCTCTCAGCCGTGGACACCGCATGCATTATGGATGGGAATAAAATGTCCTTCCGTGTCGCCAGCAAATCCCTCTGATCTCCCCCACCAGCTCAGACCTCATACGGTCGGGTCAGTGTATTGACAAACAGGAACGGAATGGCCTGGCTGTTT
>JAPMUY010002914.1:115000-234489 GCA_026901105.3 Galaxias olidus
GTTGAGGAGAAGAGACTGCCACTTAGTCGATTGTGTTAAATTTGCGCTGCGAGGTAAATTCCTCATTTTTACAAACATAATTGTTTTAGTTGTCGTTTTGCATTTTTGTAAACCGAGTATTGTTCAAATGTACACATATACATGCCATACTGTAATAATATTTGATGTTTTAGGCCTTTCGTCCAGGCCTGTCTACTTAAGCTATTTCTAGTGTATTATAGCCTGGCTATACCAACTAAATAAATGTCTGCATTGTCTTCTGTAGTCTGTGTGGACATACGTACACTGGTAAGATTCCTACCGGGTTACTTAGGTAGCATCTGTTTTGCTTTTCCTATAGGTTTAGGCCTATGGTGGCGTGAAGACAGACGACCGAAATTCTCATGCCAAGGCTTTGGGCCCCAGTTTATAAACTGAATTTGGAGCAATGGCTAACGAAAATCCAATATTTCATCGTTTAAACCTGGATGTAGGTCCACTCGTACACCTTCGTCAGATTTCAAGTAGTCTGGAAATAACGGCAATGTTTACGTTAACACGTGGATGTTTTATGAAAAGATAGACTCACCGCACAACGCTGGAATTGCCACACAAATTCAGATTCAGAGGAGTCGAGGCATGCGTGAGACAGTATGGGTGCAAAGTTGTATAAGTTATAATTAGACCTGTCTGCTGGCATTAATGGTGACAGAATTTACTCCAAAGACAAAGCAGACGAATACAATTTAAAATGAAGGAAAAATCCAAGAATGCCGCTCGGACTCGACGGGAAAAGGAAAATAGTGAATTTTATGAGCTTGCCAAACTGTTGCCATTACCCTCAGCCATTACGTCTCAACTTGATAAAGCTTCGATTATTCGACTCACAACAAGTTACTTGAAAATGAGAATTGTTTTCCCTGAAGGTAAGATTATCCTATTTATCATGACTGTAAATATTATATGATGTTATTAAGCAATTGGCATGTTGCTTGCAAATATTTTTAAATTTATAATTATTTTTACATTTTGTTTTTTATTTTTCAAAGATAGGCTATTTATTTGTAATGGTGTACAATGCAATAGCCGACTCAATTTTTACATTTGCGTTTTCATTTATTTAATTCGATTGATTTCAGCAGGCCTACATACATACAATCTTTTGTAGTCTAGGATTTGGGGGAAAATATGATTGTAAAAATAGTAATTACGCGATGGGTTCAGACGTTTACTTTCATTTTTGCAATAGGCCTATTGGGCCTGCGCTGTAATTGAGCTTCACGTTTTTGAAATAATGTTTTGTTGAAGTTGTATCCGCACAAGTTGTAGGCTTACAAAATAAATGTTTTCAATTCTCATAAGTGCAAAGTGTAAAATGTTGGGTTCTCATTCTCAGTGGGCCTATATTCCAAACGTACAGTTGAAGAATAAGGGTCTATGCTACTTTCAGATGTCAGTGTTTCAAAACACTCGAGTGTGTCTTTTGAACATTTGTGTTGTCCCATTCAGAGTAAGGCAACTGTACTGCCCTAGGAAGACGATTAGCTGTCATTTGCCACTCTCTCCCTGGTCTCAATGGGCCCCTATTTTACGTGACTGTCACAAAGCTGCGGCAATCAGCTTCCCTATAGCTTGGTCCCACAGCGCTTGTCTTGTCATGACTTTTGGACGTCCTGATACAGCGAGATAGGCTTGTTATGACAAAGTTAAGCCTGTAAAATGATTGTAAATTTAGTGAATATAACTCAATTATTATATGAGAAATATAATTGATTCCTTGCCCTGGCTGTTTTGTTTTCTATACCATGCAGGCTATATATGTTAACCTTCAGCTTGTCAGGTCTCATTCAACATGCTCTTAGGGCTTTTCTTTCCTTTACATTGCAGCCCCTTTCAAATCAAAGCAGAATCCATGGTTTTAATATCAGTGACTAATAGTATATTGGTTTGTGTCATCTTGTCTATTCAATTGAGTTGCCTATCATAGGCCATGTGACTTGAGTCCTTGATGCTGCTGGCAACTTCTCATTAATGTAGACCAGCAAAATACTCTTTACTCCTGGGAATTAGATCGATTTCTGTTAAATGCATTTCTAAAGAATGTGACGAGGAAGTTGGCCTAACTGGTTTCTGACTGATACTTATTTGTCGGTCCAAACATGTCGCCCATAAAGTTGGCCAGTGTATCAAGGCCTTTGAGTGCTTTACAGAAAAAAAGAATTATTATGACTTTGTTTGTGGCAGCTTTTACATTTCTTTACAGTAATTTACATTACATTTACATACATAATCATGTATGTATTATGCACAGAACTTTAATGTTTATTAATAATTAAAGTGCCTAGGCGAGTGTGGGATTTGCACGTTTTTTATAAATTTACTGGATGTATTTTACTATTTATATTTTAAGCAACGTGCTTTTTCCCAATTATTTTGCCCCTTGCCGTACTGTGCGCTCACCAGAACATAAACGATCTCAAATTCGCTTCTGTAAAATGACAGCTCTTAGATGAACGGATTTGGCTTTTTTTATTATTATTTAAGTGAGCATGCATGGTGTGAAGGTTATAGTGCCCACCTATATGAATATGGGTGACCAGTTACCCGTGTCCCATTATTTTAATTACAAGAAATGTATTGATGTTGCATAACTAATTTGTTAAAGGCCCTCTTGAAGTAGGTACACCTGTACATTTTGTTGAAATTATAAGGACAAGCGTTATTGCTCACACGAATAATGCATTCGACCTAACTTATAACTATAAAGTTATAATATGCTGTGTGTGTTTTACTTGTAAAGCTTAAGGCCCCTGCATCGTTTCATACCTTCTACAAGCCTACTCAGCTCTTTAGTGCAGGAATATTGAATACATTTTCAATTTAAACACTTCATACGTAGGGAGTAAGCCAAGGCAAATCTCAGCATTCGTAGGTTTATATACTATGGGTTACACTACATTTTGTTGGCTGTAAGTATGATTAGCATATATATGTAACAGTTAACAGATAATTCACCCCCGGGTAGGTCAAGTGCGCGTTAACCTGAAGCAAGTATATTACATTTATATGCAAAGAACCATTGAAACCATGCACACGACCCTTACTTTTGAGCATGATTTCCACAAGACCTCTGATTCATTAAAACGTGTAGTTGTATAGCCATACAATGTAGGGCTATTTATGTCTTCATAATAATTGAGTAATTGTCTTGGTCCTTGCAGTAATTGACCGTATAAGCATTACCTTTTGATTAGATGTGGCTGCATTGTATGGTGTATACAGATAATGTGTAATTGTGTATTATTATTATTATTATTATTATTATTATTATTGTTATTATTATGATTGCATAGTACGATGTGAAATACAATTTAACCTTAGCTCTTATTATTTGTGTGATTTTAAGGGGCAACTATTATATTTTGTACATTTCCACTTTGTTTAAAATTATATAATGAATATTATCTATTATAATTACTTTTTTTGCGGATAAAGACATTACCCTGAACCAGGTAATATTTTTGAAAAGATCCATTAGTGCAAGGCGAATTTTACGCGTCAAAAATATTATTAGAAGTATTATTAATAGTATTATTTTTCAAGGTAAGCTGTGTTGTCTGAAATTCATTTAGACTAATGAACATATTAATTAACCTATGTAATATTAGTTGCTTGAATTTTGCTTCCTTAATCTCAAAATAAAGACATTTGGTAAAAACCTTTGATTTGTCCTTAGGTCTTGGAGAGTCTTGGGGTCACGTGAGCCGAAGCTTGGATAATGTTGGTCGCGAATTAGGATCACATCTTTTGCAGGTAAACATGCGTTTAAACGGATTGCCTTGATATACAATTTGTTAAAGTACGGTAAAGGATAATTCATTTTAAAAAATGTATTCATTTGTTGGTATAGGATTTAATTAACTAAATATTCTTGATGTGCATTATTATTATTATTATTATTATTAATATTATTAATATTATTATTATTATTATTATTATTATTATTATTATTATTATTATTATTATTATTGCTATAATTATTATTATTATTATTATCATCATTATTATTATCATCACTACTACTACTACTACTACTACTACTACTACTAATCATATAATAATAATAAAGTTATCGTATTATAATGATAACAATAATATAATAATAATTATAATAATAGTGTAATTTACAGCTCTTCCCTTATGCATATATTATAGAGAGGGATGCTGTCTCCCCCCTGCCGTTTTCGTTCTTGTTGGTTTAAGCCTACAAATAAGTTAAACGCATTCATAGTCACGCGCTGTGCCTTTCTCTCCTCCACCACAGCTCTCTTCTTGCAGGGGTACCAACGTTATTGTAACAGTAAATGCAACACGGCAGAAACTAGCTATATGGGCCAAGCACAAATGTTGAAGCGTAATGGGGATTTTATAACAAATAAATAAGTGCTGCCTAATTCATAATTCAGTCGGTTTTTATAAATTGTTCTCTAAAATCATTAGGCTTTTGACTTAAATTAATGTATTGAGTTATATTAAAAAAAATATTTTAGTATAAGTTTCTAATTATTTATTTTTGAAACCAACATCGTTGCATTCATTTCAACACATTGTGGGCCTAAGCCTTATTTTGATTAATTCCTAGCCTATTGTCTTTCTTTTCTCCCTCAAGACCTTAGACGGGTTCATTTTTGTCGTCGCTCCTGATGGAAAAATAATGTACATATCTGAAACGGCTTCAGTCCATTTGGGTCTATCACAGGTTTGGATATTGCGTTTGAAATTGATCTTGTCGATATTTACACTGGTTATATATTTGAATTTATGGTATTGTATTTATCGTGCAGTGTGATATTTCTCTCAGGCGACACAATAACATGTATGCAAAATCTACAGGTAGAATTGACAGGGAACAGCATCTATGAATATATTCATCCTGCTGACCATGACGAAATGACTGCAGTCCTAACCGCTCACCAGCCATTCCATTCGCACTTCGTTCAAGGTGAGCACGGAGCCGAACACTATGGTATCCATAGGCTGATGGGTTCTACATTGTGGCTAAATATAGACTGTTTTGGTAACCATGTTATTCTCAAATAATGGACATTTTCCGAGCTTGCGTGTATGTCCTTCTCTCTGATGAATCATACAGACTGTTTGTTGTACAGGCATTCGGTAGGCTAAGCATAAACAGAGGGAGAATGCTAAGATAATTTCTCTTTATCGTCTCTCCTCCAGAATATGAAATGGAACGATCTTTCTTTTTGAGAATGAAATGCGTCCTTGCTAAAAGAAACGCTGGTCTGACCAGTGGTGGTTACAAGGTTTGTATTTGGCCTAATTGTGATCATTTGCAGGGGAGATAGTCGGTCTGCTCTCTATTATCATATACTAGTATAAACATTATAGGCCCGGGCACATGGAAAATACGTTGTTAATACAGTGCAGCTATTACATTTCTTCACCAGGTGATCCATTGTAGTGGCTACCTGAAGATTCGTCAGTACAGCTTGGACATGTCTCCTTTTGACGGCTGCTACCAGAACGTTGGCCTCGTGGCGGTTGGCCACTCACTGCCACCCAGTGCTGTTACTGAAATCAAGCTGCATAGCAACATGTTTATGTTCAGAGCTAGCCTCGACATGAAGCTGATTTTTCTGGATTCAAGGTACACAGAACATCAAGATTGGGAGAAAAGGGGATTTTGTGTCTATGTGCATGTTTTATTACATAACATGAATTAACTTTTTTATATCAAATATATCCAACAAGGCCTCTTTTTCAGAGAAGCCTTCTGATTCAAGATAGAAAAATAATATGCAAACTCAAACATAAATAAATAAGTTGTGTGTGCGTGTGTGTGTGTGTGTGTGTGTGTGCGTGCGTGCGTGTGTGTGTGTGTGTGTGTGTGTGTATGTGCGCGAGAGAGAGACAGTGCTTTTGTGTGTGTATGAACATAATGGCGGCTCTCTCTGTGTAGACGTATTACATAACTGGTTCCAGATGCGTGCTAGGGCCCGTTTTGATTGTGTGTGTTTTCCTCAGGGTTGCTGAGTTGACGGGCTATGAGCCACAGGATCTGATAGAGAAGACTCTCTATCACCACGTCCACAGCTGTGACTCTTTCCACCTTAGATGCGCGCACCACTTGTGTGAGTTGGCTTTGTTTTGCTCCTGTGCGCTCACAGACTCTCAATCGACATACTCTTTCCTCACCTGCCCTTCTTGCCAGAATTTATGCCAATATATTCTGAATTTGTGCCAGTTTATGCTCAATATGTGCCCGTTTTTGCTCTGGATTCCTGACTCAAGCACAGCACTATGATTCTCACTAACACGACATCACCACTGTTAATCTAAGTCATCGATTTAAAGTATCAGTGAGTTAAAAAAGAAGATCTTATGAAGTAAATACTGTAATTGAAAAGATACGAGTACTATGTATATCAAAACTGTTGATGATATGAGCAATAAAATGCACATCAAGTTATTTATAGTGTAGGAATATTTGGTGCAACAGCAATTAGATGATATTGTTAGCTAATGACAATTACAAGTTATTTTTAGTCAATAAAAGAGCCTGTGACTTCAATCACTATAACCTGTACTGGTAATATTGATTATAACAACCCCCCCCCCCCCCCCCCCAGTGCTTGTGAAAGGACAGGTGACCACTAAGTACTACAGGTTCCTGGCCAAGCAGGGTGGCTGGGTTTGGGTTCAGAGTTACGCCACGATTGTACACAACAGCCGCTCGTCGCGACCCCACTGCATCGTCAGCGTCAACTACGTCCTCACGTGAGTGTCCTCTTGTGTGCCCACTTCTTTCACTGTGTGTCAGGCTTACAATTCTATTTTGAAGCCGCAGAAAAGCAATGCAAACCCCGACTGTAGAGTAGTGGAAATTGTGTTGGTGTGTTGCAAGCACTTGTGGAGATTTGTCTGCGCATTGGGGGTTCTGGAGAGTCGTTTTTCACGTTTTGATTTTCTCCCTGCTGGTGGATATTTGACACTTATTACTAGTTTTACTTGCATGGGCTTTAGATTGTTTGGCTTGATATAGCATAAGTCATTTGTCTGAGAGTGTGAAGCAGTGGAAAGACTGTGCAGATCTCTGTTGTGCTGTCATCTTCTTGCTAAAGGTAATTAGTATTGGCACTAGAGATTTCAGCAAGCCAAAGCAATTAGCTGAAGGTTAATTAAAATAATGACATTTGTTTGTTGAAGCTGAATGTTTGAGAGGCTTGTCAAAACAACAGAGGAACTTGATAGTTCTATATTTGAAAATGTTGAGTTTTAAAGTTGTCAAAAAGTATTTTTCTAGAGATTTTATAGTCATCTGTTTTTATCTGATGGTTTTGATGTCGGGGTTCTGTTTTCTTTTGTACTGTATTATTGTCATTGATGGTAGTTTCAGAAATGTTTTCACGTCTTACGCATTGCTATGGCAGGGTACCGGCTATACATGTATAATAATATCTGAAGAAAGTTTTAACACACGTAAAAAGGCTATGTGAGGTATATACTTTAGTAGGCCTCTTGGGTTCCCAAGTTTAAATTGCAATTATGCAGTTCTAATGTGCATTAGGTAAACAGACAATCAGCATAATTTGTAATACTTTTTGTTTTTGTTAGTATAAATAGTGTAGCATGTACAACAATTAGGTGATCTAATTTGGTGATTCAGTTGCTCTAGTCGTAATGCTGATCTTAATTTGTTTAAAATCTTTGCTAGCCTTTTTCCCTTGGCCTTTTCCTGGGATAACTGCTTCCTTTGGAGTCCTTGTACCTGGACAACTGTCTGTCTAAATCTGCAGGTTGAATACAATCGACATCACAGTACTGCATCCAACTTCTGATGCCCTTCTGCAAATTCGGAGTTCTTTCATTTTACTTGAAAACAGCGAACAGTTCATTTATGAAAGCCACTGTGTGGGCATATCGTTTAAAATGATATGGGTTGTATGTTTCCCCTATTTTGTTGCTATTGCCTGTGCTATTGCCTGGTTCAGCATAGGAAAAGGCTCATAAAACACTCCATTAGGCAGTAGAAGCTGGCTACACATCTCCACAGGCACTTCCTCCACCTCCCAGTCCGTTGAGGAACAGCACTAGCGTTTATGGCCTTTAATTCTTAGGCTGTAAATATGACGAGCGTTTGTATGTGATGAGTGTTTATTACCGGGAGCCTGCTGTGGGAAGATATTTTATTGATGAACATTAGTATTTCTCCTTTCTTCATTTTCCATTAAATAATCTCGTTGAGCTGCTAATAGGCGTTTTGAAAAGGATAAGCCTCGCTAAGAAGAAATACGACAAGGTGTCCTCGGACATGTGCTTTTATAGTTGGTGAGTTCACAACTACCTATAGTTTATGTGTTTGTAGTTGCTATCTGATGGTTTTGATTTCCCCAGTAGCAGGGGTTCAATAGAGGGGACACTGGCTAACACAGGTGTGGGGTCCTTTGAAGAGCATCACCTCTGAGTGAACTGCCTGTGTGTGTTTAAGCACTGATAACCTCCATGGCTTCCGAATCCATTGCCACAGTGACCCATGACTTCTCTTTGGCAGAGCAGAAAGTCTAGTGCATTTTTTACAGATAAAGCTGTTTTTTTTCTGTGTCTGTGTTAGGTTGTGTGTGTGTGTGTGTGTGTGTGTGTGTGTGTGTGTGTGTGTGTGTGTGTGTGTGTGTGTGTGTGTGTGTGTGTGTGTGCTTGTGTGCTTGTGTGCTTGTGTGCTTTTCTGTTTTTGTTCATGTGTGTGCTGATGGAGAACGGATCAGTATTTGGCAAGAATAAACCCAATCCAGGTTTTTTGTCATCTCAAACTTGATTTATTGTGGTTGGCGAAATCCATACGGCACTTTACCCAGAAATCAATTCCCAATCCCCGGCACTGTCTCAGCCTGGGTTGTCCTGTGGGTTTGGTTTAGCCAGACATAGCCTTTAATCTCCGTGTGTATTTGAACGGACAGGCTCCCCTCTGTAGCGTGTTTGTTAAAGGCCTTGTTACAATCCTGCCAGAGAAACACTGCTTCCCAACAGTCTCTCCACTCACCCACCCCCTCCCCCACATGCTGCCCCTATCGACAGCACAAGCGCTCTCTAATTACCAAACAGATGTTAGCCAAATTCAAGAACACAAAAACAAAATGGCCAGGTACGCAGAACCCCCGCCCCCCCCCCCCCCCCCCCCCCACCCCACCCCCACCGTTCGTTGGATAAACAGTACCAGCGCGAGACCAGCTTTACCATGTGCTCTTCAGACCTCCGCTGGATGTGAGGGCACAAGGTGTTTTAGATAGGTGGGGATTAACCGTGCATGCCGTGTGTGTGTGTGTGTCTCTGGGGACAGGGACACCGAGTATAAAGGGCTGCAGCTGTCCCTGGACCAGGTGACGTCCAGTAAGCCCCCCTTCCCCTACAGCAGCCCCCTCAGTGTGCCGGAGAACCGCCGGGCCCCCAAGAGCCGTCCGTCCCGGGCCAGGCCCAAGGTCAGGCTCTCCCCCTACACACAGGTGAGGCCTGTGGGGCTGTGCTGGCCTCCCACAGGAGGTGGATGCATTACATGTCATCACACTCTGGCTTTATCGACTTCCTCTTCACTGGAAAACCTTTGTTTTCTACCCTGGGTCCTTTCATCTCTCTAAATATTTAGTAGTCTTTGTTTCCCTCTCTCTTTCTCTCTCTTTGTCTCTGTGTCCCCCTCTCCCAGCAGCACTACACTAGTTTCCAGACGGAGCGCTCCGAGTCGGACCAGGACAGTCCGTGGGGCGGCAGTCCCCTGACCGACTCGGCCTCCCCCCAGCTGCTGGAGCAGGCTGAGGCCATGGACACCTCCTGTGCCTTCCGGCAGTTCCCCGAGGCCCGTCCGCTCTGCTATGGCCTGCCCCTGGCCGACGAGCACCACGCCGCTCACCCCCCCGGCCCCCTCCACGCGCAGGTGTGCGAGCGGGGCTGCTGCGAGGCGGGCCGCTACTTCCTGGGTGCCGCCCCGCCGGCTGGTCGGGAGGCGTGGTGGGGCGCCGCCCGCTCCATCCTGCCCCTGGCCAAGGGCACCCTGGATAACGGGGAGGCGTACGAGAGCAGCATGCCCCACATCGCTGCCATCCACAGCCTGCACGGTAAGTCCCTGTCCCCCCTGCCTTCAGTGGGCCCTGGAAGACGTTAGTGGAGGAGAAAGTCTGTGAAACCGCCATAGATTGAGTGTGACCCCCCCACCCCCCCGCCCCCTCACTCTCTCTCCGTGCAGGCCGCAGCCACTGGGACGAGGACAGTGTGGTCAGCTCTCCGGATGGCGGCTCCGCCAGCGACTCCGGGGACCGTTACCGCGGGGACCACTACCGCTGCAGCCCGCAGGAGCCCAGTAAGATGGAGACGCTGATCCGCGCCACGCAGCAGATGATCAAAGAGGAGGAGAGCCGTCTGCAGCTCCGCAAGGGCCCCCATGAGGTCCCCCTGGGGCCCGCCAACGGCCTGCCCAAAGGCACGGGGCCCTGCTTTACCTCCGAATACCCCCAGGGGGCGCTGCAGAGCGTGGGGTGTCGGGGACTGAGTCAGGTGATCAGCCCGGTGCCCAGCCCAGCCCCTCTATCCAGGCTCAGTAGCCCCAGGTTGGATCACCTCCACAAGCCTAAAGACTACCTCCAGGCGGACCTGTCGCCTCCACCCCTGCACCACTCTTTGGGCCGTACGGGCCCCTGCTCAGCTTCGCCCACCCCAGCCCCAGCCCTCTACCCTTCCCATTCCCAGCCACTCTCCCGGCCCTACCTGGACAAGCATGCGCCATACTCCCTGACGGGCTACACCTTGGAGCACCTGTACGACACGGAGAGCCTCCGGAGCTACTGCTCGTCCGCCGCGGCTGGCCCCGCCCACTACGACGTGACCTCCCACCTGCGCCTGCAAGCAGAGTCGGCCCCCGGACACAAAGGCACCTCGGTCATCATCACCAACGGCAGCTAGCGCACGTCCTCACAGAGGCCCTGGTGGTGTGGAGCACGGCGTGGGGGGTTCCTAAGCCTTTTGCTCAGTCTGCTTAGAGCCCAGTCTACAGGAAGGGTGTGTGAGAGGGACTGGTTACACAGTGAAGTCCACAGACTCATAACTAAATTATGCAAATGTGTCGTCAGCAGGTATTCTTTTTTGGTACCAGAGAGGGAGCTTTTTTTTTCTTATTAATGTTGCCTCAATGAGGTTTACCAGATTAGATACTGGAATCAAAGTTAGTTCAAAGTAAGTTATTGTAAAAGCAGCAGTCATTTAATTAAGTGATAAACCACATTGTTTATAATAAACATTTTGATGGTTTTGGCAGCTGGTGATGTATGTATTTTGCAAGCATGTTCCATAAAAAAAAGGTTAATATGCCAGGGGAAATTGTGGTATAAAATCTTTAGGTGGTTTAATGATGTTTTGTTGCAAATGCTCGTTTAAAAAGAGTTTCTTTAACGTAAGGAAATGGCTTTTTTACTTTAATAAACTTTAATCCCTTAAAGTTGTTGAGGACATTCTGGAAGATTTACCTTTCACATGTTGCCATATGCAATTTAATTTGTCAGTTGATTACGGCAGGCTAATTGCATTTGTCACAATTTACCTGATTTGCTCTAAGGCGGGTTTTCTGTCATAGATGTTTGTGACAGCCGACATGTTGTGTTCTGTGGCGTGGACTATTTGACAGATGACACGCTTTGTTTTGGCGTTTGTCATCTTCACTCTCAAGATAACACTATATTTATACAAGTTTGTTTCTGCTTTGTTTTGTCAAAGCCTGCAACGTGGTTATTCTAAATTTATTTATGAAGTACTGTAAATATGTTCTGATTAAAAACACCACTTTGAAGCACAAGGGCAAAGACATGTATTTATTGATAAACGTTTTGTTTTGGTTTTGAAATATAGTCATCAAAACAGTATGCTTGCAAGTATGTTTTTGACTGATGCAAATTCTATATGAAATCTAAATAAACACTTTTTTCAAAAGTACTAAACATAGTATGTGTTAATCTATACATCTATCAAATGTGTGCAAAGTTGATCGTGTATCTTTTACATAATGAACAAATTCGTTGCAAACCAAACACATAACATTACATTCTGATGACAAAACATGTTGAAAACAGAGTGGAATTCACTGTTCAAATGGTTGAAATACCAAAGGACAATAACAAATCCCCATTACAGTCTCCCATTACAACTTATTGTTCGCTGTTGATTCAATTTGAGAGAAAAAAAGAAAAAAAGTAAACGACGATCTCTTCTTTTGCCGTAATCACGCCGTGAGGCCGCTCTGGCAAATAAAAGCCCTGATGGAAATCGATACGGCAGGATCTCCAATTAAGCGAGACGATTTGTGGGTCCAGTGAGGTCAGCAATGAGGGCCCGGTCTCCTCCTCTCCTCCTCCTGCTGCCTAAGAGATTTACACTGTTAGCTTTAGTCATTTCACTGTGGCTCCACTGCATCACTCTCCCCCTGCTCTGCTACGCCTATTACGGGGGCATTAAAACCCTTTAATCCCACTAGTTATTTTTCACTCCGGCACTTCCTTAGCGGCCGTGCGGTCCCCGTCTCCCGCAGGTTTCCAGCTCACCCTCAAGAAGGCCTGCAGGACCCTGGCTGTCACAGGGAAAAGGGGGTTGCCAAGCAACCACTGCTTACACGCGCCACCCTGTGCTCGCTCACAGCTCAGGGAGGCAAACATTCTTCTATATTTGCACCCAGTTGCCATCTGTCACGTACTGTCACATCTCGTTATCTGACACGCGTTATTATGATTCCGCGTGTCAGTCTCCTCACCAGCACACGTATGGGGGAGAGGTCCGGACTTCCCTCGACTGTGGCTCCTGCTCCAAACAGGACCCTCTGGTGTCCAACGCCACGTGCGCGCAGGGACCAGGAGCAACGCGCCTCCCACGGTCTGATCCTGTCCCAGGATCTGAACAATCAACGGCCCATCTAAAGTGTCAGAAGGCCCGCAGGTTGTGTGTTTCTGTTGTCGCTGTTCTGATTGGATTAACTCCTGTTGAGTGTTTCCTACAAGTGAAATGGGATCAATCTGTGTCTAGCCCCCCACCCTACCCCCCGCGGCCTTTCTCACCCCCCCCCCCCCCACCCTACCCCCCCGCAGCCTTTCTCAACCCCCCCCCCCGGGCCTTGGCAGGGGAGAGGTAGCAGGGCATGTCTAATGGGGGTTCCATGAGGTTAATGACTGCACTCGTTTATTCTGCTACCTTTCGCTGTGGCTCTATCCATCCATGCAGACATCCAGGAAACTTCACAGACAAATTATTTACAGATGCTTTTCCATTCACATTCCCTCTCACGTCCACGCAGCCAGCCACACTTGCTGTGCCTCTCCCCCCCCCCCCCCACCCCCACCCCCTCCCCCTGCCCCCACCCCAATTCAGGAACACTTCAATTCTCTGGAACACCACATTAAGGGGGCGCATTGAAGCCTCACCCGACCGTCTCTACTCCCAGCAACAGCCTGTCGGCTTCCAGAGGCATCGCTGAGGGCTGCGCCACATGTCGTCCCTTTGCCAAGCGACAGCCCCACAGAAGGAGCACATTGTGGTGGCGTCGTCACCCTCAAGACAGACAGGAAGGCACGGACGCTGATTGGCTAATCCCGTGCTGTTTACGGCCAGGCTTTGGAGGATGCCCAGTGTGGAAACCAGAGCCCCTCATTGTGGTGGAGCCCAGACAGGTGAGGCCCCCGTTGTCGCCTCCTCCAAAATGCTCCTGCTTGCAGGGAACTCTCAACGCACGCACGCACACACGTACACACACACTCACGCACACACACACACACACACACATACACACACTTTACCACAGAAAAACGCACACCCAAAGACTCATATGAGCATTGAGTCATAACTTATTAGCGGGCTGGATGAGCAGCAACATGATGCATTGAACATATGAAGTACTCCAGGAAACCTACATTCACAAATCCTCACAAGGTACAGACACGTTTGGCTGCCATGAGAGGCACTAAGCTCAGGTCAGAATCCAATCTGCTGGGCCATGTATCTGCAGGTTCCGCTCTGCTGAGAGGAAGACCCATCTGCGTGTGTGTGTGTGTGTGTGTGTGTGTGACGCCGTGGGTCTTAATGTGCTCGTCTGTCTGTCTCTCTCAGACCTGTCTACTCCTTCAGCCTGCTGTGTCCGCCGGGAAAAGATCAGCACGCGTGGCTGATATCGATCCGACGCAAATAGACAACAGACTGCACTGTTAGTTTTTGGGATTATCTAGATTCCTGTCGAGATTAGGTATTCCTGTGCCATTTCAGACGTGTTCCCGGGGTCAAATGTCGGAGAATGTCACAGCTGACTGCGCCCACTCAATTCCAATGCTGAGGGAAAGATTACGAAGAAAACACACGCGCGCAATTGTTGACATTTTCTTAATGAAGATCTCAAGGCACAGACAATGTTATTCAGTCAGGGGATGTTAAACAGCCCCTTTTGTTTAAGACGTGAGTTTGTATATTTGTCTAAATGTCTACAATAGTCATCGATGTAGTTATATTTTGTTTCAATACATTAAATCAGTTTTAGTGAGATAGTTTGACCAACATTGAGTTTTGGTCTCTTTTCAATCTTCACGTGCGTGAATTCAGTGAGTAAAGGACTGTTTGGCTGCCAGTCCATCCAGCCATGATCCTCTCTTCACCCGGCACATCCAACTGCCCCCCCTGTCCCCCCCCCGCACCCAGCATTTGTGCAGCAGTGGGCGGCCTAAAACATACCTCTGTTAGGGGTAGGAGGGAGATGGTGGTGCTTGTGGTGGTGGATGGATGGGGGGAGGGGGGTTGTACCCCACTAATTCTCCTTTCACAGTGCCATTAATCCCTCTGTTCACAATTTCACGCGTGGTCCCAGCACAGCTTGTGGCCTGGTGTTATTTTCACAACCTTTCACCACTAAGTCCTGTGGATCCTGAAACGGAAACCCTTCCTCCTTGTCTCATCCGCCTGTGTCTCCCTCTGTTTCCCCCAGGCAGAGAGCGCCTTATCTCCTGTTCCCCCTCATCAAAGCAAGGCTGAAGGCGGAGCGGGGGATGAAAGCCCCACCGTCCACCCTGAGCCGGCCAGGGCCCTGCCTCTTTTACGACCCAGACCCGGGCCTGGCGCGCTGGGGACCGAGGCCAGCAGGATGGGCACGGCGTTGAGTCTCTGTGTGTGTGTGTGTGAGTGTGTGTGTGTGTGTGTGTGTGTGTGTGCGTGTGTCTGTGTGTGAGCCACCCAGCAGACAGGCAGAGGAGAAACCCAACGGAATGTTTGGACTGGAAGCGGGTCAGAGGAGCTCTGTCCCAACTGTGGTTTGGACAGCCCCGTCACAAAGCCAGGTCTCACGCTCTGCTGCACGTAAACGCCCTCCGCAGCCCACACAAACAAACACACAGCGGCGAATAGAGGGACACGCACGCACAGGGATGCACTCCGTTTGCTGGCTCGTACGGCTATTTAGCCCAACACTTTGAGAAGGTGTGCGAAGCGTCCAACGAGCTGTTGGCGTCGGGCGCGGAGACAGACGGACAACACTGGCCTCAGCTCTAATAACCCTACTTCACTTCACACTTATTAAACAGTCCTAACTAAATAGGCATCGTCAAGTCCAAACAATTCCACTTGCCAATTCGATCTGCACTAATCCCATGGGTCATTGATATTCACTTGAGTGTTAGTGAGTGGGTTGTCTTATTTATTAAGTTTTGCCACATTCAACTTGCACTGAACAATGCTAATAAAAAGTTTGGGAGATTCGCACATTCTCCACATTAAGTTGCTCCATACATTTCCTCTGTGTTCATAAAAGGTTTTGAACCTCTGTTGATTTGGTGCCATTGAATGTACCTTTGCACGCGTGTGTGTGTGTGTGTGTGTGTGTGTGTGTGTGTGTGTGTGTGTGTGTGTGTGTGTGTGTGTTTCTTTATCTTTATAAGTCAATGCACTTACTTTTGGTCTTGACACAAGCTCATTCTCCTCTCTTGTTTTTACCAACAAACAATTACAGAGCAATTACGGAGAAAATGACTTTCTCAAAACTCATTTTCCCTGGAAATCAAAGGCACAATTGTTTGTGTTTTCTCATCTTGTTGTGGGTTGCCAGAAGCCAGATGCTGAAGTAGAATAATTTGAACACAATGACAATTGACAAGTATCGCTGTCAAATTCTTGGGACTGCTATCTTTACACTGTTTCACAAAAATAGAACAATAGCACCCACCTCCCTTCACAAGTTATTCGCTAGGCAAAAACAAAAGCCCTTCCAGTTTATTGTCAAGGTACTTCTATAGGTATGTTTGACATTATTTTCTGGCATATACGGTGTGGTTTTCGTTCAACACCATTTTCACTTCAAATGTGTTAATGGGAGTTTATGCGTGTGAAGTCAGTCTTCATGTCCAATCGGGAGGGCTGGCCACTCGGCCATCTGTCTGCTGCCTGTCAGCGCCGGCGTTCAGAGAGGAGAGAGTGACAGTGTGGCGCTGAGAGGACTGGAGCGTTTAAAGAGACGAGAGGGAACAAAGGAGACCCCCCCCCCCCGTTCCGTCGCCCCCCCCCCCTCCGTCCCCCCGTCCCCCACACACCCCACTATCTACCCCCCCGTCCCCCCGTCCGTCCCCCCGTCCGTCCGTCCCCCGCACACCCCACTATCTACTCCCCCCCCCCCCTGTACTCCCCTCCTGCCATACCTGGTCCTCTGTCGCCATCAGTCTGCACCCCCCCCCTCCTCCTTTCCCATCCGACATTCAGCAACCCCCTCAGAGCCCCAGACCACCTTTCACAGCACATGGCCCCCGATGCGAGGGCCACTATTCAGTGGGCAACAGATTGCTTCTCGAGGCCCATGAGGCCGGTCTCTCATGTCCGACCCCCCGTTCTGCCCCCCCCCCCCCCCCCCCCCCCCCCCACAGCTTACTTCCTTTAACATACAAATTGCCTGATTTGTGCGGCTGAATTGGAGATTAATTGCGCCCACCATTTGGCGCTGCGTGTTCAGGGATCGTGGCCTTATTCTCTCTCTCTCTCTCTCTCCCCTCCTCCCTCCCTCTCCCTCTCCTTTCAGTGATTAGGAGTTGAGATTAGGTGGTGGAGATGACTACACGCCGGCCTCTTTGAGGCCCCTTTGGAGTGGTGGACTGGATTACACTTGAACATCCACTAGAGCCGGCCGTTTCTCAGGGGGCGTGTGGTGGTGAGGAGCCTCTCTCTTCCACACCCTCCCGGGGAGGAGACCCGGCCAGGGACGACCAACGACCAGACAGCCCATCTCTGCTTCCCAGCGTTTGACTGGAGACGGCGGGACCCTCGCCACCGGCCACCGACAGCCGGCCCTCAGCGCGCTTAGCGAGGCAAACAGGCACGTCGCACGTCATTAAGCCCCTCGGTAGAGCCATTCCAGATGCAGGCCCATGTGTTGATACTGTCCTGCTTCACGGAGGCCGTGGGGGGGACGGGAGCCAGAAAAGAAAGGAGAGGGGAAAAGATAAAGAGAGGGAGAGGACACGGAAGGAGGCCTGAGAGGAGAGCGCTGGTGAGCCCCGAGCACATCAGTGTTTACTCAGCATAGGTCCCCGCACAGCAATCCTGCACCTTGTTACCAGCTGTGTGTACACGGCTGGCTGGATGACATACACAGAGAGGGAGCGAGAGAGAGAGAGAGAGAGAGAGAGAGAGAGAGAGTGAGAGAGAGAGGGAGAGACAGAGAGAGAGAGAGAGAGAGAGAGAGAGAGAGAGAGAGAGAGAAAGAGAAGGACATCGACAGAGAGAGACAGCGAAAGAAAGAGATGGGAGAGAGAGATAGAGAGAGGGAGAGCGAGAGAGAGAGGGAGAGAAAGAGAGGACCAGCGGTCGGGGGTCTTTTTTGTCACGGCTTCGGCGCCGCCCCCCCCCCCCCCCCCCCCCCCAGGCTCAGGAGAATGGTGGGAGCACTCGGTGACCTTTTTCTCCGTCAAGGACAACAGGGAAGCCCCGGCGATAAAACATTAAACTGTCCTCCAGCTAGCGAACACATTCCCATACAGAGCGAAACGGGCATTAGAGCACTCCCATTAATAGACGACGGTGCGCTGAGTTAACCATTGGTAACAGCAGGAAATGTGCTAATGGCCTTTAAAACACGGTGTGAATGTGCTCCGCGATAATTAAGTTTCTTTTTCACACCGTTTGCGGGGACCAGTTACCGGAACCCAAGGGCATATGACTGGCTTTTGAATTGCAGGGCTTTGTTTAGGGCTTTTAAATGAGCGATATGTAAATATTTGTTCCTCCGTTCCCTGTTCTGCCCTGAATGTGTGCGAGTACGTTTGTTGTGTAAATCCTAGAAGAGGAAGTAGCTGTAGACGGTAGTGGTTTTGAAACAAAGCCAACACAATGCAGTCAACAATCGCCCGTCATTCAACACCAGCGTTGCACCATGCCTGACCTGCCTTTACGGGAACGCTCATCCCCGGACATGCCTCCCTCTCTGGGGTCTGTGTGTAGGCCTGCGCCCCCCCTTCTTCCAGGCCCCCGGGAGAGGTGCTATGCTGCTGGATGTGGAGCTAGCCAAGAGGTTACACATGGACTCCCTGCCCTGACAGATTTATATGCGATCTGACAGTAGGGATTCCCACCTGCGCAAACACTGTCCCCAGTCACTGCTTATTGTGCTAACAAGACCTCTCCCAGGTCCTCGTCTGCAGGTCCTATGGGGACAGGCGCTCCCAGCGACCTGCGCAGCAGCTACTGGGGACAGCCATTCCACTGGAGCCTGTTTGCTGTAGATACACATATAGGGACACACAGGTACACAGGCACACACACACACACACACACACACACACATACATACACACACACACAGAGTAACACACACACACACACACACATGCACACACAAACACACTCCATGAACACACACAAATACGTAAACACACTCCATAAACATGAACGCTGTGTTTTCTTCGAGGGCCTAGCTGGGACAAACACATGGATACATCTTCCCATGACTGTCATTGGCCCTGGGCAGCAAGGCTGGGATCTCAGCTGGAGGATACAGACAGAGCGGAAGACTGCAGATAGTCAGCTAGAAGTGCACAGGCACACACACACACACACACACACACACACACACACACACACTCTCACACACACACACACACACACACACACACATACACACACACACACACACGCACACACACAGGTGTGACAGGCCTCACCAGGACCGGAGCCGAGCGTGGTCGCGAACCCTCGATAGTTCCTCATGGCCTTTCTAACGGCAAACAACCTCATTGTCTGAGACACATTTAGGCACAGCAAACATCAGCGGTCAACAGAACGTCCACCTCTGGTGACGGAATCGCCGTTGTCGTGGGTGGAGACGTTAGCCGCGTTGGTGGAAACGGGTGGGCGTGACGGCGCGGGGCGGGGCTTCAGCACGTCAATGAAGACGCGTCGGGGTGGAGGGCGTACGCTCTGGTGGAGTGGAGCAGAGCGGGAGCCAGGAGGGATGGAGATTCCTCAGCTGCTTCACGGTCCTGGCGGGGGGGGGGGGGGGGGGGGGGGGGGGGACGGACGGTGGCACGCTCCCTGCCTCTATCGAAAAGGACTTTTGTGTGGATGCTGGAGGGGTCGGTGAGGTGTTAAAAAGGTCACGAGGGGATGCTGACCCCACTGTAGAGCCTCACACGCCCCGTACCAGACTGCCTGTCTGCATTACTGAGAGGACTAGGGGGGGTCCGAGGGGCCTCACGCAGGGTGACCCCTCGGATTCAAACACACACACACACACACACACACACACACACACTTTTTTGCATGTTAAGACACATGCTCCCCGATGCACAAACACATGTACCCAAATAATTATGCCCTCCGTTACACCTGTTAAAATTTAACACACACACATACGCAAACATCCACCAAAAACTGACTGGTATCCCTGAGATGTGTGTGTGTGTGAGTGACACTGATATGAATATGTGTTGGTATGCTCAGAGTAAACAGAGGGATGGGTGAACATCATATCCAGACTTTTTTCCAGGATCCATTCCCAGTTCCCGGACCCCCTCCCACACGGCCTGCTGTGAGGGCCCAGTCAGCAGGGTGGATGTGCTGAGGCACCATGCCCCCACCACTCCAGGCCTGTGGCCCCGCGGTCATCCACCTCCACCTCCACCCTCTCACCCTCCCTCCCTCCCTTCCTCCCTCCCACCCAGATTGAAATATATACAGCAGGCTCGGATCCTTCTGGGCATTCCCCTAAAGTGACAAAACTAACGGGTTCTCGTTTTGGGGACAGATACCCCCGCCCTCCCTATCTCCTATCCCCATAGTTCTGTCTTCTTCTGGCTTTCTCCAGTTATCAACAGCAACAAGCAGCACTCACCTCCTCACACACACGCCTCTCCTCGTCTCCCCTCACATGCCCAGCCACCCGGCCCCTCCACACCCCTCTCTGCCACTGTAACTCTCAGCTCCCTGACACCCCACAGTTACTTTACTTTACTTGTCACTTTCACTCGCTTGTCTGTTTGCAAGACACATGCTATCCATCTCTCTCTCTCTCTCTGTCTCTCTCTCTCTCTCTCTCTCTCTCTCTCTCTCTCTCTCTCTCTCTTCTCTCTCTCATTGCCTTCTCTTCACAGTTTTGTCTTCACCCCTCCACTCACCCCCCCTCCATCAGCGTGCCTCCATCTATCCATCTCTGTCTCCCGGACGGACAGATGCAGACACGTCCGTCCAGCGAGGGCCGGGTTCCCGCTGCATCGATTGCGGCGCGGCTGCTGGCTAGGCACATTACTCCTGCTCACCAGTTCTCAGATCCAGTCGGAGCAGCGGGTCTGACCCCTCTCCCTGCCTGATTGATCGCTGTCCCGGACGAATATACGTACAGCAGGTATGTCTACTCTTCATATCCCCGTAGCGGGAGCGCCGACTCTATATTTAGCTGCTGCTGCGTGAGGCCGGTTGTTTATCCCCGGGGGGGGGGGGTCAGGGAGGGCAGGAGATTCCTGCGGGTGAGGAGATTGACGCGCGGGGTGTGTGGCTGGCGAGGTGGAGAAAGGAGGCCGTTGAGCGAATGCCAGCGCTCTCTATTCTAGGCATGCTGCGCCTGCATTCCCCTCCCCAGACTGATAGACTCTGAGCACGGCCATTCGTCATTGTATCAATGACGAGAACGCTCAAGCACACACACTCTCACACACCAACACGAGTAAACGGACCAAGAACGGCCATACCCACAGACGAGCGGAATGCGGACAAACAGACTCAAAACAACGCACATGCAAACACACACACACACACACACACACACGTGCGCGCATGCAAACACACCCAAGCGCACACACACCGGTGCACACAGCTGTCGGTGATAAGGAGGCCCCCCCCCCTGTTGCCGGCAGCGTCCTGTCACACAGAGCCGCTTGGCTACCTGGGGTCAGCCGGGACCTTGAGTCGTCCGGGAAAGGAAGCCGTCCGCTCTTCCGTCCCCGCTCCGCTGTGTGCTGACACGGGCTGGAGGTCGTTACAGTAAAATCACTTGGCTCATTAAACGTCCGTTATTTACGCTCATCCCTGCCCTCCGGCCTCGTATCAAATCACCGCGCTCGTTAATTACTGTCCACGTAGCAGCTGCGGGAGCCTGCGTGCCGTGCCGGGCCCGTTGGTGTCTGGACGACGGACGCTCCCGAATCACTATAAAACTGTCACGGGCATTCGATCAACTCCCTCTCCCGTCAGGGGAAATACCCACACCTCCTAAATACCATGAAACAAGCGGCAGGACGGACACACTGACAGAGCCCGTGCCCCTGTCCCAACTTCCGGGGCTTTCTTTACTACTCTCTCTTCCCCCCTTTCACTCT
The DNA here is from genome assembly GCA_026901105.3 of Galaxias olidus. Classification (NCBI taxonomy): domain Eukaryota; kingdom Metazoa; phylum Chordata; class Actinopteri; order Galaxiiformes; family Galaxiidae; genus Galaxias; species Galaxias olidus. The sequence continues at coordinate 136,846 of JAPMUY010002914.1, forward strand.
CTCTCTCTCCCTGTCGTTCTCGTTTTCACTTTGTCACACATTGTCTCTCTCCAGCTTTCTCTCTCTCTCATTCTCATGTTCTAGGCCCAGGGTCAGGGTGTGTGTTCTGTTGCTCTATAAACGAGTATGGCACTTGTAATCTTTTCCAACCTGTTTCAGATCCCCTTGCATGGAAGATAAACTTTCCTCCTAAGAGTCCCTCTCGTGAAGCTATACCGGGTAACGTGAACTGATCCGTACGTAATCCAACCCACTGTCTCTGCAGGGAGAACCCCAGCATTCCCCCACGGAGCGGGACGGCGGGGCTGATATCATCCCCCTGGCTGGTGAGGGCCGCAGTTTGTGTCCGTCCTGGGTGGGCGAGGCCGGCCGCAGCCTAATGGGCTAATCTCCAGGACGAGCCAGCCCTTTGTTCCTCTTCAAAGGGCCTTTGGAGAGGGAAGTATCCACCTCAGGTTTTACAGCAAGGGGTTAACCTCTAAGACAACGCAGGCCGACCCCAACACTGGGGCCCTTTTAGACCCAGAGGGCCCAGACGTGATGGGAGCCCTTTTCAAGTCGTCTGGCCCCTTGATGTTCCTGTGTGGAGCACTGACAGAGGGAGACTCATGAGGGTGGTGGTGTTGGGGGGGGGGCATTGGTTTTAGGCAGCTGGGTGAACGCAAAGGAAAGTGTGTGAATTTAGAGGGGTGAGGTGTGTGCTAGAGAAATCTACAAGCAGGCACACACACACACACACACACACACATACACAGAGGCAAACACTCACACCCACACACACACACACACACACACACACACTGTCATCGAGAACGGATAGCGCGACCCTGCCGGGGGTTCTCTCCTAGTGAGTTTGTGGACAGAGTACCGGGGGTCAAAGCGACCAAGGCCCTGCCAGACAATGAGACTGGACAAATATGGGCCTATCCTTTTCACCTCTCACCCCTGACCCCCTCACACTGACCGCGGTGACACCACGTCAAACAAAGGATCTGTGGGAGAGGGCGGAGCCGCGGGGGGCCTGAAGGAGTCAGTAGGTAAAGATAACGAACGAGAGATAACGCACTAATGAGTGTGAACACGGTGTTTCACCCTGCCGGAGGACGGGGTCAAGTCGAGTTAATTGATGTAGGGGCTGGAGGAATATGGAGAGGACTTTTTGAAGTGACACAAATGAACACGTGACAACTATAAAAAGCCACGTCTAACATCTCATTAATGTAGTGTCGGCAATAAGGAGCTAATTAAAGGATACATCAACAATGACGCTTGGCACGCTTCAAAAAGAATCGTAAGCTTTCTCAAAATTGGTCACGAAGTAATTTAGGGACAATAGGCTTTTCGGAAACGCCGGCACACATATACACACGCGCACACACACACACACACACACACACACACACACACACACACACACACACACACACACACACACACACACACACACACACACACACACACACACGTACCCACACACACATATACACACACATCAGGCAAACTCTGGCATCTCAAAGACCTGATTGTTGCAGCACACCTGCCCTAGCTCCGTCATGGCCGTCGTAGCCCGTTGGAGTCCCATGTAGGAATGCTGGCTAATCCACGTCCAACTTGCTCCTGAGAAAGTGTTTGTGTCATGCTTTGGGGCCAGGGTCTGGGACTGGGACCATGACAGGATTGTGTTCAGGCTTACTGTATTTTAACATAATAGCAACTGCTGTCCCTGTGACACATGCAAAGAATACTCACGTCCCGATAAAAATAGAGACATAATGAAAGAAAAGAAAGTTGGTCTACTCTGTCTGTGTGTGTGTGTGTGTGTGTGTGTGTGTGTGCGCGCGCACGAGCGCGTATGAGTGTTGTTGGCGTGAGAGTGCTGTCAGCTGGGGCACGTGTGTGTGTTGCATCAGCAACATGTGAACATGCACGTGCGTCGGCTAGGAGCAGTGTGTCGGGCCCTGCTGCTGGCTGAGGGGCGGGCGCATGGCACAGGCCCCCGCGTGTTCCCCATCCTCACAGGGGGTCTGTCCCAGGGTCCCCTGGCTTAAGGGGAGGGGAAGCTCCAGCCAGGTAGGGGCCACACGGGATCCCGGCTCTCAGGGACGGCTGCCGGGCCGTTACAGCTTCAGCTGTGAGTTATGGAGGTCTTGTGTGACCACACAACCCAAACCACAGGGGGGGAGACGGGGAGGACAGCTACCTGGGGAGAGCATGTCATCGAGGGGGGGGGGGGGGGGGCGTTACAGGTGGGGCCGGGCCGGTCAGGCCAGTTGTCGGGGAGGAAGCGGGGAGAGGGCCGCTCTCCTTTGACCCCTCCGGCTCTCCGCTACATCTTTATTTCATGGCTGACAAAGCGCAGGCCAATGCGGCGTGTGGAATTCTGCCTCCCTCCCTGATTTATGGCCTTCAGCTGCTGTGAGGCCCACCAGCTGGCCTTCAGATGGGCCTCCCTGGGAAGGAGGCATGGAGAGGGAGAGAGAGAGGGGCCGGAGGAAGTGACAGGGAGAGGTGGAGGAGGAGGACATCAAGTGAAAGAAATAGAGAAGGCATGGGGTCGGGGGGGGCAGGAGGAGAGAAGAGGAGCATGGACGGGTGTTGGGGGGGTGGGGGTGGGGGGGGTTGTGGCATTTGACGTGGATAAGTTAGGTGCAACACCGAAGAGGAAGGAAAAAGAAGAAAAAGAAAACAGAGGAGAAGAGAGCGAGAACAGCGCAGGACGGAAAGGAGGGGGGGGGGGAGAGCAGGAGGGAGGGGCACGGAGGCGACACATGCAGCGGGAGAGGGAAAAGGCTTTGGCTCGTTAAGACAGCCATCTAAATTCAACACCCACTCCCCCCATTGATCCAGCCGTTGAGAGGGAAACCAAAATGTTTGGCTTATTTTAGCCAATTAGCTGCGAGGGAGCCCGTTGTGGCTGGGCTATTGAGCGGGCTCTCCGCTCAGAGTGCTTATTGTCCTGTGGCTGGCTGAAGGATCAATGGCACGCCTGTGATCGGATTAGCCAGGTAATCGATGCGGGACAATAATACATTAACAGGGTAATTATAGCCACTCCTGTGGAGGCCGCCTCTACATGCTAATGCTATCAAGCTGCAAAAATAGCCTGGGCATGCCTAATCATATAGGTGGGGGGGGGGGGGGGGGGGGGGTGTATTGTGTGGCTGTTGGCTGTGCCTGCGTCAACATTTGCGTGTGTGTGTGTTTATGGGAGCGATGGGAAAATCCAATGAATCAGGAGAGACAGATACAGAAAGATTGATGCAGCAAGGAAGACACAAGCACTCACATGACATGATAGACCGCTTACCCCCCCCCTTCAAACCCCCCCCCCCCCCCCCCCCATGTTTCGAAGTTGTTAATTGCATCACTAATGATAACACTTCACTGCTGTCATAAAAGGCTGTCTGTTCAATCTCTCCTGCAGACATTACCCCACACACGCTCACGACCACGCCTGCTACTTTGGACTGCATGGGTGTGTGTATCTCTGGCAAATACATATCTAAACTCTTCTTCAATTGCATTGCGATGAAGTGTGCGTCTGTGACCCAAATGTATACATCACCAAGCTTGGGTGGGGAAAAAAGCTTATTAGCCAACCCAAACATTCGAGTGTGTTGGGACGCAAACTGAGGAGACTGAGTGAGAAATAATATCAACATGGGCACAGCGCATCTTCCAGGAGTTCATCTCGTCAGTTTTCTCCACCCAGCGGAGTGAAAGCCAGAGGGAAGCAAACGACCCTCGAGGGTTTACTGAGGCAAAGCATTCTCAAACACTGTCACGTCGACGTGCGCCCTCAACTGTTAACTCTTTAAAGCCCCCCCCCCAAGCTTTTTTGAAGGCCGGGGCTCTTTGTCTGTGGGTGGGGATGGGCTTAGCGAGGCTGCTTTGTATTCTCGCCCAGTTTTTGTGCCTTTGGCCGCCATATGGGAGAGAGAAAACAGCGATATAAGTACTTAAGCAAAGTTTATATTTGCCGTGGAATCTTCTGGGCTTTGCTTTGCTTTGGTGGAAAAACAATAACGAGGCTGGAGCGACACAACCATTATAAGCACTTATGCAAAGTTCATGTTAGCAATGGAAATTTCAACCTTGGCAGGACTCTCCAGGAATCCGCAGAGACGACGTAATGCTCTGCTGGTTTACAAATCAGCCTTCTTATCTCATGCTCTGCTGGTTTAGAAATCAGCCTTTTTATCTCAGCTCAGACAGAGCTGTGTGCTGACATTTGGAAGCTTGTTAGAAGCGTAGCAAGAGAAACATCTAACCATAATGACTGTATTCATCTCTTGGACCAGACTGCTGTTTTCTTATTTAATGAATCTCTGTACTGCTGTTTTGACCTTTGATACGCATTAACTCCAAACCAGATAGCTCCAACCATACCACACTAACCAAGCTAATAACTCCAATGGTGAATGTAGGCATTTTTTTTAAGACGACCGATCACATAAGTATTGTAATTATCTAATGTGCATATTATCATGTATGCCAACTTGGTCATTCAGTCAGGTTACTTACGATAGGTTTAACAGTTTATTGCAATACATGGTAATACATTGAAGTATGGCGTCAAGGGTCTGCTGCTCTGATAGCTTCCCCGCCCGGTGTCTCATACAAACACTAAATAATCGACCATTGGTAGGGAGCAGATATCTGCGGAACCCCCCCCCCCCCCATCGGATCCTGAGCAACAAACCTTACATATGTGGAAGCTGGGGTGGAGGTGGGCAGCAGCAAGAACAGGTGCATAGTGTGGTGCAGCAGTGAGCAAGCAATTGTAGGAGCAGTGTGGCGAGTGTACTGCAGTTTAAATAAGCCACGTTAAACTATTGAGCGTGTGCGACTGGTTAGTTTCATGACGTGACGTGGATACATGTCGTGTCTGAGTTGCATGCCTGCTCTGCCAAGGCATTGCATAATTTCTGCACAACGAAAAGCCTCTGAGGTATACATTTACTGTATGTATGACTATATGTATTTATGGATAATAAATAACTACCCAGCCCGTATTGCGTGCAATAAAAGGGAATGTGAGGACACTTGTCTGTGCTACAAAGTGTATCAGTAGTCTTTGGCATAGTTGCAACATAGAAATGCATGTGAGTTGTTCACCAAATAATGCCACCAAATCTACCCATCTGTATTGGTTAGCATAAGCCCAATGCATTCTGGGGGACCAGCCAGCGTCTGCATGGCCATGTTCAATATTTACCAAGGAGGCCGAGTAGGAAAGCGTTGGATGTGAATGTGTGTGTGTGTTTGTGTGTGTGTAAAGAGAGAGAGAAAGAGAGAGAGACGGGGTGGGGGGGGGGGGGGGGGGGGGCGGTGTCTGTTTCTGCCTGCTACATCAAAGACAGCCTCCATAACTTTGGATTCCCTTGCTTGATAAAGTCTTCTCTGAGTTCTGTGACTCCAGCAATCAAACGTGGTGATGGCTAATGGATTGCATGTGATAGGAGGATAGCCCCCCTTTATAGAACTGCTGGAGTGTCTAATGGTCTGGGAAGAGCACGCTAATGTGCTGCTAGTATCAGAGCCGTACGGTTTAAAAAAAAAAACGAATCACAAACTCATCTGAAGGCCGTACTCTTTCAGAATGGTGTTTTATATCGTTCCATGATAACAGTTGAACAAATTAAATGGTTGTCTTTGCAATGGGAATATGAGGTCCGTCCGTAGAACCTATTCTTTAACTGTCAATTTCCCCTGTTCCCCTGACATGTCTCCCCACTACATGGCTTTGACCATTGATTCTCTTCAAATGACCGTTTGTTGCCTGTGTGCTGAGCCATCTGTCTGGCACAAGAGCAGAGAGAGAGAAAGGAAGAAAGCGAAGAAAAGAAAGAGTAGGCAAAACAGAGAGTGAGAGACGGAGAGTGATTGAGTGAGGGAGTGAGAGTGTGAGGGAGAGATTAAGAGATAGAGATTGAGAAATAGTCAGTGAGTGAGAGAGAGAGAGAGAGAGAGAGAGAGAGAGAGAGAGAGACAGAGAGAACGCCGTGTCCACGGCCACCCTGCCTGCCAGCTCCCTCTATTCTGCCGGCTTAACCAGCCGTGCGATGGGCCCGGAATACCAAACACAGATACAGGTCTCCTCCTCTATTCCTCCTCTCATCTCGTCTCTCTCCCCGTCTCATTCCTGAGGAAAAACCCAAGAGCCCCAGCCTCCCCTCCCTTCCCACTCCCCTCCCTGTGGGGGTCCTCAGACAGGTTTCCACGGCAATGCTTTGGGAGGTCAGAGGGTCTGCGTGTGCGCTGAGGGGAGGGGGGGATACAAAGGGACCAAACGAGGGTCCATCTGGACGAGTGACCCGACATAATTAGATATCAATCCTACACCATAGAGAGGAAGGGAGCGGGGTGAGAGAAGGGGAGAGACAGAGTGAGTGAGAGAGAGAGATGGAGAAAGGGAGGGGGGATTCAGTTATAAATGCTAAGCTGATTAGCAAAGCATGTGTTTGCTGTTGAGCTGATGTGTGTTTGTGTGGGTGTGGGTGGGGGTGTGTGTGTGAGACTGAGAGAGAGGGGCGGGAGAGCGAGAGAGAGAGAGAGAGAGAGAGAGAGAGAGAGGAGAGAGAGGAGAGGGAGAGGGAGAGGGAGAGAGAGACTATTATACACCCTTGTATGTTCTTTCATCTACATCATCCACTTTCTTTAACAATCCTCTTCTCCACAGGCAGGCTGCCCGATCAACACTCTCCCTCTCTCTCTCTCTCTCTCTCTCTCTCTCTCTCTCTCTCTCTCTCTCTCTCGCCAGATGGTACCAGGGCATGTTGGTAACATGCCAGGGTCACCCACTGCTATCAGCACCTGTGTTCACTCAGGAAGTCTGGCGACAGACTTGGTGACACACCTGTGCACGGGATAGAAATGAGACCAGTCCAGGTATTCAGACTCTCCCTCATACTCATTATCTTCGGCAGACAAGCTGAGGGCGGATGTTCTATAATGTTTTGAGCACACACTTTCATTAAGGGCCGATAGGTCTCCTTCACTCTATGTTCCACAGAGATAGGTCTCATTTTGTAGGATTTGCTGAGTCAAGCCGTGTTATCCAATTGAGTGACCTCGGGGGCCACGTTTGAGTTGAAGCCCTGAGACAGCCATCGTGTTAGTGGTGGAACGCTAATGCTAATTACTGTAATTGCCTTTGACAGCTATTCATGCCCAGCATATCTGACGATTATATTACAATGCCTTTGGATAAATCATGAGCCTGAAACAAATGGTTTTGTATATATAAAAAAACATCCTTTAGACACTTACTCCTGGAAAAAAAAGAAAGGAACAGAAATGAAAAGAAAAGAAAAGAACAGAACAGAACCGATAAGAAAAGAACAAAAATGAAAAGAAAAGAAAATAACAGAAATGAACAGAAAAGAAAAAATATAAATATAAAAATAAATAAATGCATAAATGAACCCTGGCTATAATTACATCCATTAGTGAACAGGTTGATGATAAAAAAAACAATTTTTCTGTCACTCAGAAGGCGAATAAGCTCAACTGTTGAGTGACAGCTCGTATTCTCACAGGGCCAGCCAACACACTTTCTTGTGAGCTGCAACATAGCCGTTTATTCACCTTCAAACACACACTCGCTCCTTTGCTTCCCCTTTTCAATTCTCCCTGTCTCACGGTCCAATTCTAACACTAAATTCTCACGCTAAAACAGCAGAAACTCAAGTGGTGCACCACAGCCATGAACATGTCACTCACACACTTTGAGAGGTGAGAGGGCTGCCGTTTGTGGACACTTTTGTTGTGCTGTGTTGGGTATGCAATTAGACCTCACCTCAAATCAACCCCTGACATGTGGGACAACCTTCCATGCCTTGGCCCCCCACAGTCACACACCAAACAGTGTCAGCTCCATGAGCAATAATGTAGCCTCGGTTGGTTTAGTCCCACTGAGTCCATCCCAGAGGCGTGCTCCTCCTCACACAGCCCCATACACTGACACTGGCATTCTTCAGCCCCCAATGGACAGTGTAATTGATGAGGAGTCGCCACGGTGATTAGGGCCCAGTGACATCACCGGGTCTCGGGAGACTCGTTCTCGGGCTGGCCATTCTGTGTGACCGATGGGTTGACTGACAGCTACAAAACATTCCACACCGAACCTCAAATAACAGAGCAACAGTTAGAAAACAAAAAAGCCAAGAGCACTAGTATTTGCGAAGGTTATAAATGACACCCTTGCATTTCTGAGCAGGATGCGCACGCGCGACCTGCATGACACAGTTAAAACACACCACACCATACGTCCACGTTAATTCCTTAAAGGTGGCTGATCAAGTAATCTGTGGTACCAGCCATGAGTCGACTGGTTGAAGGTTAAAGGTCGAGCCTCCCTTTAGATTTATGGAGAGCTGACCTTGTGTGAACATGGATCTGAGTTGGACCGCACCGCCTATCTAACTGACTGGATGGACTTCAAAGGCTTTGCATCGCTGATGTCCATCAGAGGGCTGGGTCAAAGGTTAGGGGTCGTAGGAGGAGTCAATGAGATGTTCAAATGCTGCTCTCAAACTTCTATCCGCCTGCTTGCACACATTTTGTGTTGTACGTTTCCTTTTACGTTGCGATTGTTGGTATTGTTTCAGAACAAAGCATACACTTATATTACAATTAACTGTTTCTGTGTGGTGAAACATTTTAAATTTGATTTAAATTAGGGGTTGATAAGATACTGTTGTTATACCTGTTCTCCGTTACAGTACAAGTTGCAAAGAAAAGTAGGCACCGCATACTCATTGATAGACACGCAGACAGAGTTAGCTTTTACGTGATGAGAATCACATGTGTATGTAAAAACACTGCCTTGATGGACAATAATAACTGAAAACATTTATATTAGGACAGTGCGTGGAACAGGCTGCCCATCCATCCACCTCTATTTCAGGAGTTGCCATGGAAACTTGCTGCACTGGTACCAAGTACAAGCTGCTGGGTCACATGACCAAGTGAAAGAGAATCTCGGACACATTTCATGAATGTGCTGGAGGATCATGCCAAACATGAAACCACGACACGTGCATTTATGACACAGATGCTGCTTGAAATTCCCTTTCACAAGGCGCTCCATTACACCGCTAAGCATATATTTGTGACAAAAATAATTAAGGTGGAGATCAATGCACACATATTGATGTAAATCTCCAAATCTACTTTTCAAAATAGCCAGCAATGATACAGTAAAATGTAGAAAAACATCAAATGTACAACATTAAAAGGAGTACTAGTAGTAAAGGGAAGCCGATCTTCACTGTGGTCCCTTGCGCTCTCGGAGGACCTTTTCCCCTTTGGCCTCTTGACTTGGGTAGAACTGGACACGGGGCATGGCCACTGTTTGTGAGAGACCCCTGAGCTGTCCAGCACCATGGAAAATGAGACGCGTGACTTATCAGACCAAACAGGGGATTAGCTGGTAATGATCTGGCAAATGGTTTTGAAATTATAATTATCTAGCCAGTTCTACTACGCCTGCATCCACAATTAGAGTGTTTGTGTGTGTGGGGCGGAGAGAAAGCGAGAGAGAGAGAGAGAGAGAGCATTTAACTCACTTGACAACTTGTTTTCTCTGTATGTGACAAGTACAGTTTGAGTTATAAAGAAGTACATTTTCTTCTTTTCTTATGTTCTTGGTCAAGTCTTAAGACAGTGTAAGTATGCAGAGGGTCTGCTATGAGATGAGCATCTCTTTTTTCTATCACTCTAGGGAACGCTTGATTAATTGACATTCCTGACATTTGGTCTAAATATTGTGAAACTGCTCCTGGTGTTCCAATCAATAACTAACACCGATACTACATCCAGGACATCTGTGAGGAAGTTAGTGGTGGCAAAAATCCATATTGTGAGGTACTTTCGTCATTGTTAATGCTAGGTAAAGTTGCACATACAGAAATTGTATGAAACCCAAAGTTATCATGTGTAATAATGACTTCCAAGTCACACAGTTTCACAATCCCAGTACAGCTCCTAAATTGATTGGAGGTGCTTACACTAAATGTCTTCAGTAGCCTTACACACCACCACTCGCACATTGTTAGTGTCTACTGCCATCTACTGCGGCCTGCAGGGTGACGAAAAGCGCAGCTATCAGCTTGCTGTCAAGACAAAATGTGTTACTACTGCCACCCTATGGAATAAAAAGGTAAGCATAGAGGTGAAGAGATACATTATATTTCTAAAGCTAAATATGGGTCTGCATTATATTTTATTGCCATAAAAAAAAAATTCACCCACCTTGATCCCCTGCTGTGTTCAGGTGTTGCACTCCTCAGCAAACGTTTACCCCTTTTATGCTGACAAACTGGACTTTCAGACGATCTGCACGAGCCTGTGGTTTGTGTGAGTATATGGATTAGGGAAAGAGAGCAAGAGTGACTCTTTGTCTTAATTTCTGCAAACTGTATATAATATTGAATCTTGAATCTTATATAGAAATATCTGTGAAGAAACAAATGCATGTTAATATATGCACATGGGTAAGGAGATCCAAAAAACCTTTTCCTAGTGCATGCCAAACTGTGTACCAGCTTCACTGAGCCAGGTTTGTCACAAGAATCCTCTTAGTTTCACAGAGTAATTGGATTAGCCCACATAGAAAATGCAGGGGATGCTATGGTTGTTTACCGTTAAAATATCAAAGTCTGTATCTCTTGTTTCGAACAACAACTGCAATGTCAGATGAAGAGGACAATAGTTCTGATGAGGAAGAAGAGGACGTGTCTGAAGGAAAAGCACAATCTCGTATGGCATTTTTTTTAAGTGGTGTAATTTCAGGTACGTAATCAAGACAATTTAGAAATCTTGAAAATATTTGTGAATACTTTGCTAACTAAGTATAGCCGCATTGTAATTGACAGTACGGTTATTAATTGTAAGCTTTTTTATAAGATTGTTTTTCAAGTACTACGTTTATTGTGAAAAGTTCGTTTTTCTATCACTAGAATAGGCATGATACTTGCACTAGAGGGCGGTGTCTTCAAAAGGGCATCTTGTCGGCTTTTGATGATGATTGGGTAAAGCTACTCCTGGGTCGTCATATTGCGCGACATTACATTGTAGTTTGTGCGGCTGTCATATATTTTTGTTACAAAATCGTCTTACAGCAGCTATTATCCCTTTAGCTGATAGTATGTTTAGGTAAATGTTTTTACTTACTCATCTGATACGTACGGGTAGTCAGCCTTGTTGGTATCTAGCTCAAGAAGAGGACTGATGTCTGACACAATCATATTGCAAAACCTGTGTCTCATGAGGAAATGTGCCACTTGTTGTGTTGTGTCATACCAGAACACAGCCCATAGCATACAATTGTTTCTTTATTGATGTAATAGCTAGTAAACTGAACATTGTTCACGTAGGATTTTTCCGAAATTGGGGTTGTTTCCGAAGAATAGACATGCTGAACGTCCCAACTCAGTCGTTTCCTGCGGCCAGCTCGCAGCAGCGAGTGGCCACAGGAGCCGGGCAATCCGGAAGGAACAAGGTAACGTTAACGTTACACCATATTATCAATGATATCAACAATGTTATCATTTATATTTTTGTTTTTGTATATGTTTATTAAGCACCGACCACATTCTTATTTTCTTCCCTAAAGGACATAGGCACTGCAGTCTATATAAACTGGCCCAAAACAAAATGATGGATTATGGTCTTTAGTTTGGTGACACTCAGTTAATAATCATCACATTTATAGCCATAATATTTGAGTACAATAAAGACAGCTTCCTATTTAAATATAATTAACCCATAGGATCTCCATCAGAAGTTCTCAAACTTTGAGTCAATGCTTGGGTTACATGGACAAAAACCTGCTTCCTCTATATGCGGCCATTCTAACATACTTACTGTAGAGGCCTTCAATAGGCTGGTGATCATTAATGTTCTAAACTATCATTACTGTTTAGGTGGCCTTGAAGCCGGGCCGGAGTCTAATGGACTGGATCCGCTTTGCTAAGAGTGGTCGTGACCTGACTGGGCTGCGAGGGCATCTGATCGATGTGACGGAGGAGGAACTTCAGAAGCACAAAACACGCGATGACTGCTGGACGTGTATACGAGGTGACAGCCATGGCCTTGTCTGTATGTTCCTTACATTGTGGAGGATCTAGGCTTACATGGTGGAGGAGGTGCAGGTTGTCTAGTAATAGATTAGCGTGGTTCTTTCCGGTTTGTTCAGTCTTGTGCAACCCTCTCTTCTTCTTAATGCTAATCTTCACAAATCCTTCTAATTTTGATTCCTTCTAAGCTAAAGAACAATTGCACATTGATAGTCATGCACACGCTCCCTGGTTTTTAGGGATTTTTCTAAAGAAATACAAAATTAAACTAATTCGGGGAGATTAATTGGCCTGCGTGTTGTGACCACCAGGTCTCCGTTTAGTGGAGGTGCTCAGCAGGATTTTTACTCTTCTAATTGGATATCAGAGGTGGCAGTTTCCCTTAGAATTCACCATTGTGCCATGTTGGGCTGTTACAAAATAACCAAGCGTTAGTTTTACGATTATTTATACCAGGATAATAGGAATAGGAACGTTATCAATCTTTTTCCTCTTTAGAGGCTTTCTAATAATTACAAATTGTTATCAATCTTGGAACTGAAAAGGCTGTAACGCTATGGGTTAGGCCTACATATTTGTATAATACTGATAGTATTACATAATTAAATGCATAGAGAAATGAGGAGACAAGACCAGCAGTCAACCAGAACAGACTGTGCCTGAACAACCACGGAGTAACACCGTTATACAATTATGGACGTTGGACAATTCATTTGTGCAGCGCCGGTTCACTCTGTCCCCAAGTGCAACCCTAGAAATCCGATCACGTTTGTAAGCAGAGGGCACTAATCCGCTACATTGATTTAGGCTATCCCAAATCAAATCCAGTCATAAGGTTATCTACGGGAACCGCTGCCGTTTCTCCTGTACTTCTCCACACAAATGACAGACCAGCAAATAAACTCCACATGGACCTTTTGATGTTTACAATGACATTTTCGTATTACATGCATGTGATGGGAGCTTATGTGATAGCCATTGGATTGTGCGGTGTGGTTCTAGCTCGGTGTAAGGACATCACAGTTCTGGGCTTGTGCGCTGATGTGTGTGTGTGTGTGTGTGTGTGTGTGTGTGTGTGCGTGTGCGTGTGTGTTAAAGGCATGGTCTATAATGTAAGCCACTACATGGAGTACCACCCTGGAGGAGAGGAGGAGCTGATGAAAGCAGCAGGGATAGATGGCACTGAACTGTTTGACCAGGTGAGCACGGCTTCAGGACGACTCGTCGGCCTGCCATTCATATGTAGAGGCCTCATTTCTACCGCAAAGCACTGCTAGTGTTTGCTGGGTTTTCTCATTGGTAAAGGCCAATTGTATGATGATCCTTTTCATTTGGCAACAGGAGCATGGGATTTGATAAACCTTCATTGTTCAATGATTTTGTAAGCAGGCACTATCTTTTTCATCCAGCAATATGTGCATGGAAAACAAAGGAATACCCAGAGCTTCTAGAAAACCTTCCTCCATGTTTGTTTTGCTCTTTTGACTTTGGTAGTGTAATCAACACTCTTTTATTATGACTTCCTCCCTCTCTTGGGCGTGTGTGTGTGTTTGTGCAGGTCCATCGGTGGGTGAACTACGAGTCTATGCTGAAGGATTGTTTAGTGGGTAGGATGGTCGTGAAGGCCATCACAGCCAAGAGAGGTACACTGTCATGCACCGCTGCCTCAGTAAATGTGTTAAAAGGATCTCTTAAGAACAAACAACTCGTTTATTTTCCATATATTTTGCTGTGTTTTTTCACCTCTATCTTGGCAGCTCCCTCTCAGAAGAAGGATGACCTCTCTCAAATTAACGGTAAATAACCAACTTCGGCTTTACTACAGATGAGAAAATTTAATCACTTTTTCTCTGTGAGCCTCCTAGATGTATTCTGACTCTTGTGCTCGCGTCAGGTCTGGCTCCGCCATCTTCTCTGTCCATGGCCCCTCCAGCTGCACTGCCACCGCCTTCCTCCTCTCTATCGCTGCAGCCCTCAGCTGCCCCTCCCCCGAACAAAGACGCTCGACCAAGGTATCCCAGTCAGACACCAAAGGGAGAACTGTTTTATTCGACTACATTTAAACAGTTACATCATGCTAGCTCTTGTTTTCAGGTACGACTGGTTCCAAACGGATGTGACTGTCAACCTGGTAGTTTACACCAAACGAAAGGTAAACAATATGCTGGGGACATAGCTACTCTTTAGCTATTCTTCCCTGTATATTATCAAATGCTCTAGTATTCTGTTTTTTCCATTAGATCCCCAGCTCGGGCTGTACCATCGCTGACCTGCAGGGGGGTGTACTACGGCTGGAGGTTCTGCTGGGGAAAATGTCTTACATGCTCCATCTACGTGAGTAACTCCTCTTTAAAGTAACCTAAAGTGTTGAGCGATGTATGACCGTACAGCTCGCTGTGGTAGAATGCCCTGTCATACTGAGTGCAGTTGGTAAAGTTTCCTACTTTTGTTGCTCAATGTAACTGCAGTTAGCATAGAAATTACTTTGATTTGTACATCTGCACTGTGTGAAAAAAAAAACAACAGCAACAATTATAAATACATTTAGAAAGTTCATTCACAGTCGCAAGCACGCACACACAGCTCTTTGTCCAAACTGTTCCTCTCTGATCTTGCCGTGTTCAATCTACTGTGGCACTAACGCTCTCGCTGTTTATTTCCCATCTGTTTACTAGGAAACCACACCATTAGTGTAGAGGCTGCAACTTTATTACTCCCATTATAAACTCTGCTTTCTTTTCCTGGCACTGGTCCTAGTCACAGATTCTTCATCTGTTAAGCATAACCACGTGAAGCAATTTGCCATTCCCATCACTATGCTGGTCATTCTTATTTCCCTTAGGTCTGTCTCGTGAAATAGAAGGAGGCATTGCTGGTAAGCTCAACTTTCCCTTAAGCCGTTTTGGCTTTAAACCTTATAGCGGTTTTTCTGCTGAGAAACTCCCGTTGGAAAGAAATAATACAAT
This sequence comes from Galaxias olidus, assembly GCA_026901105.3. NCBI lineage: Eukaryota > Metazoa > Chordata > Actinopteri > Galaxiiformes > Galaxiidae > Galaxias > Galaxias olidus. The sequence continues at coordinate 151,895 of JAPMUY010002914.1, forward strand.
GCAGTGACAATCGGTTGATTCCCTGTCGTTTGGATGTGGCAGTTCAGACAGCGTCTGCCGTTGGCAAGGTCCAGGTCAGCATCCGGAAACAGGACAAAGGGAAGTGGGCCGAACTGGGCCAACCGCTGGAGTTCCACGATTCCCTGCTAAGGAGAACGGACCGAGGTGATTGCCACAAGCCTTTCCTTCCTACCAAAACTAAACTTATGTCGCGTGATGTCGTGTTGTAAATGTAATCGCTCTCCTCTTCCCCGCAGCGCTCTTCTACAGAGAGTGTGCGGTGGTCTCTAAAACAGAGGTGACCCACAACACCCGTGTGTTCCGCCTGGGGCTGCCGCGGGGGACCGTGATGCACGTGCCTGTTGGGAAACATGTCTACCTCAAGGCCCTCGTCCGAGGTAAGGACGCGCTCCGGAGCGCTCCGGAGGGGAAAAGCAGCTCGACTCCTTGTACAGTGGCGTCCCCCTAAACCTGGCTGGGCTTCAGACCTCTGCTCACACCCTTGTGTTCGAAACGTAGACAACATGTCGGCCCATTTTACTCGTTGAGAATAGACCAATCTATTCCCATCAATATCAGTAAATCACTGACCTGGTAACACTACACAACTAAGTTTATTTTCCTTTTTCGATTTGAATAAGCATTATGACCGACCTCGTATGAACGCCGATGAAAGGCAAAAATTGTTGTTTCTCAAAAACGATAAAGCTGCTTCAGTGCCTTGCTGTTATTCAGCAGAGCTATCCCATGGAGGGCCTCTCGGAAAACAGCTTCTGAGCCATGCGGTTAGAGTGGACCAAAGAAATCAGCAGGGACTAGTTTGTGCCTACAGTACATTGGGAACATTGACTACAGCAGCGTTATTGCGTCCAAAGTCTTGTCCTTGGATAAAACAAAATTGCATGGTTTTGTAAACGAATATACCTGAAGGTAATCGCTTACTCGGATTAAGGTTTATAGTTGGCCTGTTTTTTATTAGCAATAGTACAAAATGATAAAAACCAATCATATTAATAGGTTAAGAATGAATTGACAATAGGACTAATTCATTTCATAAGACAGAGGATATGTTTGAAACCTTTATTATGTGCCTATGCAAAGTCTAAAATGTGTGGAGATGAGCACATTTTCTATTTCCCAAGTCATGTATGTGTTAAACCCGACAACAAACACACCCGTATAGAAATGAGGCTCTTGGTGCGTTACCATAGTAACGCTGGCCGGTGTGGCGTGTGCGTTCTGTGTGCTAGACACTGAGGTGGTGAAGCCCTACACCCCCGTGGAGCAGACCCTGGTCCCTGGCACGCGGGATCCCCCAGAGGGTACCGACCTCTTCCTCATGGTCAAAGTCTACCCGGACGGAGTCTTCACCCCACACCTGGACAGCCTCGACATCGGTAAGTCCCCGCCCGCCGAAGCGTACAGCTCAGTGTGTGTCTAAGGTACCGCCCGCTGGTTATAAGATCTGTTTGGTCAGACTGTGTGAGGAGAATATTTCAAATGTATATGCTTGCCTGTTTGTGTGTGTACTGCTTGCTATTCCGGTAGTGCCTTTTGTGCTCCAGTAAGAATCCACCTAAAATTGCTATCTTGTTTTGCTTCGACGTACCCGTCAATCATTCGGATGATTAGGCTTCTTCAGTGCATACTAATTTCTCTGGCAAGCCCTAAGGCAACATGTTACACAGAGAGCTCCAGGGCTTGCTACCTAGGATGAAAGAAAAGGACCTGTACCTTATCAAGAGCTTTTTCTTTTGTTTAGCGTGGAACTAGTCCGAGCCAGTCCGCAGGTTTCTCTTGTTAAGAAAAAAAGCAAACCGAGCCCACTGACATGAATTCAGTGTGACAGCTTGACTTCCTGATTAAAGCAACTCGTCGGTGCTGTCTATATTGACTGTTCCTGGAGCAGCCCTCATCATTTCCTCTCGTCCTGAACCCATTAGCTCTGTTCTCTTCCTTCCCCTGGTCGCATTCACTCTCTTTCCCTCATTCATCAGGAGACGAGAATACCATCCCCAGTTCAGTCAATTACCAGTAGAAGGTGGCTCAGCCCCCAGTAAACCTAATAGATGCTGTGATTAGTTTCTATATAAAGACTCGTAAACACACACGCACACTTCCTTTCCGTTTATTCTTCATTTGTGCCTTCGTGTGCGCTGTGCTTTGACGCTCACCACACGTTTACTACACTGTGTTTCACGCACACTATCCCCTCTGCTTGTCTACTGGCTGTAGTTATACAGTGGGGGGCTGGGGGGGTCTTCCTGGGAATGAAAAGAAGTTGTTAATGCACTGAACCTACATATGATATCACCTTTAAGGTGTGATGTTTGTGTCGCAATAAAGTTTTTGAAGTCCTCACTTCCCCTGACCCTACCATACGTTTGAGCCAGGAACAGGTCAGTACGCTCTGGCATTCCCTCATGCTCCACTCTCCTCTCAGTTAATGTTTGACTTCTTGCTCGTGGTCAATACTGAGCGAACGTTCTTTTCGCCGTGGCTGGAGAACTATCCCACAGGCGCTCGGGGACTTTGCTCAGAGTACAGCTCGTGCAGGCCATTGTTTATTGAGCAGGTACTGGCTCTCCTCAAGAAGCACTCGCGCTCACATTCCTCGTTAATCAAGTCTTGGGTGTATTGGTCTGTGTAGTTAATTAATTTTCAAGGCCGGTAAGTCTGTTGCATCTGCGGTCTCATTTTCAGTGCCTTATGTAATTTTCCCCACTTGCTAGCTCTTTGAAGTGTTTATTTAGCAGAGGTTACAGCTGTGGTGTCCTTGTGGAAGAAAACAGAGTCTTCAGGTTCTTTTAGTATGTAAGCAGGTCGTAAGAATTTATTCAGAATTAATCATAACACAAACATTGACAAAGGAAATAAAGCTCGTTTGTCAATGGACCCTCCGATGGGGGGGCGTGGGGTGGGGGGGGTAGTGTTTTGGTTGCCTAGTAATTTAAGCTTGGGCTCATGAAGGTACAAAGTCGGTCCAAAGTTAGCTGAAGGAGCAAAATCTGAATACCTACAGCACCAAGCAACAATCTTTCCATCCCATTTACTGAAGTACCCATAAATGAATATTAATTGAAGAGAGCTAGTAGACCGTTTTTTATGGATTTTAGGGCCTTATTTGTTATTTTGTTTGTGTTTTGTCAAGGCGACCGCCTATTTGTCAGCAATCCGGAGGGTTCTTTCAGTCTCCGCCCCCTCCGTGAGGTCACTCACTTGTACCTCTTAGCAGCCGGCACCGGGTTCACGCCTATGGCTCGGCTCATCCGATTGGCCCTGCAAGACCTGGACAGTCTCAGGTAAGTGTGAGTTAGAAATGGCATAGGATATGTGATACAGGCATTGCAGGGAAAGGAGAGAAAGTCCTTCAGACCAACAAATGGTTTATGAAAAGACACATTTTTCTTCTTCTGAACAGCATAGCTACTGTTGAATAAAATTGTCCTGTTGTGCCGTTTTGTCAAAATAAAATGAAAACCTTTTACTTGTTCCATAGAGTATGTGGACCTAGTACCAGTCAAGGTTAGAGAGATTAGCCTTGCCACATTTTCATTTTTTTGCATTCTCTTTTCTTCAGGAATACAAAGCTGCAGGTTTTCAACCGCCAGGAGAGGGACATTCTGTGGCGCTCCCAGTTGGACGAGCTTGCTGCTCAGGAAGAAAGGTGCTTGTCCTCCGCCTTTGTTCGTCTAGCTTTTGTTGTGAAGTGTTTCCATTTATGGTGTTTTGACGGTGCCACAGCGGGAGAGAGACAGAGCTGCTCCGACCCGTTATCTCGGTCTGTCCGAAGCTCTTTATAGTAATAGTATGTCTGAATGATAATGCAAAAGTCTTAACAATGCGACTGTCTCGTGGCGTTTTTTCCTCCATACATTATACATGTCGACTTCTTTTCACAGACGACCTGACATTGAAATGGCTCCCTCTGCATACTTATATGCTGTGTTCTATTGGCCAATGGTTTTAGGTTTGAGGTGGAATACGTCCTATCGGAGCCCTGTGATGGGTGGACAGGGAAGACTGGCCGGGTGGAGGAGTCCCTACTGACAGAATTCCTGGTCAGGCCAAACGGCTCCAAGTGTTACGTGTGCGTGTGCGGCCCCACTGCCTTCACCCAGCTAACCGTAGGGTGAGTGCTCGCGTGCCTGCCGCATTGACCCAACCCACCATGTCTTTTGCATAGGAATGATGAATCCCATCAGCTACACAGGCTAATTCACACGAGTCTGCGTTTAATTGGCTGCGTTAGCAACGGCATTTCAATGGTGCGAAATGAACTGAATTAAAATACAGAGTGAGGCTAGCTTGATTGATAAACATCTCTTGTTTGGTAGAGCAGCATTAAGTGATCTTGAATTCAAACTGTTACTGGCGGTGCCTTCATGTGTGACGTTCACTTAACAATGACTCGGGTCCATGTTTGGTTTATTTACATCACAGTCATATAGCAGGCACTTTGTTCATCCACAGGGACTTATACAAAGTACATTCTGCCAGAGTTGTTGAGGCAAGCCACATATCGGGCAGTCCAGCAAAATTGTCTAACTAATGCCCAATGCTCGTGTTAGGAAGGTGTATTTTCTGTAGTTTGTTTGTTTGTACTTTCCCCCTGCTCTTTGGCCACACGGCAGTCTCACCCCTGCCATCTGTTGTGATCCGTCCAGGCTGGTGAGGCAGCTGGGTTACAGTGAAGACGAGATCCACGCCTTCCAGGGCTGATCACCGCCCTGCCAGAGCGGAGTCTGACACCTCTCCTCCTCGGCCCCCGTAACCTCTCCAAGGGTGTGTGTGGGAGAGAATATTGATTAGTCGACTGTATGTGGAAGGCTCCTGTATAAACTTTGTCTTTCTATGCACGCGCGTGGACCGAGAATGCCCGGCCCGTCAGGAGTCTTGAGAGGGAAATGGTCCGGGGGCTTCCTCCCTGCTGCTCGGCCGGCAATGCAATTCCCGGCGGAGCTCCTGAATCAAAAGCACAGACCCAGGCCAATCATTCCTCACCATCGTGAACTCTCAGGGCCGAGTCCAGCTCTCCAGCCAGCTCCCTGCCACCGCTGGCACACTCGTTGTTTTCACACGCACCTTTCTGTTACGGCACTCGGCGTTTCCCAGCCGACCACAGCCCACCCATGTCCTCGCTTGCATCCCACAAAAAGACACTCTCGAGTCACATCGTGGTGTCCCTCGGCCACGGTTTTCCGCCGAAAGAAAAGCCTTCCGTTTGTCGACGTCAAAACACCCATTAGGTGAATGTTGGCCATTTACTCTGCACTCCTCCACCCACCCACACCTGGCCGGCGGTAACAGGCAGCTGGGAAGCTTCTTTTTTTTGTTCTGTCCTGCATTTCTGTGGCCCGTCGAGAGAAAAGAGAGTGGAGAGTAGCGACCGAGCAGATCAGTCCTCAGTCCCAGCAGCTGGACGCAGCAAGCAGCCTCGCACCAGTCGGCACTTCATAATACCTACTTTTTAACCAATCTAAAATGGAGGAACCGAAGCACACCTTAAACCTGCAGTGAGAATAATTGAATGGCCGCTTAACACGTTCAGATGGTTTTACAGTGCCTCTTTGTAAAATAGAGGGGGTGGTGGGCTTGTTGTTGCAGAAATCGTAAGACTTGCGGTGTAAATATTTATTGCTGCATCTTCTTTATTTTATTGTGACTCTCCACAAAGGCAAGCTGCCAGAAGTGATTTGAAAATGAACTTGCTGAGGCAGGATTGTGTAATTATTATTTGAAAAAGGGTGTTTACTGTTATCTGTGCTTAATAGCTTTCCCCCAATGGGCATTAATGAAGACGCTGCTATTCTGGTCCTCAGAGGGAATGGATGTCTCCTCTCAGACATTATTGGTATCAAAGAGCAGCCTCTCTTTTGTGGAGACCAGGAAAAGATCACAAAGCCCTTTTCCAATACAACACCACCACATTCTGTAGTAGGGGGACATCTTGACCCGTGTGCAAGGTGCAATAGCGGTTCACCAGGTTCTGCTGTGCAATAAACGTCATTCTGATTTTAAAGGATAATGTCTAACTGTATTTTTAAAAGATTTCAGGTATTTTCTCAAAGCAGGTTTTCCATGCTTGCTCTTTTAGTAGTTCTTAAGCCCTCGTAAAATCTGAAAATGTTTAGACACATTGAAATGGTTGGTATCTTTTTGGGGGAAGTCTTGAGAGCTGATGACCCTCCTCTAAGTAGAACACCTTAGATATACATTGAGGATATGTTTTCTTAATCTTTGATCCTGAGAACAAAGCCCTGAACTTGACGACATGTTTATTCTTCATAGTACATCCATGTACATGCCAAATTATGTTACCCTGCACTTATGCAAATTAAACAATGGATTCATGTCCTCTATGCTCACCTACTTTGAGGTGGATTTTTCTCCAACGTGTACAATACCTTTGTGGCCTGTTGGAGAACAAAATGGTACATTCAAGATATTGTGTATGCAATAACTTGGTTAAAAAAATAGACAAGGGAGCAGAACTGTAAAACAGTCTATCCTTTGCTATTTTTCTCTCGTCTGCTGCTTCACAAACCCCCAGGAATACCACACACACGCACACACACACACACACACACACACACACACACACACACACATTTACTGCTATCTCAGGGAATCACATCACGTCTGGCCAGCCTCCCCACCAAGCCATGGAATGAAATGACATCTCTTGGCAGAGGCCTATCAAAGGTCATCTCACAAGGAAAGCACAAAAGGTGTGTGGCCATGGTTCTCAATGAACACAGATGGGGTTGTAGAGCGGGCCATTGAGAAGAGAACACCTGTTATCCTAAGCAACATGGGTACAATCTTCCCTAACAGTCAGATAAACCTTGAAAGCAACATTTAGGTTAGCTGAATCTAGGTCTGTTTCTTGAAAATCAAGTAGAATACAGCTCCATTTAAAGAGTCCTTCCAGCATGGTTGTTAAGGACATGGGCAGAGTCGCGCAACACAAGCCTAGAGCAGCCAATGTCACACTGCTGACATTGAAGCGATTCAAAGAACATTTAATTATTTAATTTGGTTTTTACTGAGGACAAGTGTGGTACAAAGCCTGTTCCATTGACTGTAAAAGCTCCACCTAATTGCGGAGGTGTGTAGCATGCAATGCTTTGAGTGGTACTCTGGGCTGGGGTGCCATTATACCCATCAGGGTGCCTCATGCTCTCACATTATGCCTGTTTATTGCTTCACCCCCACATCACTGGAGGAAGGCTTCCCTGTCCACCACCATCCTGCACCAGCAGAACTGGCTGGGGTGGTGACATGTAGCCCTCCAGTGCATCATGGTCCATATCTATGCGCTCCACGACCGTTACCGTCTACTGCATTTGGTGTCATACCCTGCAGATTTGTGTCAAATTACTCTTAAAAACCCCAGCCTTTATCATTTATGTATGATCTGTCATCAGCATGAATTCTGCATTCTATTTCAGATCCATTGAAATATTCACAACATGTATCAGATCAATGCATGATCCCTGGGCTGCGCTATTGTGATCTGCTCTTTTCCTTAGGTGTTCAATTAGGAAGATGTTGTAATCCACTGCTCTGGTCTGGTCTGTTTTGCTCCCTGTAGTCTAGATTACCAGGACTACATGTATACTCGGATGATAGACACAACATCGAAGTGCATAAATGTCAAGCTGGTCGCAAGACAACGTGCACATAATCACACGCCTTTAAGCATCCATTCTAAAATGGCTTAGGAATGTTGTACTTTCACACAAAGTAGTTGGAATGTATCGTGGTTACACTTATGCAATGAGAAAAAATACCCTGTGTCATAAAGTGAGGTTTTCAGCATAAAATCTAATTATAGCTCTTGTTCATGTTCGATGTATAAGGGGCCTAAAAAATAAAGAACAGGATATAAGGAAATGACGGTATCGTTTATATGTTGTGTAAGTGTCACTGCACATTTGATTCCCACTCACACAATGATTATTAACATTACCTTATGCCCCGCTCATCATGTTCAAAGACTGTAATTTTCCGTTTTTTGATGGATTGTGGCTATCAAGGGCCATCTTTTTTTTTAAATGGATGGCTAGCTTTCATTTCAAAAGGAAACTGCATCGTGATTTGGATCTCTAAAATACCTGTTGGGGAGTTTGTCATTGTCTAAAATCTAGGATTAATCTTTTTCATTTTGAAAGTAGCCTTTGACTATCTTTAAGACAATCAGTTTGAAATGTTTTATTGAAAAGTGAAACTTGTAGCCTATGCGAAAAGTACAACTCCAATGAACGTCCATCTAAGCTACAATGTTTTTAAATATGTACTGGTTTCATGTACCGCATGCTTACCTAAATTAGGTTACAATAGTTATTTCCTTTTCGTTTCGTTCCACATTGTACTTTTGTATTAAATATTTTGTACATTGTAACACATCATCCTGATTATTAATAGTATTATTTAATTTCATTATCTACAAAAAAAACAGACGCGAAGTCCTTAGGTCGCGAGTCCTGGATGATGTCAATAGAAAAGACACACCCTCGCAGGCAGCTGTGTACGGAATTGGAACTGGGTCCTGGATTTTTTTTGGACACGCAAATGCGTTGTGGGATAAACCCTAATAGTTGTTTTTTGTTTATTTGCGGGAATTGTGCATTTGCGCACGAAAATTATGCTCACTGAAGTAAAAGGAGTTTGACTATCAAGTTATGCGCATGATGACTCCACCAAATGTGGTCCTGTGCTATGTTTTGGGTAGCATTTATACATCTTAAAGGTCAAAAATAACTTGCGGTTTCTTAGACCTAAATTACGCAGTTGTGAATTTTGGAGATGTCAGAACAGAAACATACAAATTATACAGCTACATCTCCGGACACAGACTATGAGTGGAGATATGAGTACTATGACGAAGAACCAATATCTTTTGAGGGACTCCGAGCGCACCGGTGTAAGTATTATATACTGTGCCACTAGTAAATAAGTATTCTAGTTTAAACCTAAAACTGTATAGAGGGTTTCAGAATTATATTATATCTTGCATATAGCCTGCCTATACCAGGTGTAATGTTATTGAGCGCAAGTAGTCTAAAGTGCAATATTTATTTTCTTCCGTGTGGGAATTTAATTACCATTGATCATTAAAACACCATACTGTGTATTAATCCCCTTTACATTCACAAGAAAGCAACCCACACGCAAATTGCCATCAGAATGCAACAAATCCCCGAAAGACCGGTTTTGGCAGCAGGTGTATGTTTTAGTTCACCAGTACTGCTCACACCACGTAGTAAGTTACTTCTCTTTCCCTATTTTTTTTTTATTTTGTCTAGACTCCATAGTTATTGGATTTTGGGTTGGCCTGGCGGTCTTCGTCATTTTCATGTTCTTTGTCCTGACTCTTCTGACCAAGACTGGAGCCCCGCACCCTGAGTGAGTCTATATAAGCAGTAGTGCCTCTTGTTTAAATACATCTGCCATTGCATAAGTATTGCAAGCTCGTACAATTGTAAGCAAAACAAATTTGCTAGCAGACAAAAGATAATCATAAACAGAGCTTGTATAGATGGTGTTATTGCTCAAAGCAGCACGTCAAAGTTAGATGATTCTTTCATATATACTTTCAGCACCATGGAGAGCAACACCTGTCCTAGCCACAGGTCAGAACAATGGACCGCACTCATTAAGTGATTACAAAACACTATGGACAGCTAATACTGAGATATATATACCCTTCAGAATAATCTTTAAACTTCACTGTTGTTTAAAAATGGAAGGGCTGGTCCAGTGTCTTCATAGCAGGTTTATAATGTTTTGTGAGCTGATGAATATTTATTTGTACAGGCATTTTTGTCTTTATGTCTCTATATAGCTTCTTCTATATTTATTTCCTAAATAAATTTATTTAGGAAATAAATAAATTATTAATTATTAAAGAAATTAATATATTTCCTTATTTATTTTCTGTTAGCAACATGCAATCCGCCCCAACCCCCTCCCAAGCCCACTCACCTTTTATATTATCAGTGTTCAATACAGAGTAGAGTTTATGCCATGGGTTTGCAGCACCCGCTGGCAGTCTGCCAACTCTGGGTTCTCGCTGGCTTCCAAAGTTGGCTGGCAATTTTATAAAATGTTATGCTGCCATCATTGCAGGCCATTCAGTAGGCTTGCTAATAGCTTACAATGGAATACACACACGTGAAATAAACAATAATACAATTTCCCTCGGGGTCAATGAAATATTTTTTCCATTCCGTTCCATGCCGTACATATGCATACTGTACATGCACTTCTATTCAGAAGCAGAGTAATAATACTATTATTAGGGAGCTATTAGCCCCTCTTATCTAATGTATTAGTAGAAAGGAAAAGTGGACAAGGTCTGGCTGAACGCTGCAGGATTTGAGCAATGAGTCATCCGTCTACTCTGCCCTAGCAGAGGCTCTCTGTCTGCAGGGCCGTCTCAGTGGATCAGAGATGACCCGAAATCCCAAAGTACATAAAGCTGAAGGAGGATATGATGTGTTGTGTAAACTTCTACAATACTGCACGCCCACGATAGCACTTTTCTGTAGGGTTCATTCAACAGCATTTTAACAAAAAAAACATCCCCTGCCTCTTCCACTCCATTCACTTACTTCTCTATTTGTCTCTGTTCTGTGTACACGCAGTGTTGCAGAACCATGTGAAAAGCGTGTGCACATGACCAGCTTTGTGGACGAGCTAAACCCTCCCCCTTCCAACCCCAACAGCAGAACCTTCAACCCTCGCCCTCTAATCCACTCCTCCCGCTCCCTCTTCCACTTCTACATCAACGAGGAGGTGCAGGAGGGTTCGGAGAGGGTGTGTGGGGACAGACCAGGGCCTGGTGCTCATGGAGGCCCGAAGGCAGGGCGAGGCCATGGGCAACTCAGAGCCAGAAGCCTGAAGGAAGAGGAGGTAGGCCTGGCCCTGCCGCAGGGTCCGTTGGTGGACAGCCAGACAGAGAGAGAGAACGCCCTCCTGGCCCACTTTGACATCCCCAACTTTGTGATCTCTGACCACAGCTCCACGCTGGGGGACGAGGACATGGTAATGGAGGAGTAGCTGGGGGTCCAGGAAGGGGAGTGTCGGCTGAGGGAAAACCACCACATGGACTGAGCTGGGTCCAGCTACCTCAATTACATCATTAGTCAAAGTGGGGTCCATGGTACAGCCTGTAATTAAAATGTACAGTATGCACAGGAAGTATATAAACCTCAAAGTGGGATGGGCACAATTGAAATGTTGGGCAGGATATGGTTTGCACAGACTATCTACTTTTTACAAGATGAAGATATGTACTTGACTGGAAAATCCCAGAGCTATGCTATGACCAAACATTGAGACTGTTCAGCATAACACAGTGACATTTTCACCTGTTTGTCAATTCCTGCTCTATCGTTTCTATGGAATACAGTAATATATTCGTATGTTCATATGATTAAAACAACTTTTGGTTTCATTCTGTTGCATGAGCAGTAATGAACGAAATAAAGTAGTTGACAAGCTGTGGCTCATTAAATCGGTAAAAGGTCAACTGTGAGTGTTCGATTATAAAGCCATTGCCACCCACACACACTTAATGATGCAAAACCCCTAATTCCAGGCAAAGTTGACTATAGTTAAAGACTATGATTGTGGCATGATTGCAATTGGGACTGTTCACACACTAGAGGTCAATTTAATTAATTCATTTTATTTAGTTTTTAGCGCTTTTTCTCAAGACTCAAAGCACTTTACACAAATTGGTTGCCAATGAATTACACGTAACGAACAACGAATGGACCGACAGCTATCAAACACAACACTCAGTCTGAGTGATACCACGGCAGCCAATTTGCGCCAGACCTGCTCACCCAACATATTACGACAGACTTGTTTAGGACATAGGACACACAGACCGACTCCAGGTGAATTGGCAGTGACTGGTCAGGGTAATTTGAGGTCATGGCTTGATCTTATGCTAACACACTATATTAGTTATTAAACAATGGATTTTTATTGGGATATTTTTTTGCCATGCAGTTTAGAGAACTGAGGTTTGAGGTTTTCATTTGAAATGTTAATTCTTTACTCTGAACTGAACAAGCAATTGGTGTATGTAGGTAATACACGTTGAGAATGTCAGGTTTTAGAGTGTTTTAGAGTGTACACAAATAATTGTGCACACATGGGCTTCAATAAAATTGACAAAGATACATGTATATTAAAATAAGGAATGTATTTTTTTCAACACACTTTCAATCATTACATTAAACTCAACAATAGAAGTACAAAAAGTCCTAAAAAAAAGAAACTATAAAAAAAACTATAAAAACAATCCGCACAACAAAAAACAGTAATGAGTTCTTTGAAAAGCCTTACTAAGAAGAGCATCCGTGTTAAGTGCTTTATGACGGCCCTGATCCTGAGGAACTTTCCACGTCATGTCCATGTCTGAAGACACGGCCAGCACCCCCTACTGGCCAGGTGATAACAGGGGTGCTGGGTGTCAGCTCCTCCAGGTAAACGGGACAGTAGCAGGGGGTTGTTCCGGGCTTGGGATGACCACACCCTGCCTTTGGAGTTCCCGGAGGATATCCAAAATGGAGTCCAGCTCCAGGCGGAAAGCCTCCAGCTCCCGGGTCTTCCCCTGGGCCACCGTCCTCCAGCGTTCCACCTCCGACTGCTGCTCCGCTTCCACCACCTGCCGGGTCTGACCTATTACCTGGAGGAACGAAAAAGCAACAAAAAGGTTACGTGTGTGAGTTTCTGTGTGAGTGTGTGTGTGTTGTGTCCGTTGTGTCTGTGTGCCTATGCGCTCACCTGCTGCAGCTCTTTCTCCCTCTGGGCGTGTCGAAGCTCCATGTTGCTGATCTTCCTCTCCAGGCTGTGGAAGTGTCTGAGCTCTGGACTGTGGGACGCTTTCGCCTGCTTCAGCTCCTCCAGCAGCCTGGACAGCTGAACAGGGACCAAAAAAGAATGACACAGAAAACAGGGAGTCGGTCCAGTCCAATCACAAAGCAAATGGCTCTGTTAGTGACCGTGTCCAGAAGACCTACCTGATGTTGAAGAGTTTCCTCCCGGATCCTGGAGACAGACAGATCCTCGTTGGTGCTGTGGAGCTCTTTCAACTGTTGCCGTAAATGTTGCAAAATGACCTGAATGGTAAAAGGATGGCAAAGCTGATCACGTATTCTATTAAGAGCCCTGTTCTGAAATCACAACTATCACAACTTATTCTGATCTGGCAAAACTTTTGATCAATCTTGTTTCTTTTATTTTGACCTGAATGATATACCATGGAAATCAACAATTTGTAACTATTTAAAGTCCGTCAAGAGTTAGATGTATTTTTTTTATTTGAAGACGTCATCAATAGTTTTGCATTTACCTTGACAAGTTATTATTGGTTGGTATATTGGTCATCACTTGTACTGCACTTGTAATTACAGTTGTTTTTAATATATTACAATTCCAACACTCCAATTCCATGCTTAATGCACCTTAATATATACTTGCCTTACACTCACTACCGGATATCACTTTATCTCTGTATGTTTTTATGGAGAACACCAAAAGCTTGCTCTTTTACTTAGAGTTAGTGTTCTTTATTTTATTGTATTATTAAGTACTAACACTGGTGGGCTAAATCTGAGGCCATGGTTCTCAGCAGGAAACCGATGGATTGTCTAGTCCAAGTAGGGAATGAGTCTTTACCACAAGTGAAGGAGTTCAAGTATCTCGGGGTCTTGTTCTCGAGTGAGGGGAAAATGGAACGAGAGATGGGCCGGAGAATTGGAGCAGCGGGTGCGGTGTTGCAGTCGCTTTATCGCACCGTTGTGACGAAGAGAGAGCTGAGCCAGAAGGCAAAGCTCTCAATCTACCGGTCTATCTTCGTTCCTACTCTCACCTATGGTCATGAAGGGTGGGTCATGACCGAAAGAACGAGATCGCGGATACAAGCGGCGGAAATGAGTTTCCTCCGGAGGGTGGCTGGCATCTCCCTTAGGGATAGGGTGAGAAGTTCAGCCATTCGTGAGGGACTCGGAGTAGAGCCGCTGCTTCTTTGCGTAGAAAGGAGCCAGTTGAGGTGGTTCGGGCATCTAGTAAGGATGCCACCTGGACGCCTCCCTAGGGAGGTGTTCCAGGCAAGTCCAGCTGGGCGGAGGCCGCGGGGCAGACCTAGGACCAGGTGGAGGGATTATATCTCCACACTGGCCTGGGAACGCCTTGGAATCCCCCAGTCAGAGCTGGTTAATGTGGCCCGGGAAAGGGAAGTTTGGGATGCCCTGCTGGAACTGCTACCTCCGCGACCCGACCCCGGACAAAGCGGATGAAGATGATGATGATGATGATGATGATGAACATTGGTGGGAAGAGCAGGAGTAACAATTCCAATGTACTGGTCCCCATTGCACATGGCCAATACATCTCTTGAATCTTGTGATAAAATAATAATTTACTTAATAATAATTAAGTAAGAATAATTAAGTGTGATTGGTGAGCCACAAATGACATGTGACGGGTACTAGGCAAGCCCTTACCTCCTGTGTGGAGAGCTGATTGGTGAGCTGGGCCACCTTGAAGGAGGCCTGCTCCAGGGCCTGGCGAGAACACGTGCTCTCCAGCTCCCGCCGGTGGTCGGCCCTCAGAGAGGAGAGCTGCTCCGACAGGCCCTCCTGGACCCTGCGGAGGAAAGGAAACGTGATAAGACCACTCGCCCTACTGTAAGCTGGGGCTTAACAGAGCATGTGTACTGTGTACATGCTCTGCATTTTAAACCTCCCTTAGAAATCCCCAAAGTACCTGAATGCATCAATATAAGTGAGGAGTGGGCTTCAAATTTAAGCCTGTGGGCAGCTGGGTGCATGTCTAATGTAATTCTGCCTCTGAAGGGTAATTATAGGAGCCAGATTTTCAGTGCCAGCGTTTGGGTGTCTATAATGGGTTGCCTGGCAGATCAACCGAGAGCGTGGGCGAAATATATCGAGCTAAGCCATTGGGAATGTAGAGAGTGCAGTGGATGTTTGTACCAATGAAATGTAAAGTTTGGAATCCTTGTTCTATCATAAAATGTGTATCTACGTAAATGTAACGGACTTTCAAAAGGCTTGAGGCAGTCAGAGCGACTGGCCACAGTCCTAATCCACAAAACCAAGATCATTGTTTCACACTGAGTCTGCGTCTGTATGTCTCTGAGTGTTTGTTAGCGTCGAAGCAGGAGCCCGAGTGGCTGCTGAGCGCCCCTCCACAGGAGTCCAAACCTGCGTAGCTCTGCCTGGGCCTGGGCAGCGGCCGCCTGCAGGGCCACCATCTCCTGGCTGGCCTGGCGCTCTGCGCGCTCCAGCCGCTCCTTCAGCTCCTCGTTCTCCTTCAGCTCCTCGTTCTCCTGCAGCACCTCGGAGATGTGGCACCCCGAGAAGGCCGTGGGCTGGTAGTCCTTCTCGTCCTGGGTGGGCGGGAACGTCTCGGCCGCCCCGCCCCCGGCCTTGTCCTCCCCTGGAGCCGCTCCCGCCGCGGGGGGGCCTTTGGAGGGGGTGGGCAGGCGCTTGGCCTCCCCCGGGCGGAGCTCCGGTCGCGGTGGGCCGTGGCCGCACAGCATGGTCCTCCTTTCCCGCTGCAGCCTCTCCACGGTGCGGGTCAGATCCTGGACGGCGCGGCTCTTGGCCGTCAGCTCCTGGTTGAGGCGCTCGATGCGGACCCCGAAGGCTTCCTCGGCCTGGCGCTGGTGTCGGGACGGGCTGGGCTGGGCGCGCTCCGGTCTGGCGGTTGGGGTACGCAGCGCCAGCTGCTCTTGCAGGGACTGGACCTCCGCCTGCAGGGCTTCTTCCCGGCTCCGGTGGCTCTCCTTCCCGCGCTCCAGCTCCTCTTCCAGGGCGCGGAGCCGGGCTTCCGACTGGCCTGGCGGCTCTGGCTGCTGCTGTCGGGCCAGCTGCTGCTCCAGCTCAGAGATCTGCTGCTCATATTGGAGCTACAACACAGGACATAGAAAAAGGAAAGAAATCGGTTATTACTCGGTGGCAAGTGCCTTTTCCCAGTGCATTAATCCCCCCATCACAAAGGAAGCATAGTGCAGCATTAAGCACATGCTGTTCCTAATACTCCCTCAATGTAAAATATAATGAGAGCCAGACAAACTATTCACCTAACCCAAGGTCTTCAGCCCATGCTGTTAATAGAAAAAGAGGATTTCACTGAGGCCTCGGAGGTGCGTCAATAATCCCCCGACCGTGGAAGTGTGCGCGCTCACACTCCCCACGGTCAGCGCGGACGCCAGGCGAATCGATACCCGCTCGCACGAAGACGCCATTGTAAGGCATGAGACGGCGGTGGGCTGGGGCAGCAGTGACGCGAGCGCCATGAAGCGATGGCGTCATGGCGGGGGTTCAGACCGAGCGGCTTCAGGACGCCCTCACCTTGATCCTCTGGTACTGCTGCTCCATGGCCCGGAGGCTCCGGCGGGACGCCTCGTCGCTGCTCTCCAGCTCCGCCTCCAGGCGCTGGATCCGCCTCTCCAACAGGGCGCTGCTCTGGGTGGGGGGCGGGGGCATGCGGAGGGAGGAGGCGGAGTCGCTGGGCGCGGAGGCGGCAGCGTGGATGAGGGCCGGGATGGAGTTGGGGTGCCGGCGCCTCAGTGTCTCCTCCAGCTGCTTCACCTGCACCAAGGCCGAGAGTGAGAACACTGATGGACATCCATGAAGAGTAGAAACAGCTTTTCCATCTCTCTCTCTCTCTTGGTCACACACACACCTGTCGTTCCAGGTCCTGTATCTTCTTAGCCTCTGCCGCTCTCTCTCTGGTCTTGGTCTGCTGCTGGTTTCTCCTCCCCACTTCACACTTCAGCTTCTCCACCTGAGGAACACGCCAGGGCACACACACATATAAAAGTCCTGCCATATTAAAGTCCTGCCTTCATACTTACAGAACATTAACGTTGTTGACCCGTGCGCCCGGTCAGTCACAGAAGTATCGTCAGCACTAAAGTTTGGGTCACCACGGTGCCAGGAGCGGTGGAGCTCCCGTCTGACCTGACGCATACCTGTTCGGTGAGCTTCTGGATCTCGGCGGTGGCCGTCCTCAGCCGGGCAGCGTCTCCGTCCACCAGCTCCTGGTTCTCTGCGTACCACTGCAGCCTCTTCTTCAGGGCGGCCACCTCCTCCCTGTGTCGCTCCTCCTGAGCGCGCAGGTCGAAGCTCCGATCCCCTTGGAAGTAGCAGGGGCGACGGAAGACAGGTTAGCACAGCTCTTTGAGAAAGGAATCAAAATCATTCTACCATCCACGGTACGTGCTCGGTCAACGGGGTCCATGAGGGCTACCTGAGGACCAGATGACCTGGTCTCTCTCCCTCTTCATCAGCTGGAGGTCCACGTGCAGGGCCTGCTTCTCCTGCTTCAGCCTGTGGGCCTCCTCACGAAGCCTGGCCTCGCTCCTCTAGACGCACGCACGGACGCACACACGCACACACGCACACACGCACACACGCACACACGCACACACACACACACACACACACACACACACACAGTGAGATCAGAGGTGATCCGCAACAAACTATTGGCGTTGTTATTGTAAAAAAAAGCATCAGGTTTCAATGCTGACTGGCTCTTTTTATAAGTGGATTTAGAAAAGAAGACGTAGTGTGAGACTGGTTGAATGATCACCTGTACTGTGTGCAGCTGGCCCAACAGCTGTGTAACACGCTCAGTGTGGTCCAGAGCGCAGGTTTTGTTCAAGCGCTCCCTGCACAGGGTCACAAGCAAGGGATTCACAGAGACATACGATGGTATAGATGTCTGGACAAAGTGAGAAACCCTAAATCTATACATGAAACATTTAGAACAGTGTGTGTGTGTGTGTGTGTGAACTGACTTTGTTGAGGCCAGCTCAGTGAGGAGCCTCTGGTTCTCGGTAAACATGGCCTCCTGGTTGAGTTTATTCTGGGCCTGCTGGGATTTCATCTGCAGGTACAGCTTTTCGTTCTCCTGGAAAACAGAGAGTGATCAGACACATACAAACACTTACACGAGGACAAATAACACACACACACACACACACACACACACACACACACACACACACACACACACACACACACACACACACACACACACACACACACACACACACACACACACACACACACACACACACACAGAGAAAAACCAGCTTGAAACGGCAAAGGATTACACTAAGAAGATTATCAAAACACCCGCCGAATACACATACATAATTAAAGGGGGGACATTTCAATGAAGTGAAATCAGTGTGATTATGAACCACTGCTGGGCTGCTATGGCATTTGAAATTACTGCTGGCTGCCATGACACTGAGCTGAGTCTCTTGCAAAGTGCGGTTATCAGGCAGAGTATGGAAATGAGAAGAGTCTGTGTCTGTGGAAAGGGCTAATCATTCTGACGAGTCCATATTGAATGAATTCCACATATATCTTTCACTACGAAAAACAAAAGAAACCCTCCACAGCCATCAGGCTGAGTCCCAAACGCCCAGTGAGTCAAAGAGACAAACAGAAGCAGAGGCTGTTAACTCTAATCATCTTAAAACATTGACACGCAGCCATGGCGGAGCAGCAGGGCCTGGTGAGACGCTGGGACGCTGCAGGAGGACAGGCAAAGCAAGGCGATGTGGACGGGCTGACTGACCTGGTGGTACCCCTGGATGAGGACCTCCTGCTCCTTCATCTCCTTCTGGGCGAGCAGCAGCCTCTCCTCCGTCACGGGCTCGCCCGGCCCCCACCTCTCCTTCCGGCTGGCGCTGGCCTCCTCGGCGCTCCGCAGCTGATCAGCGGGAGAGGGAGAGAGGACACGACACACAAAGGCAGAAGAACGCAACGCGGTAAGGCAATAGAAATGAGGAGAGGGCCGACCGCACTCCCTTCCTCTACGTTGAGAAGCTCTCGCTCTGTTAAGGAACGGGGCCAACGGATGCGGGGCCCGGCAGTAAACACACATGAGGTCATCCTCTCTGGACGGGCTCGTCCTTCAGCCGACAATGGGCCCTGTGACGTTCCGTCCCTTCAGTCCTACCTCACCACGTCGTCAAGTTGAACTCTTGACAGACGGCCCATTGAACAAAGCGAAAGGCTCTGTTCTCGAGAGACACAAGAAGCCACCACATGAACGGCTCTCCTTTCGGTGCCATGGCAACGCCACGTGCCGGCCGCGAGGCCGTTTCCTGGGACCTGAAGTAACTGATTAGGAGCGCTCCCCTGGGCCATTCAAGGAACGTGACCAGAGGACATCGTACCCCCACATGTGTTAGTAGCGCCTGCCTGCCTGCCTGCACACGTGCGTCTTTGTGTGCTGGTGTGTGTGTGAGTGGACGGCACCTTGCTCTGCATGACAAAGTTCTCCTGCCGGAGCGCGTTGAGCTCCTCCCTGTGCCGCTGCGCCAGGCGCTCCTCCCTGAGGTGCAGCTCCTGCTCCCTTTGGACCAGCTGCAGTCTCAGCCTCCCCACCAGGGGGCTCTCCTCTTCCTCTTCCTCCTCATCCTCATCCTCCACCACCCTGCTGTACAACCTGGCCTCACCCTAAAAAGTAAATCGTGGTAGATTAGACCAATGATAAAACATAAAATGTTTTTATTATTCATGTTTATATTATTTCTATGTATGTATCTGTGTATAGATAAAACAATCGGTAGCATTCTCAACTGTCAACTGACTCTGGTAAGCACTTCAGGATGTGTTTCTCTGGGGGCCTGGGTCGTCATGGTGGCCCCCGGGGGCCCCGTGTGTTCTACCTGCTGCTGGAGGAAGGCAGCGAAGGACTGGACCGACGCCACCAGCTCACTGCTCACCCTCAGACCAGGCTCCGCACCCGCAACAACTGGCCAACGTAAACATCACAAACACTGATGTTTTACAGAAAATGTAATGTATTGATTTGGATTTATGTTAGCTCACATTAAGAGTGTGGCGCTGTCTACCTTGAGCTGTCTCTGTGGGTCTGGGGGTGGCTTTGGGGCTGTGCTGCACGGGCCGGGGCTGGCTCTGAGGCCTCCTCTGGCTGAGAGGAGACGGGGGCTTGGCCCCAGCGCCGGGTCTGCCGCCGCCAGCTCCCCCGGAGAACCTGGAGGCCAGGGTGGAGAGTCGGCTGTCGGGCCTTCTGCCTCTCAACGAGGCCACGGTGGGCTTCCTCAGGGTGGACGTGGAGGAGCCGGCCGGGCGCTCCGGAGCCTGACACAGCGGACACGACAACCTGTGGTCAGTTCACTGCATCTACTCGAAACCACGTGGACGGGAAGTGAACATGGCCCAAGTGGATGTGTGAAATACGTCTTTGTGTGAGATTGGACCCTTGCCTGTCGTTTCTTGGCTTTGCCTGCTCGAGGGACAGGGTCAGGAGCCGGGCTGTCCCCGTCATGCATTAGCCTGTGCACCTCCTCTCTGATGCTCCAGGGCAGGGGTTCTGGGGAGCCAGGGGGCGTGGGCCTCCTGGTGTCCCCGCTCCTGCCTGCCGGGCCTGCGGCCGCCGAGCGTCTGGGGCTGGGCACCGGGGCATGTCTCTCCATGGAACTGTCCGGCTTCTCCGGTTGGAGGGCAACATTGCTGTCAACAGACGGCAACATGGTTGTGAATCAAGTTGTGTGTATGTTAATTTGAGCTGCCGTCGGGTCTATTTTTACCTGTCAGGCTGAAGGGCAAAGCCTCTGGTGTGGTCCATCTCTGGACGGATGGGCTTCATCAGCTCCTCTGCAGTGGGCAGCTCTGACCAACACAAACACAGCAGCGTATAAAGCACATGTGCTCCAGTCTTTGTTCACAGTAAATGAGTTATGTGTATAACATATCCATATTTACAGAGCACATATCCAGTCAGTGGTACACTATTCTGAAGGCCGACCTGACTCTGTGGTGGAGCGCTGGAGCGTGCCTCTGGAGCGGTCCGCGGGGGAGTTGGGCACCACGGGGCTGGGGCTCCTCTCCCTCCTCTCTGGGGACGAACGGTGTGGGAGCTGCCCTTCCGGTCCCTCTGGCTCGCCTGTCAAGTGGCTGATCTGTCTGTAGGCCTCTTGAAGGGCCTCGAACTCACTGGCTCCACTCTGACCGTAGGACTGCACTGAAGGGAGAAAGGTAAGAACCAAACGCACCAGAATAACATCACCAACCCAATTCCTGTCCGGGAATGATATAAAATGTGTGCAGTGCACGTGCGTATGCACATGGGCGAGATAGCACCAGCAGTATCTTTGCAGTGGTGACCATGTGAAATAATGAATGATACTGCATGGGCATCCACCCGAGGCATGCTCTACCTGGGAGGGCTGAGTCGGCCTCCAGGGACCGGGCTGTGTCCTCCTTCCTGGGCTCCTCTCCCGTTTTACTGCCCTTATTAGGGAAATAAATCCCCCCCGTTGAGTTCAGCGAATCATGGAGGGAGACTGGAAAACATGCCCAGATAAACGACAAGTTAGCGCAGCCAAGCACCAAATATTTAGAGCAATATTCACTCAGGCACTGACTGCAGGTATTTTAGCTGAGACATAAAATTACACCCACTAGGTACAAATGATTATGCTTTACCTTTGGAAAGCATGGAAGGCTTGACAGGCTCCTGGAACAGAGAGAGAGAGAGCGACTCGCTTACGATTCAACACGGTACTTTGGTTAACAGCAATCACAGAGAACCAGGGAAAACTCATCTGACGTTGGAACATTAATACTAGACGTTGTAACCCACAGGATTTACCCGCTCAGCTGTAACACACAATTTTACAGCCACCATTTTACAACACCAAAAGGTCCACTTTTGAGTGCAATTACAATCAAGGACCACATGTGACCAGGGTATTCAGGCGCCGATGACCTTACCTCCTCAAAGACCTCTTTCCCACTACCCTCGTCTTCAAAATCTTCGCTGTAATGTGGAGAAGCTGCAAATGGAGAGAAATGCACTTTGACGAGTTCCAATCATGTGAATATCATGGTGTGTATGTATGTGTGTGTGTGTGTGTGTGTGTGTGTGTGTACCACTAGGAGGGCACGTACCCGGGGACACTCTGTTAGACTCAACCTCTGCACCCATGGCCCCCTCCACTACCTGCTTGGCTTTACTGAACAAAAAGAGAGGCAGATCATTAGGCTCCAGTGAAAACAACAGGGAGGGGAAAAGTTGGTAAAGACTACAGTGGTGGTGACTGTATTCTCTTTGTTACCCGAAGTTGATGCTGGTGGCGTCGTCCGACTCCCTGTTCAGTCTGGAGTGATCTCCGGGGGAGGAGACTCCATCCTCCAGCTGGGCAAAGAACCTCTCTTTGTCTACCTCCTCATCCAGGGTGCCCATACCCGCAAACCTCAGGCCTTGCCCTGATAGCACCAACGAGTCTGAAGACGTCAACAAACCAGGTTTTGAGTGTGGTGTCAAATGTATGCTGACAGACGTCTGTCTAAAGCCATATGGGAGGGGCAGGGAGTGCATACTGCGTCTCTGCTGCCAACACCTAGACTCACCTTCTGGTTCCAAGCTGTCCCTGCTGAAGATGGGCGGACCCTCCTCATCACTCAAACCCTTGTCTCCCAGATGCTGCTCCTCCTCCTCTTCTTCTTGAATGGGCTGGGACATCCTCAGGGACTTGCGGAAGGTCTTCCCAGACTCGAGCGGTCCTTCACAACACAACAGTCAATAAGATACAGTGCACCGGACAGCGCAGTCGGTGCGGCTTCGGGCACCAGCGTCATTCCGCCATTAAATGAAATTAAATGCAAAGTAAGAACCCACTTTTGTGTTAAAAACCGCACAGCCAGGATGTGACTAACAGGTGGGTTGAATCGTACTTTACTTCCAGAACAAATGTGAATACCTGTCGAGGTTAAAACTCTTACGAGTAGAAAGTCAGAGCAGATTTTACATTAGCGCACTAATGAGGGAACCAAACAGCATTACTGTTTCCAAGCAATGCATTAGCCCTGTGAGGAAGGTAGTATGATAACCTGAGATAAAGTGCACGCCGGTGGGAAAGCTCTTGTGTGTCAATCACAGCAGAGGAGGTTAAAAGCCCTAACAGACCATAGCAACACAATCCTTGGCAGCCCAAAAAGGCATTAGCGACGGCAGTTTGACGCAGTTCGCAAACACATGTCCACCGCAACAGAAGTCCGTGATGTGCACAGACAAAGACGCCTGAAGCAAAAGCCACTGCCACTACACAGAAAGAAGAGTCTATTCACCTCCACTCACACGTACACCACATTAACAAGACTCAATGGTAGCATTCAATCATGCTAATGTCCGACACTTTGTTCTCATCTATTTATGGGAGCCAGGGGTTTAGAATCAATTACCATCACCACTGCCCTGTGAATCACTATCACTGCTGGTCGACGATGCATCATCGGAGCGGTGCTCAGCGCAACTTCCCTCGACAGACGCACTGCGGGGGCTTTCATTCACCGGGCTCCTCAGGTTGCCACTGTCGGACTCAACTTCTGGACTTCTCAGTCCCGCAGCTGGAATTACGGGCCCCTCCCCGGTAGCTCTGCGGACCTTGTCCGACTGACCAGGCCTTTCTAGGGCTTTGCTGCTGCGGGCCGTTGGGACGGGCTTGGAGGCTTCCTCCACAGAGGCAGCTAACACAGGAAGCAGCAGGAAAGGAACAGTGCAGAAACGATGATGACAGGGAGAGTGACACTCTTTGCTGGGTGTGTGTGAGGAAAGTAATAGACACAGCGACAATTGACCAACGAAAGAAAACTAACATTAACAGTATAAAATAAAAACCCATTGCATTGAATATGCTAAAAAACACACTTCACTTATACGAAAAAAACAAGGCAGTGCCAAGATGTATATTTACTGCTGGGAACAACTAAGAGACGACGCTATAAAATAGAAGAGGTGGTCAACCCTATAATACTACTAAACTTGCAAGTAGAACTGCTAATGGTACGGTACCCTAGAAGGGGTCAGCTCTAAAAGACTACTAAACTTGTGGGTAGGACTACTAAAGTTACTGTACCCTGTGATGTGCTTTTCCTGGTCCCGCTCTCATCATCTCGACTGGTCTCAGTCTGGGACTTTTTTACTTTAACAAATCTGCGCTTGGTAGTCTTTTCTGCTAAGACAATTTGGAAAGGGAGGAGGTGAGAACAAAAGTGGTATAAAATGGCATGTTCAGGCCGTTGAGTAAGGCCAGTGGTAAGTTCCATGAAACCAGCTGCAAAGGGGATTCAAAAAGATAAGCCAGCAACCCATTTATGGCAAAGGTGTTTGAAAGACCAGGAAAGTCTACTTCGTGAATTATAGCACAAGAGACCCTCTAGTGGATGCATAGAGTACTATAATCAACACTTAGTATGATTATAGCAATGTTTATAGTTAAAAAAGATCAGGTTAAGACAGATTAAAAACATTTCATCCCAAACCATTAGCTTGTCCATCTAAAGAAGGTTTAATGCACTTTAAAAAAAACAACAACTTTTTATTAAAACATTACCTCGCCCAAGTCCCTCCTCACTGTCGTCCTCATCTTGCCACCACGGCTTGGTGACAGCAGCTGTCTTCTTAGCTGGTTTCTCAGGAGATTTTCCAAGGCTGTCCAGAACACTGTGCTTGCCACTGCCACCCAAATCCACTGAGTCATCTGATACAGACTGAATACACAACACAAGTGAGGTGGATAGCACAACACACTAACCAACTAGCAAATTCATTCAATCACATGGACGAAGAGATGTTCTTAAGCAATTTATACCTGTCAGCTGTTAGAACGTATTTATTAGATGGTCTTAAGCGGGCCCAACTTTGCCCATGCCATGTCTTTATGCAGTTTCTGAATGCCAAACAACGTTTTTGGAATCTCACCTCTTTCAAGAACTGCTCAAACTGCTCATCAAGTTGCTCTTTGGTCATTCGACGTGCCATGATACATGTCAAATCTTCATTGAAATAAAAAAAAATCGAACCGAAATTGAAAGGCGACCTGTTAGGAGCTAGTTAGTTTATAGTTAGTTGCCATGTAATTTGTCACTAGTTGGAGAAACAAACAGACGCCACTGCATGTGGTCCATTTACTTAACAAATAAAGCGGTACAAGCTTAAGGACGGCAGCCTCTTCGAAAACGGTTAAGTAGCTTAACAAAGTCCTGAACAAGTGTCATCAACTCATGCTAGTCCAAGTAGTACTTGAAGTGATGCTAGCCAACTAGGTAAAACAGCAACCCAGTCAATGATCAGTACATTAATGTAGTGTATGCAACAATCTCGATTGTGAACACTTCGGATTGTAATTGAATTAACTTAAAAATAAATGCATAAATCAAACAAACATAGCTAAACATTGGCGATCCAATATAGCTAGCTAACGTTAGCATAGCAAGCAATTCGTCGGAGGCTTTGCTGTTTGTGTTGTTGTCACAGTTCCCGCGACACTAGCCGGGTGAGAACGTAAACGCTTATTGGTTATATAAATAACGTCATAACGATGACTACCCAATCAGGCAAGTATGGGCAGATCAGTGGAGTTGGGAGTTACAAGCAGAGACATAGTTCAATCTCTGTGGTTAGAAGATTGCCAGGTCAGAGATTTCTTTAGTAAGATTCTAACACTATCCCGAGAACACATTTCTTTTTTGCCGGTGTTGTGGAGTTGTAGTTGTAGCGCTCCTATAAAGAAGACACTTAAAAATAACAAAATTGTTTGAGATATTGAAAATAGTATAATGATTTCTCCTTTTGGGCATTCTTTGTCAGTTTAGCCTTTATTCGAAAGCACATTATAATTCCATCCTGTTGCGGCGTCCATTTGTTATTCTGGTTGTGATATTGCTTTGGCTATGGAGGCCACGGAACTGGCTTCGGTGGTTTTCGCGTAATCATCCTGAACACGCAAGGTGGATAAGAATAATAGCGGATAAGACCACAACACACAACTAGTCTATTCCCATGTGTCGCTAAAAATGCACCTGTTATGAAGTCACTCTAATCTCCACAATAAGAATATATGGTGTCCCTGAGAGGCCAACCGCACTGCAATTTAAGGAAACACATGTAAATAAACAAAACACAAGCAAATTAAGAAAGCATCTACATCAATTTGACAACACATGCGCGGCATTTGGAAAACGTGCTTCAAATTCAGACAACACAACACATTACAGAAACGCGCTGCAAATACAGGCAACACAACGGAAATGTTTCCAGAGGAGAACAAAGGACCTCCATTGTGTTGCCTGGATTTGCAGTGCGTTTCTGTAATGTGTTGTGTATTCTGGATTTGCAGTGCGTTTATATTATGTGTTGTGTTTTTGTATTTGCAGTGTGTTTCTGTAATGTGTAGATGTTTTCTTAATTTGCTTGTGTTTTGTCTATTTGCATGTGTTTTCTTAAGTTGCAATGCGTTTGGCCTCTCAGGGCCACCGTACGAATATGACATTATAGGTGACTTTAAAGTTCACTCTCCCGACTCCCACTGTATGCAGAATATAGAAAAATCGTAGACGAATCGTATTCAGCATTGCTCCCGAACAACTACTTAACATGTTAGATTGCCCAGCAGCAGATTAGTCCCCATTCTTTTCAGAAACCTAGTGAGGAGCAACAATAGGAGCTAATGCACCAAAAAAATAAATTGAAGAAGAGATTTTACCCAATCTGCTCACAATCCTTCTTGAAGTACTACATGTTCACACCAATTGGTGGCAGTGTTGAGCTCTGGTAGACTCTATTTTCATAGATGTGTCTGTGGGAACTCTGTGATTATGAGAGATGAGTTGTAATGTTATAATCCCCCTCTCTCTCTCTCTCTCTCTCTCTAGCTGTATTTTCGTCTGTCGCTGGCCAGAAAGCATACATTTTAAACATAATTTTCTTTACTTATGTGTCCCCTGACCTGTTGTCATAGTGATATGTACATGGTAAGTACACCTTATAGCTAATGGATTTTAAATAATTAGTAGAATTAATACTTTCCTATTATGTGTCACCCTATATCAATCCCTGACAAACATTTACAGTGAGCCAGACTCATCCACTTTAAACATGGCTGATTTTAAATCAAGTAATGCAGTTATTTATTTATTATTCTTCTAACAACCACTTACCAAGCAATGCATTCCTGGAAAGCTCATTTAAATGTAACGTTTTTTGTTAATTGAGAATACAAAGCCTGTATGTATCATGTCTGTGTTTAGACCCCTCCACAAATTAACATGGGGAATTCCAGGAAGAGTATCCATCCGTAGTAGGAGTAATGACCACCTTGTCTACTTTCCTTATTTTAAAATGCAGAAGAGCATCTTAGACTTTTATATCATGCTCTTCACAGTGCAGAGATCTTCACGCAAATAGCACGGCTGTGTAAATTAGGTCAATCGAGATTCAAATGATATCTACTCGTGTTTGAGTGCTAAGGGCTTGAGTCTCAGCACTTCTCTCGCTCTCCCCGGTCAGCCCAATGAAGGCCCAATGCATCCTAATGGAGCATTCCAAATGTCATCAGCTTGCGTCCCGATGCGATTGCATCACTTTAACTGGGTGAGTGATTAGGACGGGAATGATGGTTAGCGGGCTCCCCCTATCTGGTGCATTCCTGATGTAAATGCTGCCCTGTTTACCCTGTGGAAGTCCCCGTCCTCTCCTGTCATTGGGATATTGGGAGGTGTGTTTTGCTGCACTCAGTGGACAGCATATCTGTCCGCCCCAGTCCCTCCTCCTCAGCCTCCACACAAAAAAAACCTTGGTACAATTGATATTCATGTAGACCTGTGGTCGGCTGATTGTTGAGAGAATGAGCGTTGTGAGGGTATGCTTCGGTCCCAGGTAATTGGAATGACCTTGGATGAGACATTTTACGTTTCTCTGCTGATCCACTTGACTTCCTGTTTTTAGTTTGGAGAATTCAAGCCCAGTGAATGTATTGTGTTTCACCAAGCTCCGCAGTTTGTGAGATTACTTTACCAGTCTCGATACCCTTGGTCATAGCACACTGGCTTAATTGGATGGCTTTGGGTTTGCCTCCCAGGTTAGCAAATGTGCCAGTGTGAAGACAGTGAGAGCACTTCTGCACAGGGTACACGTTGAACTCTAAACACTTCAATCTGCTGAAACAGTGGGAGAGGACTTACGATTGAATCGCTTTGCTCTCATATTCAGGCAGGTATGCAAGGGCACCTCTGGATGCCCTCTGTGGTGTAAATGCTTCATGGTGAAGATGACCATCCATTTTGATGCCAAGTCACGTTACAATAATAGCCTGTCATTCACATATTGCAGAAATTTGACCAAATAGCCTCTCAGAGATATCATCCACAAATCGACTTGTGTTAAATATGGGCAAGCCCGACATGAGGTATGGGTAAGTACATAATACTCCCTGAGTGGCATAATTTGAGCTATGAGGTAAAGTAAGAAAATATGAAAGAAAATAAGTACATAAAAATAGGAGATGCATTTTAGAATATTATAGAATAAGGAGAGGTATTCTGTCTCAACCTCAGCGTTTGTAGAGTGCAGTGATTGATTGATCCCCTCGGCGTCTTCATCTGCTTTGGCAGAGAGTACTCTAGGCAGACAAATCCTCTCTATCCATGTCCTTGGGCAAACCGCGTGCTGCCCGCTACGATCAGAGAAGAGAGCTCAGAGGGAACACTATAACAGTTGGATTTGATCCCCGGTGGCGGATCTTACTGTGTTTTTTTTGCCTTACCGCAGGGCCAAGAGAATGGGATCATGGCGCTGGGTGTCAAATGATCCAATGTTCAATTGCAGCGGCTAATGACCAGAGTGTTTGGAGTTCATTTCATGACTGCCCTCATGACCGCTCCATGGACCGTGCGTTTGGGAAAGTCTGGTATCGAGGAGCCCATGTTTCAGTGTTGGAAAATCCCGTTTGTGGCGTGTTGTCCCTCGTACTGGCATGTCTCGCTTTGACAAATAGATTCACGACAGTCTGATCCCAAAATGTTTCTTCAAATCCTCGATATTCTTCTTATATCAAAGTGTGTGCATTCCACGAAATCAATATTTAGAATCGTATCAAAGGAATTACAGCTCTTGTTATCAAGAATAGCATGAAGAAATGGTGGTAATTGTATGCATGTGCGTGCCAGTGTCACCATGTGTTTGTCAGTCGCCTCTACATATGTTCTTTTAATGTGTAATGTGTAAGCAGGGTTATGCACATACATGCATGCTGTCAATGCCTCTATTTACTCTTTCAAACATATGGAAGCTATCTAGAAAGATGTTTCAAAATAGTATTCCCCACTTAGTACTGTATTTATATTAAATATTAAATACAATTTAAATACAAAATTGCCATATTAAATATTAACTGCAGTGTAAATATTTAATATGAGCCCTTTACCATAGGCTGATATTCATTACCATGGAGTGCTAGATTTCAATGGTCTCAAAAGACAACCTTGCACACGTTTACATATATGTTCAGCAGGGGGCGCTATTGCTCTGCAGTTTCTCCTCTGTCTTAGCGTATTAGAGGACAAAACACACACACACACACACACACACACACACACACACACACACAGACAATGTAAAGTAAGAGGAATGCAGTTAGTATTCAATTCAGGATGCGGGAAAGAAATTGTGTATATGTAATCATCTAGAACATTTCATTTTTCCAACAAGTCCAAATTATTATTAAATAATATAAAAAAGGCAATAGGCCATCTCATCTTCCTCCATTCCAGCAGTGCAGGCCCACACCGTGAATCCTTCACATTTTTAAAGTAAATTTTGTTTCTGTTTCTGTTTTGTCTTCCGTGGTTTTTTCAGACTAATCTTCTCAAAACACAACCCAAAATAACTACCTCTCTCGCGCACCCCGTTCCCATACCGTGAAAGTGACACACGCATTAATTCCACGTTAACAGTATGTCAAAACCTCTATGCTATTATTTGAGGAAGATGCTGAGAAGAATAGATCCTATTTAACTTTATCATTACAAGTTTAGGAGACTCTAACACAATTTCCCCTTTAAATGTCACCTCAAAATGCATTGCAACTTACACTAAACAGGTGTTCATGCAGCCACACTCCAAATACCATCCTTTCTACTAAGCCTACACTTCCACTCAAATCATTTTACTTTCAATATATTAAATACATAAATATTACTCTTTTCAATATATTGTTAGTCCCTAGCTGTGTTGTCTGATCAAATGAAGACCCATGCTCATTACAACCATTATTCATGATCACCTTAACATCTAAATTATAAGCGCTAGACATCTATAAGTGAGAGGGATGGAAGTTCAAATAACCATTTCTGTAGCAAAGCTGATAGCAAGTGGACTTATATTGCTTGTAAAGGAGAGACTTGATCAACTTGGACATGGCGAAGTTAAGTAAAGGAAGAGAAGTGAGTTGAGCAACTAGCTTAAAAGAGGGACGGGGAGGAGGAAGAGGGGGGTAAGAGATGCACGGACACGCAGCTCTTCAGAGGCGAGGAAGAGAGAGGCACATTAATCATTGGGAGACATCTGTTCATTCTGCTGCTTTAGAATTCTGTCAAAGAGCTTGGACTCCCCCCATTCACCCAGCTTAAAAAAAAACCCTGTCCTCTGTTAAGCATGGGCAGACAGAGTGAAACATCAGAGCTGGGCTGCTCCGAGCGCTTCCTTTAATTGGATTTGATTCTGCTCTCATTTAAGAGGGGAAAAAGGGAGGTAGAAGCAAAGTGATGATGAAGGTGATAGGGTAGGACACAACTGTTCTTGATCTGTTATTCAAAGATTTGAACACTATATTCTATTACATGATATACCTCTATTTAGCTTAAATGTAAACACCTATTCTATTTAACATCCTATGCACTCTCTTTATGAACTAATGTTCATGCGTGAACGTGAACTTAGACAAAGGGGCCCATACTTCCTTGAACACCCTTATGCATAAACACACACATGTGCCCTGCATCAGCAGACTACTATTGTCAAGATCAGACATCCAAACCACATTGAAATCAATCTTATCTTGTGGGATTTTGTCCTGTTTGCCCATGGGCCCTTTCGGGAGCATTTCAGTGGAAGTTTGTAATCAAATCTCCACTTAGCCTTCCGGGGAGAGCATATCGGTGGAATTGGTGTCCTCCTTGTGGCACCAGAGAGATGCTGAAGACGACTGAGGGTTGCACTGATGGCTTTGAAGTACAGAGGTATAAGGGAGCCTTGTCGTTATGAGCGTGAAGGCAAGAATTCTATAGGACCACGCCATTTTATGCCTAATATTACCATTGACCACGTTTGACTCGGATCGCAGAACAAACCCATTCAAGTTTATATTGTAAAGTTAACTTTGGGTTAGTGGGAGGCACGGCACCAAATAACGTTTACAAATATTGTATCTGTGCAGTTGACCCAAACACTTTGAATGAGATAATAGTACAGTATTTTAGAGAATGCCAAGAGCAAATTGATACTGAGGGACATCACAATCGAAGTATAAAAACGTACCTGCAGCTCTTTTTCATAACAATATGGTAAAACTTTGTAACCTATTTGAACTGTAGAAAATGCTGTGTAAATCCTACCTTTACACTCCACTGGTCCATCTTTTGCATTTCTTTATTCTCAACGTGATGCACACATATTTAATGACTCACTTGCTCTGGTCTTTATTTAGCATTGAATGTAAATCCCACCTGCGGATTCAATTAACATAACATCATGTGAGGTCTCACTTTAGAATAGTAAACTCCACTACACTTTTTGTATTCCCTCCTTCAGGGAACAGACGTCTACTCAGAGCTGATCACGCCGAGGATCCAGTGGAGACTCAGATGCCTTTCTGGGCTTGGTCAGAGACAGATAGTGAAAATGAAATTGTTCTGTGGTTGATCAAGAGAGGAGAGTGGTGTTTGGGATGTGAATAGAAATAAAAGCATGTGATGAGAAGTGCAGTGCTCTGGGAAACCCCCCCCCCCAGTAAGTGACGGTTACAAACCCCCCTGTGGAGATGACGGTCTTCAAGCTCGAGCGAACAACATCATGTTTTAACACTTCATATTTTAAACACCTTTGTTTATTACTCAGTGGTTTTGAAGTCAAAGTGAACAGAGAGAAAAAACAACAACACATAATGATCTTACATTCTTCAAGCAGACATGTTTAATCAAAATGTAGGTAATTGGCTGTATGCTTTTTTTTTTTTAAAGCATTAGCAAGCATTGGCTAGTTGGAAACTAATTTCCATCAAGCTGCTTTGTTCTGCTGTTTTTCGGATTTCAATTATCTGCTTCCTAAAAACAACAACTGTGAACAAACCATCAATCAGTTGAAATTCCAGACTGTTTGAAAAGCACCATGTTTTGTTCAAGATAAACCTCCATGTGCCGCACAGGATAAATAGCTGATCCGAAAGCTCTCTGGTGTGCGTTGCATCATATTTCTATGTAAATGACGGTTGCCTGAGAGAATCGAGAAGATTGACTCCAATCCGGTATGTCTTCCTTTTCTTGTAATGTGCAGATATGTAGATGTCCTCAATGTGCTTGTTGTTGCTATTGTATTTCACCAGTACCCGATCCATGTTGCTGAGAGGGTTGTGTTGGTTGTAGTACTGCCTGACCTCGTATGGCAGGTCCTCCGCGTGCGGGGAGTGGAGGTTGCCTATGGTGTAGTAAGCGTACAGGTTCTGGTCCCCCAGCTTGGGGAGCAGCCGCCCTCTGTTCTGGAACGGATGGAACCCGTACGCGCCGCGAGCAGGGTCACACAGAGCCACCATGTTGTTGTCGATGCAGTTCTGAACGTACCACACCAGCAGCTTGAGGCCGTGGCGAGGGGGCGGACGACCAAACCCCGTGTCCTGCAGCTCTGTGTCTGAGTCAAGCGTTTTCAGAGTAGAGAGCAGAGACACCAGCAACAGGAGACGCATCAACAAGCGGATAGCCACTTGGCCAGCCATGTCAGCCTTGGACCTACACATTGTGTTCACAATCATAACCAAAGTAAACAAGTTAGAATCATTACATACACCCAGTGATTGCCATTCATGTATGTCCTGATTTAATATTGAGTTATCAGATGTACCTACCTGTTCAAAAGAATAGGTGTCTGGAATGATCACTAATGAAGTCTGTGTGCTCTGTTGTGGATAACATCATCTAATAAAATAACTGTTGGTCTGAGCAAGGTTTTATACCACATCAACTGGAATTGGTCTCATGACCAGAAATGAAACCAAGTTCTTCTGGGTTAGAAAAAAACAGTAGATTAAAAGAGCTCCCGGCTGGGGACGCAGCTGGGGTTTGTTAGAGTCCTAAATTCAGACAGCTGCCTCAAGAATATATATATATATATATGTATACTGTATGTATAGCACTATATATGCAGAATCTGCAGTATATGTATGCTTTGATATTCCACAGTTATATATTTATATATTTGTAAGTGTGCAAGTATATATGCTTGATTAGGACCTGGTTCTGAATTAATGATAAATTGTAGGTAGTTCCTCTTTCACTTCTGCTGAAACACTTCTGTTTTGTTTGTAAAATAAGTTGTATACAAAGAGGCTTGCAGAAAGGTATTCACAGGGATCTTTTGTATTTGTATTCTGAGTAAATCCTCTTTGAAAAGATGAAATGATTACCGACAGTGAATAGATCATAGTTTTCAACAGCATTGAATTCTGTCATATTCGCCAGCCACATTCCTCATTTGTTCTTTTCTGAATTCATGTTTATTTTATTTTTTTTACCATGAAATAGCTTTAGAATTACTGTGACAAAGCACATTGGATTTCTGATCCAGGCTGATTTTACCTCATGAATATGACATCGCTATCTCTGCAAGAACGTCTACAATATAGACCCATTTTATATTTCTATGTTATCGCGCAAAGAAATGTTTGTGTGCTAAGCTGTCAAAGATACAACAAGCAGCAACGCTAATGCATGAATACTGGTCTATGGCCACCCACTTCACATTGACCTGTATCTCTTTGTGTATGCATAGCTTTGTTGCCATTTGTACTCTTATCTTCTTTTCATTATGAATATTATATCATATGTTTACTTTCTATTATCTTATTTTGACACTGAGCTTAACGAATGTCCCAAATGGGGGAAACAGGAGTAAAGTATACAGTGTGAGGGACTGCAGAGAAATGAAGAGTGAGAGTGTGTTTAGTGTAACACTACACGCGCAAGTACGCACTCTCTCCACGTGTAAGCGCACTGGAACCCAGCAGTGCCTTCCACTATTGGCTCATCCAGACTTGCACGGGCATATCCAATCCTCCCGACTTCATTATGAATGAATTATACTTTTAAATGATCCCAGCGGGGCAAACAAGGCCTACTGGAGGGAGCTTGGGAAAAAGGGAGAGGGAGGGACGAGAGAGAGAGCATTAGCATTTAATTTGCAAAGATTTAACACCAAATGATGTTTCCTATTTGTTTATTTAACTCAGTCACTCTTTGCGCTGATCTGCTCGTTCAAGCACACATCCATGAGTAATCGCCACGGCAACAGGCTATACTGGGTCTTGGGAATTCTCTTTGATTTTGATAGCAAGAGTTTAGTTCACTTCGGGGTTCCGACACGCTGTACAGTATCACATGTCTCTGGAACAGTTCGGCCATTGAAGGAAACTACTATTACCACTACTCCACACAGGTTGACATGGTTGTCTGTTATACGTGGTGGTTGGGTAATGTGTTCCGTGTCAAGACAGATTAACAGGTTTAAATTATGGTTTCAAATTGACTGAACAGGGTAAAAGCCTCAGCTCTTACAATACATTACTACCATGTAAATTTAACTCATTATGTAAACTATATTTCAGGGTAATTTAGCCTTATCAAGTTCATTATCCAGTCGACAATACAAAATTAAAATGGCAAACCTTTTGTCTAATTATGGTAAGCAACCTTGACTCGATCATAAAAAAGTGTGTGTATTGAAGCTGCAAAACATTGTAGATGAGAATTTGTCAATTCTGCAGACAACATCATAATGGGAATTCTTGGTTATGAATGTCATCAGGGAAACATGAAAACTCTGTGGATATGATTAACTCCCAGCCTGTCAAACGATGGGTAAAGGTTAGGATTGTTCTTAATGTTTTCATTATCATATTCTCTCTACCTTCCTTTGTGATAAATGATATAATCGCTCCACTGCCCATTTTCTATTCCATTTTCCATTAAGTATAATTCATGGAAATGGGATGTTAGGGTCTGAAAAATGTATAAAAAGGTTGCTTCCGAGTCTGGGTGAATTTGTGTGTTTGTGTGCACGTATTCATGTTTGTGTGTGTTTGCATGTGTCTGAACATGCGTGTTATTAAACCTCCAATCTAAAAAAAGAGCTGGAAGAGGATAAAGCCTAATGGCATTTTTCTTTGGAAGTTGGACAACGTTGTGATTGGTGAGGGAATGTTTTCAGCAGACCAGTGAGTGGAAATGCGTGACTCAGAGCTAACCAATAACGGGGAGAACAAAAAGGCAAAGGGCTCTCAGGCTATTTTTATCAGTTCATCAAAATAAGCTAAATAAAAAAATTCCCTCATTTTTATCGACTCATGGCCTACTTTATTATCAAATCAGGTTCAAAGATAAAAAAATATTTGAACTCTACCCTCACATTTTGTATGCAGGCGGGATAGACAAAAAGATAAAGAGAGAAAGGGAGAGAGAGAGAGAAATTCATATTTCTGTCAAACAAAGCAGACAGAGGTACAACAGTGTATCTGTATCTGTACTGTTGAGTCCTCGAGCAAGTGCCTACACTGACTGAGTCAGATTGGCTGTAAAACCTCCCCTATAAGCCAGTTTGACACTTCTATTGAGAAGCTGCCAGGGGCCTAGGGGCTCACTCCATACCTCATCCCTTTACTGCAGTGTCAGCCTGCTCTCAAAGGCACTTTTCAAATTGCCCCATGCACAGGATTTACACCATGTTTTTTTCTCACCCAAATGGACCCAACATTAAATCTACAGCAAGAATCAGCCTCAATGATGAACCCCAAATCCATCATATCACTGCACGTTCAGCTGCATGATGAGGCTTTAGTGTGTGTGTGTGTGTGTGTGTGTGTGTGCGCGTGTGTGTGTGCGCACGTGCGCGTGTGTGTCAAAGGATGTTAATGCGATTATTGTCCAAATTATACATTTTTGTCCTTTCTCTGTGCTGCCTGCATCTGCCTTTGTTTGTGTAGTTTTTCACCTTTTGAATGACACCCTCAGTGTGTCTACAGGTGTGCCGATCCAAGCAAAGAAGAAGATCCCTACATCATTGCTGCGTGACTGTTTGCATCAATCACCACGCTGTTGTCTGTGTGCTGGCCCTCGGTCTGCCTGCATGATTAGCTGGCCATTAACGCTGTAATTTATGTGTGAGGGCACCTATGATGACCCCAGCTTCTAACTGCAGATTGCCGTGCCACATTTCGTTTATCCTGAGCGTCTCCAGGCATCCCCTCGGAGCGCGCCGTGAGCACGGAAAAGCTGCTCAAGCAAACACGGTAATTGCAACTATCAGACAAACGTGGCAATAATGAAGTGTGTTCCAAGAAAAAGGGAACGGCGCTGAAACAATAAGTGACATTTGCTCCTCTAACCCCACACCATCTGGGCTGTGTGTGCGCAGGTATAATGAAAAATACAATCTCAATTTGGGCTCCATTTGTTGTTTCACTGTGGGCATTGCGTCAGATGTGAGGAATTAAGTTATTTGGAGGCGAA
The DNA here is from genome assembly GCA_026901105.3 of Galaxias olidus. Lineage (NCBI taxonomy): Eukaryota > Metazoa > Chordata > Actinopteri > Galaxiiformes > Galaxiidae > Galaxias > Galaxias olidus. The sequence goes on from JAPMUY010002914.1 coordinate 188,545, forward strand.
AGCGTGTTGGAGATACGAGGCGCGCGATGTTTACAAATGATGCCGTTCAGAACACGCTATCCTGTTTTCTGGTCAGTGTGATCGACTGTCCTCTCACTCCTGTTCCCAGTTTATTGTGATTTCTGAGAAAGGAATTGCTGTTTCTTAACATTTGCGGTTGGGCGAATGCCAGTGTTTGCTTGCGCGCCCGCACGTGTCAGGTGGTGTGTGAGGCCAGTAATTGATGAGGATGGGGGAGGGACTGCAGTAGGTGCCGGTATGGCTGGAGCGTTGCCAGGTCTGTTGATTCCATAGATAAAAACCGATGGGAGGAAAAAAAAGCCAGAGCGCATTGGGCCAAGAGAGAAAGGGCCATAAAAAGAGAAATGAAGACAAATGGGAATATGATTGTCCCTGAAGATGGGACCCAAATGAGAGGGCGGCGGGGCGGGGGACAGTGGTGGACAGTCATGGGGGCCATGACTAATGACAGGCCTGGCCTACAATCAGGACAACCCTCCACTGAGAAGGCAATGGCCCCCAACAGTCCAAACTGATGGACCTATTGACTACACTCTCATCAGACAGAGGAGGAGTCCCAAACAGACATCATTTAGAGCAATTACCGAGCTATCTTTCAGTGCCGCTAGGAGTTTAATAAGGCCGTCAATTTCAGCCCTCAAAGCCATATAATTATCAACGGATAAAGTAACTTTCTTTTAGAGGCTGTCTTGTGAAAGTATACCAAATAGAGGGTTATGTACAGCCCCTACCATACCTGTAAACTGCACATATATTTCCCGTACATATTTTTTCTGACACGCATTTGAGGCAGAGCAGCTACTTATGTAAAAATGACATGGTACTGTAAGTGAAGATGGAAATCAAAAGAGCTCAGTCATTTGTCCGTGTGTTTGAGTTACCTTTTACTTCCGGTTATTTTTTCCAATGTACCACCCAAAGAGCCACCCTGAATAGGTGGACCTTGTAATGCGCTCTGATTAATTGGCCAGGCATCTCCAGCACTTTGGGCTGATGGCCGTGGTGGGAGCTCAGTAATGGGAATGTCATTTTCATGCTGCTTTAAGTGGGACTTTATTATGGGAAATAAAAGTGGCTGTTGCGCTCATAAAGACACAAGTGGCTGGGAGAGTGTGTGCTGTGTTTTTGGTCGTTTTCCACTGTTTTGCCTCTCGGAGTGGTAGAAGCCCACATCTCCACTCCTGTCCCTAATATCCACTCCACCAGACCACCGGATACAGGGCATCCAGGAAAAGGTAGTAGGCTACTTTGATTTGAATGGATCGTTGACATCCCGCACAAACAATATGTTTTAAAAGAGAACATGAAGGATCTCTGCTGGAGTCCTGCCAGGCTTTTCACTACATCAGTTTCAGATGAAGCTGCTCTCTGTATTGTAAGTGCCAGTAAGGCTTGTGTTGAATTGTGTTTGATGGTTGACTTGTTGAAAGTGTCTCCGCACTCATTGCATACGGTGTAATACGTAATGCAGGAGATCAGGGTTTGAAATCTAGTTGAATTTTGATTAGACTACAAATAGGGTTTTAACTTGTCTTGTATGGCCTGTTGATATGCCTCTGTTGAAAGGAATTCCCGATGACTTGAAAAGTACTTCAATCATAAATCTGCCGAGATGAATCAGGTCAGACCCTGCCGTGTAATTCCTATTTTCCAAAGGAAATCTTTGGACTCACAGAAAGAGGCTTGCCTGTTGACCCGTATTGTAATCTTTCACGGATGCATCTTGCTGGAATAATGAAAAGAATAGAGCAATAATTTCATATATGAGGCATCACACCCCCACAATAACAACAAAGCCCAGGGGACAGGACATTCATTTTCCACAGTGAAACTCGTATCCTGCAGGCCCTTTCATGGAGCAATCTGACAAACTTTCATTATATAGAAATATATTACAGGAGGAAAAGAAAAAACAACAACATATTTAGACTCCTGAACTCGGCTCAGTGTGGTTTTGATGACGGGCTACTTGTATCTCTTTTATTGAACCGGAGGTTTTTGGGAGATGGGTCAGGGCGTAGGTGCGTACTGCTATGCGCACAGGCTCCCTGGAGTGTGCTAACAGAGGCTAGCTCGCCGTGTGGCAGGCCCAGGGAACCTACACGCCATCCCTTCCCCGATCCGCTGAATGCCACACGAGCCGCAGGCACTCAGCCAGTGGAGTGGATCTGATGGGTTCTTCCCCAAAGAGGAGGCGACACACAGCACAGCGCGATGGAAATTGAGCCAATTACAAATGAAACATGTCCACGGACGGCCCCACGGCTTTATGGGCCGTTCTGGCTTTGTGTTCGCTGATGAACATAATGGCCAATCCAATGTAAAGGCGTGTCGCTAATCTAAAGTCTAAAGCTTCCAAATTATAGGATAATTCTGCCTTGCGGTGTTATTTTCTATCAGGTGTAGGTAGCGCTGAGCCCTATCAAGCATGCATAGTAAATGTGATGTCCAAAAGGTATAATCCTATGTTTATACAGAAAGCTGATACAGCCGTCGCTTTTCTGGCCTTGTGACACCAACCCGCAAGAGGAGAGACTCCTGACAGTCCCACACCCACCCAGCCTACTACCCATGAAGTCAGCACTTAAAATTTTACTGGCGTGAGCCTTTTTAGGGGAACAAGATCATTTCCATATATTTTAGACCTTTGCATCAGCAGGGAAACTCAAAAGGAAGAGATAGTAAGATTGGAGATGAAAGGGGTCTGGGTCAGAAACTCTTGCTCAATCAAATCCGGTGAGCCTAATGATCTAAGAATCCCATCAAGATTTAACTCCCCCCGTCGTCCGCCAGCACTTTCCTCACACTGCACACTTTGGAACAGATAACTTTATGTTGGATTTTACTGTCCAAATCGGAGAAAGCGTCCATTTCTCCGCGTAGAACCTGGGATAAAAAATAAAGATATGAATAAAGACAGGGAAGGATACATAGAAATAAATGACTGTTTGTGTGCGTCTGCTGCAGGATATTAAACAAGGTCTGTCAAGGGGCAAAGAACCACGGATGTGGGTTTCTATCGGCGGGCTCCCAAGGTTAAATGCAGATAAGGTGACGGGACGAGACATATGAATTGTGGGAGCCTCGCGTCGGCGCCACCAGGGCGGCCCAGCGGTATCGCTCGACATGAACGGTGCGAAAGCCCGCATCTCCACATCTCCTCGCTGCTCCACCAATTACTGCGGAGGCTGTGGTATCACATGGCCTCAGGGCCGAGATGTCCTTCGCTCTAGCACGCGGGGAATCAAAACGAAAAGAGACAAAAACAATTAAATCGGGAAATAATAGGCAGAGACGCAGGTTATTGTAGAAATCCCTTACCTGAGGGTGGGAGAGCGAGTTTTACTGCGAGCTGTTTTCGTGTGGCAGACTGTTGGGTCGACTCACAGATGTGCAGAGGCTTCTGAGCGCCTTACAGAGGACGGCCGGCTTCAGTGTTGGACCTCCTCTTTGAATACAACCACATGTCACCTCTGTTACTGACCACTCTGGGACACAGGTCACCTCTGATACTGACCACTCTGGGATAGCTCAAATGTATTCCAGCTTCAACCCATGGGCAGCATTTGTACTCAACTCACCTCGATGTTAAAGTCTCAAAATGGCTTGACTGGAAAGCGGTCCGAATTAATGGGTGTCAACTTTGCCAGAGGTGTGTGGAACATAATTTAACACTAGAGAGAACTTGTAGCCTTTTCCCAAGAGAGACCTGACATGCTCTCTGTGCAATTGAAATGTGTGAGCATGTGCGAGTGTTTGTGTATGTGCGAATGTGTTTTTGGGGTGATTAAGTTCCGACGAAGTGCAACACGTTAGCGGGGAGCCGGATAGGAATTCAATGAAGGAGGCTCTGCCTGGACAATGAAAAGTGCTTTTCCCCATCTCTAAATCCTACAGCGTTTCGGATCTGTCCCGGCCCAAATCAATCCGGGCACGGTTCCAGTTCCAGCCCATTTAAAGACCCCAGCCAAAAAGGAAAGGAGTGTTTTGAACCGCTGGTGATAAACGAGTTCTGTGAGCTAAACATCAGGTGGCCCGTATTTATAGTGGGAACAGAATATACCATAAATTCCACCTCCAATTCCCCCGCTCTCAGATAACATTTTATCCATTGTGGACGCGCGTTCTCTGATGATTAAAAGGCACTCACAACAAAACGGTTCCGCTGCCTCCCAGAGCCCGTCTCTCCCCGTCTCTCCCCGTCTCTCCCCGTCTCTCCCCGTCTCTCCCCCCGTTCTCTCTGTCTCCCTCTCGCACTATCTAATCCCCCTCCAACTTCTGTTTTACATCGCAGACCCTGTCTTCACACTCCGGCTCTCCGTCTCCCCTCTTATCTGCCGCTCGTTCTCTCCATTACTCTCATCCTCCTCCCCCTCTTCCTCATTTTGCAGCGCGCCACGTACATGCGGTGCCAGGATAAGGGCACCCTCCTTTACCTGTTTGCGCCGGAAAATGAACCGCAGACCCGAGTCGTTAGCAAAGCCCTTAGGCATCTGCGTTCACGTTAGGGAGGAAACACCAAGCCCATGTTGGACTGTCTGTCAACAGTGAGTAGTCCACATTTAATTTGCTGTCCACTTATTAGTACTGGTTAATGAATGTTGTTTATTATGTTATATAATATTAATAATTTATGTTTTTTTAAATTGAGACAGTGAGAGAATTAGCTGTTTACCTCTCATAATCACTACTAAACTCATGCCGGTCACAGCTCCTCCCTGTCCAAGGTGGAGCCGTCCGTCACAATGGAGATTACAGCCTTTAGTCAAGCACAGCCACTGGAGATGACTAGTGTTCTGATTAGTTAAGATGGAACACTGAGCGACTTAGTGAACTAACCACTGAGCGAGTTAGCGAGTGAGAGAGTGAATGAGTGAGTGAGTGAATGTGTGAAGTGGTGAAGAACCGACTGGCTGACCGTCTGCCAGACTGAACATGCTGCCGTGTTACTATCAAACCAACACTGTTGCACCATTTACTACCAGCCAGCCAGACACAGTGTCTGAACAAACGCGGCCCCAGGCAGATCGACCTCAGATTAGCTTGATTAACTCCCGCACTCGATTGTACTTGATCGAGCAGGTGCTCGTACCAGGCATACGGACTCGGTGCGCTCTGTTTCACCAGCGACGTCGGCGCCTGCCAAGTGGAGGAGTGGGCAGACACCCTGGGGAGGGGAGAGGGGGGGAGATGGGGGTGGGGGGGGGGGGTACATCAAGCCGAACCCCCAAAGTGGGGGATGATATGCAGCTTGTTCCTCCCGTCGACGTGGTGGAACAGAGGAGCCCCGGCTCTGCCTCCCCGTCAACCGCCCTCTCTCCGCAGCTCTTTACAGGGCCTTCACCGCACCGTAGGGAGACACTGCATACTGCCGGGGAGAGGGATTGGCAATCCAATGTACTCCCGTGTCCTAATCCATTATGAGGTGTCGTGTTTGCTGAGTCAGGGGCTGATTAGGATGCACCGACCGGCTCCGCGGAGTCGCTACATAACGTGCAACCAACAGATAGTGTCTGTAAACATTTGCAACTGCAAATTCACACGCAACAAACACACACATACAGACGAATACACACACACACACACACACACACACACACACACACACACACAAAGTGATTCTGCTTCGTACCCACTCACTGTGTTACACTACGCATTTGAAAAGTCAGATTGCAAGTGTGCAGAGGGTTGGGTACCCCCGCACACCCACTGGACACACACTCCAAATCCATTAGCTGTTCCACCTCATCATCTCCCCTTTGAAGTGACACATCCACATCAGGCTCCACACACAGGCTGCCGCAGGCGGGCAGGCCGAGAGGCTTGGGGGGGAGGGCCACGCAGTCACCCTGTGCCCGTGTCCTGCTCGGGGGATTAGGCCTCCAGAGTCTCCCCTCCCTCCGGCCCGTTCCAGGGGAACACCAGCAGAATGAAAATGAGCCCATTAAAGCAGCGAGACATTGGAGGGATGAAGCCAGATCAACTGTAAAGCTCTCCGTGCTAAACAGTCCCTGATCACTCAGGAGGCCGTCTGGCCTTAAGAGACAGTACAGTGTGATAGAACCAGGGCTAGCCAGGGGAGGAGAAATGGAAGGAGGGAGTTTCAGAGACGGCCTCAGAGAGAGACAGATTTCACTGTCTGCAGGGTTTGTCAGCTCTCTGTCTCTCTCTCTCTCTCTCTTTCTCTCTGTCTATAGTCCTGCGTCGTGTCTCTGACACACACACACACACACACACACACACACACACACACACACACACACACACACACACACACACACACACACAGCATACGCTCACAAAAAGAGATACAGCAACAAATATTGATCTTCTCGCATCACACAATTAATTCAAATGAAGACAAATATTCCTGGCTGATGCATGTTAAACAGTCCACAATTGCTTCGAAGGGTGAGCCAAAGTTAACTGTCAGGGTCGGTATCCGAAATTGCTTTTTCCAGACGAGCCACTTTATGGAATCGATGGGCTGAATAAGAAGCAACTAATAGGCGTCGATGTTGTATGAGGAACGACAGAGTGCCTCCCGTCAGTGTACCTCCATCAGTGTTGCTCTAGAGCTGCATCCTCACTGTAATTGTACTGAACACACACAGTAGAGGCTTGTCCAGCTCAATTCGACTCACCTCAACCAGAAGCTCGTTCATAAAAAACAACTAAAACCTGAGCCTTTTCGTTTTTATGAAATAATGTAAACTAGAGGCAGGTGATGGTTCCACTGTCGAGACGCAGGTGCGGGTGAATGAGTGGTTTTAAGAAATCAATCTCCAGCCATACATCAAAACAACTGATAAAACGATGAACACTAATGGCAACAGTGAACTTTACAAACGAAAGTAGACGCATCACGACCGCTCCAAACAGTAATACCTGCTGCACAGCACTCTGGGTTGTGCCTATAAACCCAAACCAATGAACCCAGGAGTCCATAAGTAATAATCAGGTACTGCTGATCTTTGGAGAGGGGGGCGAGTGTGAGGAGACAGTTTCCGCTGAGCATGTTCTTGCAGTGTACACGTCTTCATCCACACCGTCGTCCTGTTATCTCATGACCATGTGGAAATGGCTGGAACACACTGGGAGCGTTTCACAACGAGGACCTGTCTGCCAGCAGAATACATTTAGCGACCTCCTCTGAATGACCTTCCCCTGCCATTTCTCCTTTACCAAAGAGCTCTTTGGCCACATAATCTAGTGGCTGGCGGTGGCATCCCGAAGGTGAGCGTGTTTTATGCGCACATGCTTTTTGAAGGTCCTGTGCACAGGAGTGGTTCAGCTGAAGTACGAATAGACGCGTGTTGAAGGTGCGCGCACAAATCTATCCTGTCCCCGTCCTCGTGCGCGTGCGCACGTCTTTCTGAGGCGGCGCTCGTGGCCTCGTTCCTCTCCTTGTGCCCGGGTGAGTTACGGCCGGGCTCGGAGAACAACGCGGAGCCCCGGGGTTGTTACTCTTGCCGTGCGCCACCAACCTCGAGGCCACGAGGATGGCTGGTTCCTCCGGACGTGGGCTTTGACTCTGCGGGCCCCGTAATGAGGCGGCTGAAACGTCGGAGGGAGACTCCTCCGCACGGCCCGGCGTTGGCGGCGGCGGGCTCCCACAGCGAGGGAACACTGCCCAGCAGTGGGGGTCAGTCTATCAGACTAATGGGCTGGCCAGGTCAGCGGCTGGCCGGCGCCCCCGCTCCAAAGAGAGGGGAGCTTTGAGTGAACGGCCTGTTGTGTCTCCCCCTCATTGTTATCCAAAGGCTGTTAAGGAGAGATTGTCAGTGAGAGGGGGTTGTGTTAACATGCGTGGGCGGGTGGATGCGATGAACCTCTCAACCGCGTCCCGTCTGCCACCTGAGATTACGTGACATTTAATCAGCAGTAACGGTCGCAATATGGCCGACGTATCCGGCAACGTACAGTCATTTGATCCTCACATCGTTCCCCGCCACTGACGGGCGCACGCTGCAGGGACATTATTGTTGTCGTGCTACTATGCTTTATGCAAATGCTACAGATGAGTTGAGCACGCCACGGGCGCACGAAAGACGTATTTGTGGTTGTGGTGCTCAGACGAGGCCTCTCTCTCTCTGGGGTAAGGCTTCCGCTCTGTGCTTCCTCTCAGCATGGACGTCAGGCCGTTACTCACGGTCTGTGAGTCACAGACAAACGTACATTTCTAGGCTTGGACATTTTCTCCTACAGCCTATGCTGCCGGACAATGAGCGCATTATGTATTGTGACAGCAATACCCGAAAAGGGTTATGTTAACATTGGGCTTTTCCCATAAAAGCACTCGAGCAGTTGCTTCTGAGATACGCTTCCGTTACATGTCTGTGACTGCAGCGCCATGCATAACTGCACATGTTAAGCATGTCGTGGCAAAAAAGCCTTTCTCTGAGCTCGAGTAGGAGGATGAGGAGGATGAGGAAATGCGAGGGGGGGGGGGGGGGGACGAAGCCGAGCCTCTGACGCAGAGCGGGAGGATGAGAGCCATTAGGGGAGCAGCGCTGCAGGCTGGGAGAGGGTGGAGGGTGTTCAGGGAGGTGCCTCTCAGAGGGCTGCAGGGGCGCTGAGGGGGGGGGGGGGTTGAGGAGAGAGAGAGGCAGAGAGGACGACTAGCACGGTGATTCAATTTCACCACACAGCTGAAGGTTAACCGTCTTTACCCTTAGCCAAAGCCAGTGGGACGCTGTCCCCGTGCGCGTGCGTGTGTGTGTGTGTGTGTGTGTGCATGCACGCACGCAAGTGTGTGAAGGTGTGTGCTTAAACAATGTACTTTGCGCATTCTATCTATTCTTTTCAAGTTCTTTCTGTTTAGTTTGGGCCTCTGAGAAGACGCGGTGCGCTGTCATGTCGCATACGGTGAGTTACAGCTCTCCCACATGGTGTTGTGACTATGGCATTGTAGATAGTAAAATGGGAACGCCATCCTCTACTTATTCCCGAGCTGTTGTGACTACCTCTTGTCACTCCAGGCAGTTACAGCCCGACTGGAAACAACCTCCCCGGTGACGGCGGCTATAGCTTACTCCTGCTTGTCAACTGGTCCATTCCCGGCGGAGTAGTCCATTATTCCGCGGCTGGGTGGGCTTCCGCCGTCCGCCTGGAGCCAGTAAGTCAGCCCTCTCTGAAGTGTGAAAGGCTGCCTTTGAAAGCGGAGGCATGGAATTTGCCGCGCGGTTTCGCCGACGCCTGCCACGGACGACGGGATTACGATTGCTACGGGGTTGTTTTCTTACACTTTGACATTGCAAAACAAACTCGGGAGCCTAAGGGGATGATAAACAGTACAACGAAAAAAACCAAGGCAACTACCTGCCAAAAAACATATATTTTGTCTTTTTATATGCTGATTTTTTATGTTCTCGGGAAATTACAATTATATGTGTATCCAAGTGTTAATATTAAATAACGCCTTCTGCCAGAACCATGTTTCCCTGTCTTTGCAAATGAATGTGGGCTTTTAAGTTGCTCTGTGACAACAGGTTGGTGAAATCCGTACTACCATCGATCACAACAACTAGACATAATAGCAAGAGCGAGGCAAATGTCAGTCTCCGCAAACACTGAGAAAACGTTGAGAAAAAAATCGATAACCCCCCTACCCAATCCCCCCCCCAAAAAAAACTCTTTCCGAGCTATCTGTCTCCATTGTTATCTCCGGCCATAGTGCCGACTGCAGAATGGCGGGGGGATAGGAGAAAGGTCTGGGACTGGGACTCACTCTGTTAGCCCCTGCAGGGATATCAATAAAGGATCTTTAAGGAGGTGTAGTGGGGCTCCACAGGAGGGCTGTTCATAGACACTGGCCCCTCTCCACATCCTGTCGTCGAGCAGGGAACGGGTCAATCCCCTCCACCTGTGGATGCCGAGGGCGTTCTGCTTTCATCAGAGGGCTGGTCGATGGATTATCTCCACACCCTACACCCCCAGCCCTGCCTCCTAAACTAAATCGCTTTGGCAGCAATGGATGCTGTACTTACCGGTTGCGCTGCTATACTTAATGGACACGCCACACATGGACCCTTCAGGACATTCCCGTTGCCTATGTAGTCGTATTAGCCCGACACCTCGTTTGCATTGTGGGTATTGAGGTCTTTCGATTCCACAAGGTCCCACTGTGTCTGACCGTTCAGCCCGCCTGTGAGTGACTCCCAGACTATGTACTGTGACATGCTGTGGATGGGAGGCGATCCCTCCGGTGCCAGACTGTGACGGAGCGGTCCGGAGCACAAGCACACGGCTCCACGTCACCCCTTTCCCGGGCGTCGTCGTCCACAGCGGAGGGAATGATTGCCGAGTGTAAACCACACACTGAGTGGAATGCCGTGGCGTGGCCCCGTGCCCAGGTCATTCGTTTGCAAGGGGAGAGCTAATGGCTGTTTCGCCACTAAAGGGAATTAGCAAAACCCGTGGCCCATAACCATGTCAGTGCAATGAAGCGTCTCCAGCCAATTGATGTCACCGCTTTTCAATGGAGGACATTGGGGTCATCATATCTTCACTTGTTCTGATATCGAAACATATTACAGTAAAACGTACTATACCCGCAGGACTATATTATTATTTGTACACTATTCCAAGAGTCCTACCTTTGGCAAAATGTTATTTCAAAATATTCATGGTAGTCAAAAGTTGTAAATGAACACATGGTCATTTGTGTGTACTTATTCCATTTATCACATAATAATGCATAATGCAACTAACTTTTGTTAGATTTGGGACAAATCTTCAATATTTGCCCAAGAAAACGTGGAAAATAAGAAAATATTGTGGAAAATATGTGGAGAATTTTACACGCAAGACAAACAGTTTTCTAATCCATACACTTCATTTCCGCATGAGTGTGCTGCTCAAATATGTGCCCCAAACATGAGGTACAATGCAGGTGTGAGGAAGTGAAGCAAGAAGCAAGTCAGCAAGCTTGCCGGGGACAGGCAGTCAAAGATTACAGGCAGCTTGAGTCATAGAAGGGCCACATCAGACCTTTGAAATAAACATGCCCGCTCTTATCTGGACCACCTGCGGCTGCACCCAGACAGGCAGCCAAGCACAGCAATACCTTCCAACCTCTCTACCATTTTAGCCTTTCCTACGTTTACCAGAGGACCATGTGTGTGTGTGTGTTTATGTGTGTGTGCATGTGTGTTTGTTCCTGTGTGTGTTCTGTGCAAACGTGCCCTATCTCCGTCACAGTTGTTGCACTGTAAAAGCATCTCCAAGACAATGCTCCTGTTTAGAGACCCTAAGTGCCATGTCAAACATTTCATCTCCATAGAAGAGGGATGTTATCTATGCTTCAATGGATACCTTAATGTGAGTGCAAGTAAATGTGTGTGTGTGTGTGTGTGTGTGTGTGTCATCATACTCTGTTAGGCTGATCCTGCCTCGTGAAAAACAAAGACAAAGCAGGGAGCGTGAGGGGTTTCCAGCAGCAGAACACTGATCAGTAAACAGTAAGAGAAATAGTTGCACAAGTCACACACACACACACACACACACACACACACACACACACACACACACGTGACAGGAAAGTTGTTGTCTAGAGGCACTGACTACATCGTCGCCTTAGCAGGAAGGCGGAATTAGCAGTTTCTCTAGGAGAGATTATCTTGGCTTGATAATGACAACACGATCAGACAGAAATCAATAGAGCTGATGATGCCACTGGAGCTCAGATAAGCCAACGGAGTTTGCAGCAGCTAAAGCTCTGGGAAGTCTGACCACATTCAAGACACCTCTGTGGACCACACAACCTCTCTCTCTATGCCCCCCCCCCCCCCCCACACACACACACACACACATACACACACTCACACACTCACGTTTTATCTGCAGAAGTTTGTCATCACGATTATGCCGGTTGGAAACCCCCCCCCCCCCACACACAGAAGTAGAAGTGAGAAAGAAAAAAAAAAAGCAGGACTCTGGAGATGAGTTCTTCGCTTCTCAATTCAGCCGGTCACGTCGATTAAGATGTGAACTTTTTACAATTCCAGCAGTTCACATTCAGCTGCAGGCCCTTATCTGAAATTAAAAAAGCCCCCCTCTCTCTGGCTTTGAAGTTCCTCTAAGCCACTCAAATAGTTCCATTCGCAGAATGTGGAAGCTAAAGGAGGCTTTGATTTCCAGAGTCGGCTTTGCCTGTCACTTTGTGTTACGTGCCGGATGATCTAAAGAGGAAAATAGAGCGACATTGTCATGCTGTCAGTCTGCCCCACCCCGCCATTCCGTTGTTCAAGTTGCACATCATTGGCTAGCAAAGAGGACCCCATGACAGACAAACACAGAGACAAAGACAGAGACTGAAGTACAACGTCCCTCCAAGACGGTGATGCCTGAATGAGCTCATTAAACCATTTCTCTGTGAGACATTGAAACTGATACCAGGAAAAAGGTGCTTTCGCCGTGTCGTTTGAAGAGCGTCGGTCTTACCCAAACTGCCTGTACAGTTTATGCTGTACTCCGCTATTGTGTTGTTTGAGTCCTGATCTCTAAAAGCAAGATGCAGTTTGCTTAAAACCCCTCATCAATTTGCGCAGACTCCCTTACTTTGATCTACACTCCCCTTTATAATGTTCCACCCAGAGGCCAGCGAGCGAGGGGAACTGGGAACACCACACACATACCAAATCCTCCAGGAATACGAGGAGGGTTGGAGAGCAAAACAAACAACCTGGGAGAGAGAGAGAGAGAGATAGAGAGAGAGAGAGAGAGAGAGAGAGAGAGAGAAAAAAAAAAGAAGCTGGCCAAGCGGGCGTTGGAGGGGGGGAGGGGGGGGGGGTCAGAGGGATAAGAGCCGGGCATTTGTCTTCTTCGCATGGCGGGTCGACTCCCAATTGAACACGAGGACCCTTAACGCGGAGGGTCGGTTACAGGCCCTCCACAACAAACCTTATCACACTCCCACACGGAGAGAAACAACGCGGCGAGCAGACAACAGACACAGTGGAGCGGAGACCAGGCCCGGCAGAGGGATGGGACCGGGGGGGCTGAGTGAGTTCACTGACCCGGCCCACAACGCTGGCCCCTCTAACAGGATCAACGCCAAAGGCACGGTCACTGGAGCAGTCAGCCATCCCCAGAGGAACCCGGGGGAGGAGAGTGCCCCGCACGGCCCCCCAGGCTCTCCCGTGGCCAAGGCCGGTGGAACTCTGCACCAGGCTGCTTTAGGTGCATCCTTATCGTGTCATCTGATTGGAGAGACGGGCGGATTAGGAGCGATAGTGGAACACCGGGGGATGGTGTTACGTGGGGGGGGGGGGTTTGAGGCAACATCACCCACTTAGCGCTCCTAAGGTGTTTCTTTGCTTGTTTTTGTTCTTTATCCTGGCGATAATGGCCACGCGCATGTGCATGCAAACAAGCAACACCAACAACAAAAGTGTAAATGAGCAGAGTTTGGAAACTTTCGACTGGAACCGGTCCAGAACCCAAGGACAAAGGCTCGCTAATGAATGTTAGCCGCTGCTTTTGGCACCGAGGAAATGTGCTGCAATGGCACCATGCCACTCCTAAACAGCAGGAGGCGCCAGTCTGTGACAGTGTCGCCGAGGCAGTGTCGTGGGATATTTTGGAGGTGGGACAGGCTGGGAGTAAATTGGGACATTTCCTATGCTGACGTTGTGAACACTATCCTGGGTTGGGAGAAAATGTTTCTGGCAGTCCTTTCTCGAACAGTTTAGTTCAATGGAGTCATGGACGACAGTGCTAAATCCAGGCGTAAACCGCATTTGTAATGGGATATTAGCCGGAGCTGTTACCTCATTTGGAGTGTCTGTTTCATTTCATGGCTGACATTTGAGAGCCACGGAGGTATATATTTCAGACAGACTGTTTCCCCATTCCCCCTGGTGAAATGTAATCATTTCTGACATCTGTCAGTCACACTTTGATGATCCGAACCAAATGGGCTGGCAGCTGGAGAGAGCTTGTATGAATATGCAGGTAATGGTGACAATAAATGAATCCGAGTTTCCCCAGGGGGCTGTTTAGAGCCACCTCACACACTCCGAGGCAGCACAGAAGACTTTGTAATGACATTCACAGCCACTCACATTCCCATGGAAGGCCTCTTTATTTCCTGTGCCATCGAATGGCACCCCAATGCACTTGAGCATTTCCCGGCTCCCCTGTGACAGTCAACGGCATCCGAAATGAATTCTCCTGCAGAATGAATATTTATGAATGGCCGAAACAGTAAGAGCTCCTTGAAAATGTGCGGGGGAAATTGAAGTGTCGCTTGATAGTGATTTGATCTGTCGGTTGATGCCCATCACAAGCTGTGCATGCCAGTTTTAAAAAATGATGTTTAATCAAGGATTATCAGATCGATTGACTTTGAAAGTATGTAGCCAACTTATGATAGTGTTACAAAATTAAAAAGAAGATGAATATTGAAATCAACACAGACACTCTTTTTATTCCAGAAGGCAGTCTTTCAGGCCCAACTGGCGTAGAGCACAGTCAACGATATGAGGAGCAAAAACAAAGAGGCTCTCTCTCTTTTACTCTACCCCCCTCTTTCTCGTTCTTTCTTTTCTCTTTCTTCCTTATTGCCCGGGTCCCTTTTCCCTCCCCAACTTCCCAAAGTGCTCCCGCTGGGACAATCAATCCTTAATCACCCCTCCCTCCCTCCGGCCGCTTGCGAGACAACTCAATTGGCACTAAAATATGCTAATCTTATTCCTCCGATGATTACGCCGCGGAGTCAACATTGATCTTCCCTGACCTCGGAAAAACACAGGCCTTCTCGTCAGAAAGACTGATGGAGGTAGGAAAGAAACAGTGTCTGCCTCAACACCAAGGATTCTGCTGCAGAGGGATGTGCAGCATTTTCACTGCTGGTGGCGGGCAGGTGTGGAGCTCAATTTTATTCAGGGAAGTCAATGGAAAGCATATGGAAAGCATGGGACCAAAAAATGTTTTACGGCGGATTGGACGTGTTTTGACGTCGGCACGGCCAAGTGCTTTTGTGTGGAGCAGAACAGAGAAGCGGACCGCACCACGGATCACCTTAGGGGAACCTTTCTTAACACTAGATGGCACTCTGGACCCAGTTTCTTCTTGCGTTGCACCGCCCTCCTCCTCCCCCCCTTCCCTGGTCCACAGCCCCAGTCCTCCTCTCCCCCTTCTCCATGTGGAAGCTACAGCAGCACCTTTAATGGAATGTCAAGAAATGGCAGCTGTGCTCGGCACCCTTTGAAATACAGAGTGAGCTTAGCATTCCTTTCCCGGTGTGAAAACCAGAGTTTCTGCTGCGATTTGGAGTTTGTCCTTAGTTCCCGCTCGACTGTTTGGAAATGGAGTAAGCCTAGCCCTGGTGGTTCCTACTGGAGCCGTGGTGCAATGTTTTCTTTTTTTTAAGTCTTTCTGTGGAAAGGCCTGCTTTTGTTTGAGAACTGCTGCTGAGTTTTAGCTTGGACTGTATGTGTATACTTTTTCAATTGTGCTCAACTTATACATTGGAGGTATCAATGCATGCGTGTTCCTTCTGAAATTACATTTGCGTATTGGCTCACATAGAAACATTTAAATCCATTCTCTATTTTTCTGTCAGTCACATTCTGTTGCATTGCCCTTGCCGCAAAGCACAATGATTGAGACAAGACAGAACCTAACCTAATGGAACCGTCATGGCAATGGACACACACACAAACGCGCACAGAGTCTCTCTCTCCCTCTTTTTATTCTTTTATCTCACACACAAGCACACCCATCGATACATAGATTGGCAGGCGTGCACGAGTAACACGGCAAAAAAACCAACCAAACCAGCCCTAGCTCTCCATCGATACATCTCTCTGCAGCCACGGGCCCCTCCGTTCCTTACGATCGCTGTGACCACTGATAGACAGCTCACACAAGAGGGTGATGTTTTTTGTTTTTTTAGCTCCGCCTGACAATCCCATCACAGAGGTTCCGTCTCCTGGTCTTTATCCTCCTCTCCGTGGGCCGAGGAGTGCAGCTTTATCTGTAGATATTCTCCAGGGCACGTGAACCATGGCAGCAGACATTTCTTTTGGCCCCTGATGCTGAGATTTTAATCGGGACAAGTCCAGGTGGGAACAAAGCTATGCCTTTACCCAGAGTGCTTTGCGGCCCAATCGATGGAGTCCTTTGTGCAGAGCAGTGCTTTCTCCCTGCTGGTATTGAGTTTCCCCCGCGAAGAGTTCCTGCAGGAGACAATTGTCTCTAACTGCCCACTCTCCTCCACGGGTTAATGGTACAAGCTCCGCTTTAGCGGCACATAAGACACAGTCCTCGACCTCTCTTTGACTTACACGTGTGTGTCTTTGTATGTGTGCGCAGATGTGTGAGATTTAAATGAATGGCTGCGTCTGATTATGTACACGTGACTCCGCAGATAATGTCCTGCGTTTACTAGCGGGAGAGCGTATGCGGACATGGAGGGATCTGTTTGTGTGCGAAGCCATGTGTGAGCTCACCCACGCTAGGAAGACACAGCAGCCTAGGACAGTGGTGTGTCCTCTGGGCCACCTTGGCTAACGTCCTCCACGCCTTTGACATGTGCACTTCTCCTGACAAATTGAACCAAAACGTTCCCCTAATTGGCTTGAATGTAATCTCATCTCAACGAAGGGTATGCATTATCAGAAACCAACCCCCCCCCCCCCCTATCAAAACAGAAATGATGTATGCGGTTTAGAACAGCAGCATAGCTCCCCTCCCGGGCATCACCTTCCATAGATTCTCTTTGACAATGGGAAACATCTGTTTGTCTTAGTCCGGGCACATCTGCCCTTGGCGGCGTGTTTTATTTCTTTTGTTTAAGTGGCTGAGGGCAGCTGTGTGCTCGTCAGTCTGTTGGACACATGATTTATTTAACAGAGACACACGGTCTCTCCCTGCCACCTCGGCCACCACCACCACCACCTCCACCACCTCCACCACCACCACCACCTCCACCACCTCCACCACCTCCACCACCACCACCATTACCTCCGCCACCACCACCACCACCACCACCACCTCCACCTCCACCACCACCACCTCCACCTCCACCTCCACCTCCACCTCCACCTCCACCACCTCCACCACCTCCACCACCTCCACCTCCACCACCACCACCTCCACCACCACCTCCACCACCTCCACCTCCACCACCTCCACCTCCACCTCCCACCACCACCACCACCACCACCTCCACCTCCACCTCCGCTACCACCTCCACCACCTCCACCGCCACTACCACCACCACCTCCACCACCACCACCACCTCCTCCACCTCCACCACCTCCACCTCCACCACCACCTCCACCACCACCACCACCTCCACCACCTCCACGGAGAAAAGGCATGTTGAGAAGTCCCAGGGGAGAACCGCTCAAACAATAAACAACAGGCCAACATAATTACACCGCAGAGGAAAGCGGGACGGAGAGAATGAGAAGTAAACAGACGTCACAAAGGGGCTCTGCGTTTTAGAGTGAAAAAGCTTTCAAATTAGAAGAAAAATAGACGCCAATTAAGCACCACTGGGAGCCGGTAATCAAGAGTAGTCCGTGGTTGGAATCTCGCCTACTGTTTCCTCTTTTGCGGCGCAGCTCTTAGACAATGGCGAGACGCAAACGAATGCTCTTAGCTGGGAAATGTGTGAGGAGAAATTGTGTCGAGTCTGACCTTTCCCTGCTCCTCTCTCTCTCTCCCACTCTCTCTCTCTCTCTCGTTCTTTCCCGTGGCTTTCTCCGCTCGCAAACAAAACACGCATTTTGGAGTCCATAATTTGTTTGCTTTCATTACGGCTGGAGATTGAAAGCGAGGTGGGTTCGGCATCGGCTGAGGTTGGGCTTATCGACCTTGGAGGGAACCCACTGTGCGGAACATGGTGACGGAGCTCGTCGGGCAGATACAAATAGAGGGGATGATGAAAGCTCACCGCCCGCTGTCTGCTTGTAATCTCCTGATCTCCTTCCACCTCTGTCTTTATGTGTTCTTTACTACTTGTCCTCGCATACAGTTCTAGAAGGCTCAAACAAAATGCCACGTTTCTCAACTCAGGCAATGGCGCTGCCCACGTCGTCTGTTCCAAACGTCAGCGTTGGGACGACGGCAGACCAGGAGGACAATGATAACACTGTGTCATCTCTTCCTGTCCTCCGCCCATCTTCCCTCTTCCTCCCAGACACCTGGGATGTCAAGCAAAAGGTTTTGACAGACAGCACAGATGCCACAGTGATGCTCGCGCGCCCGCGTGTGTGTGTGTGTGTGTGTGTGTGTTTCCTCCTCAGTGTGTGTCTCCTCCGCCGTCGATGTCGTCTCTCTGTGACTCGGACAGAGAGCAGATGCTCCTCTGGCAGACTGTAGTGGCCGGTCTGGTCAGCCGCGGGTGCTAGCGTCTCCACGGCCTCGTCCTGCTCCCTGGGCACAGGCGAAGGAACATGTCCGCTCCCTGGCGTGTGAGACGAGGGGATCTCTCCATCCGTGCCCTCCGTGGTGTTGTTTTATCTTCTGTCGTAGTGTAGCCGTGTCCCTCCGACTCCACTGGGACTGGCGTGTGCGATGGATCCTCCACACACACACACACACACACACACACACGCACGCAAACACACACGCACACAAACACACACAAGCCTGCATTGTCCCTTACGTTGCACAGAGGCAGTAAGCAGCATCAGTCACCTCTTTTTCGGGGAGAAAGTGGACTCGTTGTGTTTGCGGCTGGGAGCTGGGAGACGCGCGCGGCGGCGGAGGCTGGGGTGTGCCGCTGTGCTCTGCGTGGGTTCGGCCCGGCGGGAAAGAACATCTGCCACGCCGGCGGGGAGAATACGGGCGCTCTGCGTGGGCGTGGAGCAGCCAGCCTGCCAGCCAGACACCGAGACAGCCCGCAAGGGGACAACTTCTGGAGCTGTTGGATACGGACCACCTCTTCTCCTTGTCCTGTCTCTCCCCCATCCGCCGCGCAGTTTCATTAGCGGGATCGCGCCTTCCCGGGGATTGAGTTACTTTATGAGTGACGCAAGGACACCCGTCCGCGGGAAAACAAAAGAGGACACACCCCGCTGTCTTTTCCTTTGTCGTCTCAGGAACGGCGCTTCATAGCGGGCGCTACCGGCCGGTTTACCCGCAGCAGTGTTCACCTGGGACTGTGTGGGTCTTATTTAGGATTTCCTGTCCCCGTATTTCCTTTCCTGCGCCCATAAAAGGGGGTCTCTCCCGGAGTGCAAAGAGAGACAAAAGTGTTTAACGAGCGTGAAGTCTGATGAGGATGACCCAAATTAGTCCTGGAATGATTCTAATAGGCCCTATACTTTGTGTGTGAGGTTTTTTTTTTTTATTCATGTGTTTGCGTGTATGTACATATGTGTGTATGTGTTTGTTTGTGAGTGTGTGAGCATGATGGCGCCGGACCCTTTTGCCTGTAGGCAATTCAAATGAGATCTGAGGAATTGCATGTCGGGCCGGTTATTCATCAAACGTAACAGCGGCGAGAAGCGAGATTGAACGGCGGAGATAGCATCTTCAATCATCGCCTATAGGAAGCCACGTTGAAGGTTTTCATCTCCTCCGCGCAGTTTGTTACATGGAGACATGTCAAGTGAATATGATCTAGTCTGAAAGCGTCTGCCGTGCCTGTTGTTGAAACAGGACGCACGTGTGAGGACGGGAGCGGAATTGACTTTGAGCAAAATGAAGCCCGTCGACTCTGTCTGACAGCCCTTTATCCCGGCGTCTCACCTCCTCACCTGTATCCCGAGTGAACGTCAGAGGAATACCTTATTTCCTTCGGCCCATTTTAGAAGCATTGAAGCTGCTTATTGGAAGACATGCCATAGGACGTCTGCTTCATCTCAATACAATGCACGCCACGCTGTCACCTTCAGATTACCCCGCATTCACCTTCATCAACTGGCCCTATAGGTCGGCAGAGACACACACGCTAGAGTAGCTCCACAGACTCAGACTCTCACACACACACACACACACATACACACCACACACCACACACACACACACACACACACACACACACACACACCACACACACACACACACCACACACACACACACCACACACACATAGCAACACGGCATCTTTCACTTAATTTATTTAATCTTGTCTGCGTCTCCCCTGTGGTGGGATTGCGAGCTCCAGAATGTGATTATAAATATATATATATTGCACACTGGAGTCAAAGTTAGGCTTTATTAAAAAATATAGCGCGCCAGGAAGTCTCCCAAGATCCTCACACTTATTTCATAAAAACCACCACCACGTTAAAGTCAATGTATTATTGAGGCTGAGTCACTGTTGTTCCCTTTTTTATTCCCCCAGAACAACACTGAAATGAATAAGCCACCATTTTTGGGGGAGTTAATGTGCATTTTCAAGGGGAAACTTGTCCATGCGGTTGTGCCCTGCCATTCAAAAGGGCATGCCGCACAAACCCATGTGAAGTGGAGTGGAAGGGTTGAATTCATCACTGTGTCCTACCCCTCACTAGGCCGCTGACTGAAGCTTTGGCTGGGCAAAGGAGGGCACCCAGAAAAGACCCAGATGTGGGCTCCTACAGATGGGGAGACGGCCCAGACAGGCCCCGGGGCGTGGGCAATCAGCCGTCCGCTGTGGAGCCTAACCCTCCATCAGAGGCCTGGCCCTAATCAGGAGAAACGTTTCCGTCAAAACATCGAGCATCGGGGCCTCGTCGGGGGTCGAGCCGCTCGTTAACCCTCGTTAGGAACCTCTGGCTCATTAACCCCGCGCGCGTGGCGGTGGCGAGACGCTCGGACGCCTCCGTCCAGACGGGCTGCCTCTCAGACCCAACAGGCAGACCCCCTTCTGGAGGAGTGAGGTCCCTGACCAGCCTACCTCCAGCAGCCACCGCTGTACGAGTTGCACTTTAACGGACCGAGCCACATCAGGAGAGCCTCCCATCAGTGACCTTCACGAAGCCAGTGGAGCATCAGTGGAGTTATTATTTAATGAAGGAACACACGCTATACAATATGGGATGCTCAGAGTACACACCTCTGGGGATGTCTGTGTGAACACCGCACACCGCACACATGGCGGAGCTGAGGGGACACTTTGCCTCCAAGATTCATGAGCTCTACCAGCCACTGGAAAGTCGCTTTAAAGACTGTGTGTCTGAGTGGCTGGGTGTTTTAATCTTTTCTGTGTGTGTGTGTGTGTGTGTGTGTGTGTGTGTGTGTGTGTGTGTGTGTGTGTGTGTGTGTGTGTGTGTGTGTGTGTGTGTGTGTGTGTGTGTGTGTGTGTGAGCACTGTGAATGTGGTATATATGTATGTAGGGGCTGGAAAAGGCACTGATCTTCATTGTAAGACAAAGTATGGTGGGAGATGGGTTCTGAAGTCTGTAGAATGGAATTATTTCTGCAGGGTTCACTGTTATTTCACTGTTGCTAAGAAAGATGAACGAGACAATTTAAGACAATTGTTTGATTGATTTTATTATTGTGCTGTTTTTATTTATTCCCTTGTCATAAATTAAATATAGATGCAGATTATTCAGTGAACATTCCTACAATTCCAAATAGTTTTTCTTTAAAATAATGCCTTATATGTGATAGGACTACTGTTTTACACTGCAAATTAAAATCTACATGGATACCCTTATTTTTTATTATATGTGAATGTATTTGACATCAAAATTTTGTATTGTTTTCAACCCAACCCAGTATGTAGTATGTTACAGTGTACAACCAAGTATACAATCAAAATTATTATAACACGAATGAAATATTTAATATTGTGGTCTGTTTGGTGCTGTGTGCATTGTGTTGGTGCATATGCTCTATATTTGTGCTCTGGTGTGTGTGTGTGTGTGTGTGTGTCTGTGTGTGTGTGTGCGCGTGCATCTCCTTGTGTTGTATGGTGTATGTATGTATCTTCAACAGCAATTAGTCCAGTTTGCATCTATGTGTTCATGCGTCCATGACTCTGAATCAGCATTGGCCTGGGCTTCTGTTAATTGAATATTTTCACACACACTATTAAAGCGAGCAGTAATTAAACAGATGGATGTGCTGGCTGATGACACTGCAGACTTAACACCCAGCCAAGAAGGTTTCAGCAAGCTCAGAATCACCACTGGCAGCAAAGCTGTGCCTCAAATAGAAGTGTCCCACACCAAATGATCCTCGATGACCTCGCCTCATAGACACCAACGGAACTGAACGGTTGTCATGTGATTGGATGTGTCCCGTTTATTCCGGTATCCTCCCTCTTCATTTGACTTAGTCCCCCCCTTACGAGAGAGGACAGGGCCATTTGTTGTCGTCAGGCAGTGTGCTGGAGGGTGGCATATGTCAGTGGAAGCATGAGGAGCAAGCCCAAAGCCGGTCTGTGGGGGAGGACGGCCCGGGCCAAACACTCGTCACTTCATCTCAGCCAAAGGAAAGTGCTAAGGCCTGTCAGTGCCATCTGGAGCTGTTCTTCTGGCACCTGAGCCACACCGCTAGGAGTGGCGACAGAGACCGGGGGGGAGCACCAAGAGGAGGGGAGGAGCAGGAGGAGGAGAGGGGGGGTGTGTGTGGGGGGGGGGGGGGGTGTAAGCCTGGTCCCCTGGTGTTTCAGCAGAGCTGCCCAGCGAAGACCAGGCCCAGGGACACTTGGGAAAGGAGTGGGAAGGAGAGGAGAGGACCAGGAAAAGGTGAGGAGAAGCGGATGAGCCACGGTACCAGGTCGCTGGCAGGACGGGCGTCCGGGAGAGAGGGAAGGGGTGGATTTAGGTGAGGGAACACACTGATACATCCCTGAACCAGTCCCGGTGAACCCTGCAGGAGAAAGGAAAGCCCAGAGAGAGGTGACAGTGTGAAAGTAGCCGTTACAAATAAACACCATGAAAGAAGTTCCTCGCAAGGCGAAGGATAGTTTTAGTAGATCGGAATTGCCAGTGGCTCAATTTCCCCCAGTTGTAATTGTGCCTTGAGGGGGCTAACCTGTACTAGTAAGGTGAGGCTGGAGCTGTCAGAACTGCTTAATTAACACAGCGGACGGGAGAATTAAATCAATATGTGAGTGGCAGAAACAATTTTACTCCATGAGTGAATATCAAAAGGGACGGGGGAAAAAAAAGGCATCGGGATCGCTTGTTTAATTGTGTTGGCATAATTAATTTCTCCTCGTTCTTTGTTTTTTCCCCCTCTTCCCTTCCCTGGCCTTCGATCGTTCCGAGAGGAGCGCGCCAAAACAAAGCCGAGCCAGCTCCACTCCGCTCGGGAGAATCTGTTCAAACGGAACGGCACAGTGCAGTGACTGAAGGACTCGGTGCCAAGGCGTGGACATGACAGTCCCTTCCTTTGACTGTGCTCCACTCCTCCGTCTGCACTCAATCTTCAGTCCATCGCGTGCCGCATGGGGGATAAGTGCAATGGATATCGAGGCAAAGCGTTTTAGGACGCCGTGATCTAGTGCTAGTCTTTATGCGGTGGGCCACAGGAGCCCGGGGTGTTTCTTTGACATTCAAATATTAGCTCCCTTTACTTGTTTACTGGAGATGTGTTGTGTATACACACACAGCTACCAGCTAGGGTAACGCAGTTAGGAAGAACGAGCGCGTGCATGCCAGGGTGTTAGAAGTGAATAATTCATCCATAAGTGAAGCAAATGGTGTTGCCACTTCCAATAAACCAAACTATAATATATAAAAGAAAACCCTTGCCAAATATATTTTTTCATACGAGCTCACTTTATTATCACCCTCAAAATAGTGGGTGTTGGAAAAGGCCAAAATTGGGCAAAGAGAGTGAATTAGGGAGATAAGTGGCGCGTTTTATTGCCGGTGACGGCTCCAGTTTGGCCAGACCTGGCTGCTGTGTGCTCTCCCGCGGTTCCAACGAGGCAGATATCAATGAAGGTCTATCAGGGGACGGCTCACCCCGACAGCCACTTCACCGTGCCAAAACAAATCAAGTTCCCTAACAGTGTCAGGAACATTTCTGGAACGTTCCAAATTGCGTTTTCGTAGGGGCCCCTCCTTCACTCTCACCTGGCTGATTAAGGCCCGTGCAAGAACTCAATGAAGAGGTTGGCGTCCTTGATTGAATTTAGGGGAGCAATTTGTTCCGGAACAAGAGACACGGGCTAATCCTGTCCCCGCAGACTGTCTGAGAAACTTTCTGTTTTCGATGCATTAGCATATGTGTGTGTTTTGCTCTGCCTGTGCACACGTCTGTCTGTGTCGATATTCTAATTGACTCCACTCCAAACACACCCGTCTCCAGGTTTCTCTTTTCACTCGCAACGTTTGAAGAGCTAGCCATAGCTTTCTGTGCGCTCTATCACAGATGGCCAGACTTTAAAAGTGCATGCCGTGACTACATATGAGGTATGCATTCTAAACAAAAGTATAGTGTGTCTATTATTGATCTAATTTTAGACCTTCCAAAGTATAGTGTGTCTATTATTTATCTAATTTTAAGACATTCCAAAGTATAGTGTGTCTATTTTGTATCTAATTTTAGACCTTACAAAGTATAGTGCAAGGGTAAAGTGCGACATGCACGAAATGAAAGAATATTTTAAGATATCTATTGTGCTTGCGCAAAGACCTTTCCGTTAAACATGCATTAAAAAAGAGACGCTGGCGTGCTCTGCTATATGCTGAAAGAGGAAACCTAAGGTGGTGGTGGGGGGGGTGGTTTGAATTGATAGTCAGTTAGTTCCCCTCAAGCGACATGCCAGGACATCACTGTGTTCCATGTGAGCACCGGCGTGGCTCCACCTCTGGGAGGGTGTGGGCGCCGATGGCTCAGCGTTTCTTTTGGCCCCTCCACGTGTTATCTTATCAGCCTGTGATCCCCGCCCCCCCCCCCCCCCCAAGCTCCCCACGCCTGCATCAAGGTACAGCCCTGCCACCTGTTTGCACCTCGGGCTCCAGGAATAACCAAAGGCTGAAGATCTGTACCTGTAAGTCCTCCTGACCTCTGGCTCTGATGCTAGGAGCCCCCTGCAGGGCCAAAGACAGTATCACTCAGATGTCAGCCTAAACAGCTGAATCACCTCAGAACAACGGGGAACTTGGAGCTCAGAAAGAAGCAATGCAACATGTTTCTATTGGACAGAATACATTTGATTTAGTAAAAACTCTGGGGGAGCAAAATCTCAGGAAGCGGGAACCCCCCCCCCCAAAAAAAACATGCTTGTCCACTCCAGGGAGAAAGACAATAAAGTTGACCTTGGAGCGGTTAAATACTATGCTCTAGGACATTCTGGCATTAATAATTCAGGGAGTTATTGTGGGATTTCTGTTTCATCTCCCTGACCAAAATTTACCCGCTCTGTCTGGGGATTGAACCAGCAACCTTCTGGTATCCATAATTGGTTTCTATACAAAGGGGTACCACCAGCTTCATATCTGTGGAGCATTGTAAAACATATGCATATTATTAATACTGAAATATCCCTTGGCTACATAGGTTCAGGGCTAGGAAAGTAAGTAGTTTTTACACTGACATATCTATCAAATGCATCTGTCATATAGGGCTCTTTCCTATAAGCTGCACTCTGTTGAAACATGGAGAATCTTGATAAAACTTCCCTGTTGTTTCATTCGAGGCGTTTGCATGTTAAATATTCAGTGAACCCGCTCACAGTGACGCCACTCTGAATATGCATGTAACCATGGCCCTTTGCCAGATCATATGTAAGTGTGAGAGTGTTAGTATATGTGCCTGTGTGTGTGTGTGTGTGTGTGTGTGTGTGTGTGTGTGTGTGTGTGTGGTATAGTGTGCCCACATGTGTGCATTTGCATGCAGCACCGACAGCCTTTTTCAGCCGGCTTCCGTTCACTACCGAGCTTGATATAGCATGCCCGACCAGAATCAACCGACAAGGTGACCTTTTCTGTCCCCCCCCCCCCAGAACAGACTTTTTTGCTGGCCCAGGCCTGCTCTGCTCATTAGTGGGCCTCTTTACCTCTCCCACACCTGCCACCTTTCACAGGGCCTCTGCAACACAACCGGCAGCAACCTCCACCCTGTCAGAAACTCCGCTGCCTGCCTGCCTGACATACAGTGCTCTTCACTCCCCTGCACTAGCGCACTAGATAGCGGCAAACATATCCTTCCACGTGGGTGGGCCTGTGTGTGTGTGTGAGTGCGTGCAGGCGTGGGCATGTCCACGTGTGTGTGCGCGTGTGGAGGAGTGTGAGGAAGGTTGGAGAGACAGCTCCGTTTGGTAAGATATTATGGATGCAGCACCCTCTTCACAGACAGATGGTGGGAGAGAATGAAGAGAGTGTGCGAAAGAGGGAGGGAGAGGGAGAGGGAGAGAGAGAGGGAGAGGAGAGAGAGAGAGAGAGAGAGAGAGAGAGAGAGAGAGAGAGAGAGAGAGAGAGAGAGAGAGAGAGAGAGCTTTTATGAGGTTTAATTTATGGCTACCGTTACAAAGGTGAACCAGCGTCTTTGTCAGTCACCGCTGTCAGTTTATTGGCCATTATTCCTCCGGCAGAACGATCTCTTTCGTGCAGAATACGCTGTAAACTTAAACCTTACATCCCAGAACACATTTTAGATATTGTATATTTTTTACTTTGCCCCGGCGTAACGCAAAATGTGCAAAGCGGATGACTCGATCCAATGGACTTTTGCCGTGGATTGGGTTTGTGTAATGGCTTACAGGAAAAACCAGGAAAGGCCATGATCCGGCCATTTATCACAGCACGTCCAACAGAGCCCCGATTGGCCACACCTTTTGGATGTGAATGATGAATGGGATGGACCGGGCTGCCTCCCCCCTCATCGTTCCCCTGCACGTCTGCAGAGCCACGTTGTGGTCGTACAGCTCTGTCGTAGACCCTGACAACGTGCAGCCAGCCGGCCCAACCAACGACCAACACTGGAAATATGCTGATGGTCTGCCCTCCGTTCCTCAAAGAAAACCTCTCAAGGTGAGCGCGCTCTCGATTGTCCATATGCAGGAGGAGTAATGAGAAGCCCCCCCCACACACACACACACGCACGCACACACACACACGCACACACTGCTCAACAGCCCACCCAGTCTGCATGAAGAGCCCACGTCACCGTTAGAATACCAAACGACTACCCCCTACGACCTTAAACACATAGAAGGGTGTGTCTAATGCTTTAACGTGGTGTGGCATGGGAAGATATGAACACGCAGCACAGCGGTGGGAATCATGTGTGAGGCTCAGGATGGCCGCTCTGGTCGTTGGCCTGAAAAGGCCCTGACACACTGGTTGAACCTCCCTCCTGAAACGCGTTGGAAGCAGCTCAGGTGGAGGGAGACGTGAGGAGACGTGTGCAGGGGGGCAAAGCGGTGTAGCCGAGCCGCAGTAAACCCGGTTAAAATCACTCTCGCCCGGCCACACATTGCACCCTTGTGCCTGGGGCAGCGGAGAGAGGCCAACCCATTCTGCATAGGAAATGAGGGCCTGTGAGCCAAGACCAGGGCTGGGCACGACACACACACACACACACACACACACACACACACACACACACACACACACACACACACACACACACACACACACACACACACACACACACACACACACGCGCGCGCACGCACGCACGCACGCACTGAACAAACAAAGCCCTCATTATGGTCCTCTCCATTGCAGGGCATAACCCCTGGCGTACTGTCACTGCAATCTGCCTAGCGCTGCTATAAATCAACTCCAACTACACCCCCATTATCAGCTCGTGGCGATGTAAACAGACAAGGCCCAGGCTTCACGAGGCACCACTGAGGATGGAGCCCGGGTGCCATGGAGATGGCCGTGCGGGAGTGTAGACCGCTATCAAAGACACCATTGCTGTTGGGGATATTTCCATTCACACGCGTCGACATCAGTCACACACACGTGTGCAGGCGTTCAAATGTAAATGAACAAGCACAATGAGCAGGCACACACAAATACGTAGAGTACGCACGCCAACAAAGGCGTCACCCGAATCTCCTTATTGACCTAGGTAGGCTATTTGACCACTATCAATCTTCCACACCTTCCCTCTGCGTGCCTCTTATGTTCTACTGAAACTAAATTAAACAGACTATGAAAGCAAGTCAAGATGTTCGTCTGAATCAGAGTCAATCCAAAGGGAACGAGGACTGATGTCCGTCTGCTTGGTGTTGGGCCAACTAAAGTGGTATTCCAATGAGCATCAACATTTGGTCAATAAATAGTTGTTTATTTGCGCATGCTGTTATGTAGCTAACTTTCCTGTGAACATTTCAGCAAAAAGAAGTAGCAACAACGCAGAGGACCGTTGTTTCTAGGTCAAAGGGTTCATCAGTTCCCATATCAGCTCCAATATCAATGGCTTGTGGCGGAGCATTGCATCTCCCGTCAGTTAGCGATGCAAAAACGAACCCCTCCTCATGCTTGTTGCTGGCCCACAACACTGAGAGTGCCACAATGAGCCCACACAGCACGGCCCAGCCTCATTGGTCATCCCGGTGCCGCAACATTGGTTGGCAGCCAAGCAGGTGTCTGGCAGACCCACAGGGGCTCCGCCGGATGGCTGTGCAGAGTCAATCCATCTGCTACAAATTGACAACGGTGAGCGCTGTGTCGAGCCCCAGCATAAATCCCCATTAGGGCCCCGTGCAACCTGTCCAGCTCTGCCATCGACTCTTTATTGGGCTCAGGCTCCAAAACAACATCAATCTAATCCACAGTTATGAGGACTAATACCAGCAGGAGCCCCTCAATGTAAATCCAGTGCCATCTGCAATTAAGAGGTCTGGGAGTTTATTTTACCCGTCTTTTTGAGTCAATATCAGTTTAGGAGCGTGCAGGAAGATGCGGGGAAAAAAAAGGTAAACTAATTAGCTTGATCCGCCCTCCATCCACTCATTACAACTGGTCATATCACCGGCCAAGTCATTAATGACACACACTTTTATATCGATGTTTAATAACCAGAATTAGCAAAGGCTTGGCAGCAATCATATTCTGTCTCTATCAGAGGTGAGATATTTTTAATGTGGAAATCAAAATGCAACGGCTGGGATAATTTGTCTAATGCACTCGCAGTGCTTGGGAAAGATTTGGCATTGAGGGTTTCAAACTAATAGGGTAGGTCAAGATCGATGCCAGTACTTACTCTTTCTCGTCTTGGTAGTCTTCACGGTGTAAATCAATAGAAAACAAAATAACAAATTTCAACTTAGTTACATGTTGTTTTTGTACTTCTCATTAGCGTCCAAAAGAACCAACAATTTAGGGAAGTTGGTACTTTGAAGGCCAAAGGATGACGCGGCGGGAATGTTTGTGATTTCCTGTTGAAATGCTCTTTGGTTCGCTGACAGATCTGTTGAAAAGATCAAACGCTGACATTCAAAGGTCATGTGTGTGTGTGTTGACTGATTTGATATAAGATGGGCAGAATGTTTGGTCCAGTATTGGCATATCCATATGCCAGTGGATGATTTTGAGGTTGTCCAACAACGGCTACAGCACGCACGTTGCAATCAAGGTGTCGTCCTCTTCGAAGACCTGATCACCAAACGACTCAACTGCTCTCAGAGGTCAGCCATTTAAACAAAGTGCTGCTTAACCTGAACAGGACTCAATGCATTAGGCACCCATTCAATCAGCTCACCACCTGCCTTTCATTAAGACCCACAGCAATGTATATATTACATGTATTACACCACTGGACACGTTGGTGAGGTATGAAATACGTAAGCAAAAAATATTTGCTGAGAAAAGTCAAAAGAGGTGTTCTAAATATAAGTAGCGATGAAGGAACGGATTAAGGATACCGGGATATGAGCAGACGCGAGAGGAGAGAGGAGAAGAAAAAATGAAAGAGAAAAATGGCGAGAGGCGAGAGAAAGCTAGAGAGAGAGAGAGAGCGGGGATAAGCACCTGAGTGGGGAGTGGAGTGGAAATCCCCTGTCCCCATGGTGCTGGGTCTGAGCGGCTTTGCCCAGGGGATCTGTCTCTCTAACTTAAACACCGTTCTTAGCCCCGTTCAGGAGCTATTTCTACCCCGGGCCCCGCAGCTCTCACCTGGGAGAACTGGGCGCTCCCCGTGGAGGGCTGTTGGGTTTTAAATGAAATGCCTCCGGTGTCACCTTAGCCGAGCTCAAAGAGAAAATAAACCACTGACATCTTCAGGGAGGAAGACAGTGAGGGGAGAGGGTGAAAAGGACACACAGGCTGTGGGGTAAAGTTAGGGTAAGTGTTAGGGTAAAGGCAGTGTGGTCCCATGAGTTTCACTGGACAGGTCTGCTAATTTGTTAATATTTGACGGCCGCTGAACACAGACAAGCATCAGCTATGCAGTCGGACATTGTAAGCAGAATTGCACTGCTGCATTCCCACTATAGGTTTGAGGTTATGCATTTGGCGATGGGAATGTCCACTGGAAAGGTCCACTGGAAAGGCAATACAATATGTACAATAGCAGTTAAAGTAAAAATAAAATTAGGATTCCTCATCTATTACCTCATTGAGAAGCTCTCTTTGAGTCATTATGCTTGTAGATGTGCATTAGAACAGCTAATGGCAGCCCCATTTACATAGTAGCAGTGTAATCAGTATTGCCTTTGTCAGCTGGGAGAGAAATGGAGAGCTGCATGGTCCACTTTGCACTCTTTTTTAATTGTTATGGTAACCCCCCCCCTAATAAAAAGCTGTGTGAAAGGAATGGGCCACCAATTAACTGTAAGGCACAAAGGTCTGACAAACAAACACAAAATAAACTTTTCAAAATAAAACCTCTTCAGGTTTTTGTTTATTGCTCTTGACGGTTCAGCTTGTTGGTTTTGTCTCATGTCCATAGAAGGGAGGGGGCTACGTGAGGTCATGTTTACCGAGTAACGAATGAGGAGTGTTGTCCTGACTGTGCTCCAGCTGATCTAATCAGGCCCACGATAGATATTTACATATATCTTAAACCCGATTAGAATCTAGAGAGTCGGCTCCGGCACGGCCTCAGCGCCGGTTGACGATGGACACAGACTCCGTGATGAGGCACGTATCACAGACACTCTTCTGAAGGGCCAAAAATGGTCATTTCAGTGCCAAGACGTGGCTTTTTACTATTAATGACACAAATTTGGATGTTGCAAACGAGACACCACGTTAAGCTGATGATGCACTTGTTCAAATAAGAAATTGGAGAAAAACAACATTGTTGAAGAAGTCCTTGTTTAATAACCACTCTTTCAAAAAATAAGAGGTCAAGTACATTACGTTTTGTGTCCACAAATGCTCTAACGAGTAGACAAAATGTGTGTACACCCTCTTTGTACCACTCGGTGGAGCCTATCTCTTCTGCCCTTTAGACGTAGCCCATGCTTTGAGAAATCGGGGGCCCAGAGATGAAAAGGAAGGGCTATGGATAGAGAACGCACACTGCGTTTGTGTTGGCCCACGCAGCGAGGACCCCAGGGGTGTCCAATTTGACTGCCCGCCGAGAGGGACTGAAGTTGGTCTCCAGCGACAGTTCTCCACATGTTCTCCAGGCTGGGGCTTCACCGGGAGGGAGGGAGGGAGGGTTCCTCTGTCCCGTCTCCAGATGCATCCGCCGCGTGCCTCTTTGTTTAAAGAGCGTTGGGAAATCTTTAATTGCCTCCTTTTGTTGTTTTGATTTGAGCAGCAGGAGGAAGGCTGATCACATACCACCCTGCAAGGAGGGAGCACACAACCACGTCTCTCTTTAACAGCTAATCAACAATCAGCCCAGACAGAGAGGGAGACGTGGGAGGAGGAGAGGTCATGTAGATGGAGAGAATACCAAACCTTTGTGTCACATTTTTCTAGTCTTTTCTTTTTTCTGTCCTTTAATAGAGAATGTGATGGATTGTCAATATCTATGGGAGAAAAGACCAGAGAGTAGGAGGAAAGATGGTTTCAGGGCCCACCATCTTTTATCTAACATGGTTACTGTGACTAAAGGAAGTCTGTTTACATAACAATAACAATAACAAAGTCTGTTTACAATGAACAGCAAAAAAAACAAAAAACATTCTGCATATGCTAATTATTTACCCCATTAGGGACAGTACCAATTTTCCAAGCGTTCTTTGTAAAATGTAAAAGCCACGGTGTTTATCGGGACAAGGAATATCACTTATCACAGTCTGTAAGATTAACATTGAGCATTGCACCGGTAGACAAATATAATCCGTTGCATGAAACAACCACCCATAAACTGCACGTATTGACTTAGCGAGGGAATGAAGTAGTGAGGTTAGACTAAGAGGCATTCACAGCCCATTCAAAGACAGATTATTGGCCTCTGCCATTATCTTTAGACAAGGACAGCCTTTTTATCTAAACCCCACACATATCCCACAGGGTTTTTATCCCCCCCCCCCCCCCCCCACTACACTTCCCCGCCTTCTCCGTTCCCGTTGTTTCCCGTGGTGAAAAGATATACATGTATCGTCATCAATCACTCATTCCCGGATCAATAGGCTCAGTTGTGCTTCTCGGCAGGTGAAATGTGCTGTCCCTTGATAACGACAGTCTCAGTGGATTTCCAGCCTTCCTCTTGTTTGATGGGGGGGATGATGGAGCAATTGATGGAGTGGTTATTGGCCTCCTTCTTGGAGTCGGTCATTCTGATCGCTCCGAATTGACCCAATGACCTGATAGAAAGGCCAAATAGTTTCTGGAGGGCTCAGCATTTGTCATACTCTCTGGTTCAAGTCTATTAAAATTTAATCGAGGCACTGGTTGTAAAACATGCTCAGTGAGCAATGACAGACATTTAAATGTGTCTATTGCACAAACACGCACACAAAAACACACACGCAAACACTCACACACACACACACACACACACACACACACACACACACACACACACACACACACACAAGCATTCTTTGTGACCGTCTTTATTGCTAATAAAATCTGATAAGACATTTCATGGTTGTGTGAATCCTTGATAGTCACAATGTCTCCAATATCTGACATCACGCAAATGCAAGGTTGTTTTTTTTGTGTTTGTGTGTGTGGCTCTGTATGTGTGTGTTTGTGTGTGTGTGTATGGTTGTGTATGTGTGTGTATGTGTTTGTGTGTGTATTGGATAGGGAGACAAATAACAACATAACAGTCCACAATGGCTTCAGCAAAGACTCATTAAGGGTCCATTCTATGAATTTGTGTGCTGCATTACAATGTCATGAGTAGTCCTTATTGGACACATGCAGCCATCCATTCAGCCGTCAATAGATCCTGATGGTCATGACGCTAGGAGTACATGTAGCTCTGTGTGTTGCAAGTGTGTGTGTCTGTGTTTGCCAATAAGTACACCAGTAGGTGAGTACACCAATAACCAAGTCAAAATGCCAGAAATATTTGCCTTCCAGTTCACAGTGACACTGGCTTACTTCCAATAAGTCAAATTGCCTTCTCAATATAACCATAATCCATCATACCAACACATGTAGCCCGATACATTTAATGGAAATGAATTATCGACCTTAACTCCGCGCATAGTCCTGTAATATCCTGTGAACTACATCCTGAACGAGTGAGAGGAATCTTTGTCGAGTGACCTCATCGAAATAAGGCAACCACAGCATGTGGCATTCATTTCAAAGGTCGTGCCCTAGGTCAAATGTGTGTATTATATGTACGGGCAAATAAATCAGTGTATTGATCAGCGACATGGCAACATCACAATTTGAACTCCTTACTGCACCATTGTCTTCCTTCTATAAAGCTTTGTTCAAAAAAAGAGAGAGGACTAACGAGGAGGCTGATGTGTTGGCAAGGGGTCGGAGGTCAACTGCAATGACACTTTGGTTTTCTCTTCCAAAAACAGGGTTTTACCGTATGAAGCACTTGTATGACAAGGAATAGACACATCCATTTGAATTGCATTTACCTCTGCACAGCACAGCAACGCACTTCTCCAGCAGAGTGTACCAGCCACTCTAATGACGTCAAAGGGTTTTGGAAATGAATTCTAAGGCCCCCACCCCCCCACCCCGAACTCTAGACACTTCCTTATTGACTCCCTGCCTGTCTCCCTCCCAAACACTGTCAGCAGTGCCTGTCTCTCTGGATGGATGGATGGCGCTACGCGGCGACAGCCTCCTGATTGGCTCTAAGAAAAGAGCCCTCCACGTCTCCGTGGGTGGCCTGTGTCTGGGCTCTCACCTGCAGCCCTCCCACCCGGGTCCCCACGGCGTTGCGGGGCTCACTGTCACCTACGCCGGGCCCCACGCTGATCTACTGATTACCCTGCCTCGCTCTCGCTGCACACCAACACACACACACACACACACACACACACACACACACACACACGCGCCACACACACACACACACACACACACACACACACACACACACCTACACACTCTCGTTCCACCACCACGCCACTGCCTCCGCGTCGCCTCCTCTGTCTCTGGCAGCGAGCCAAACACCCTCCGCTGGGATCACCTGGCAGCCGGCCGTCTCCCACGCCGACCACAGAGGGCCGCCGGACGGCTCGGACGCTCTCCTCCCCCACCAGCAGGGGGCAGTGCTGAGCAGGCGTAGGTGTTCTTCACCCTCCCCTTCCCCACCTGGAATACAGTGGCGACTACGGCTGGGCAACCTTTGTGATGGCTTAATGGGATGTCGGTTGATGGTTCGTGGTGAAGTGAATGAGAGCACATGTAAGTGCCTGTAAATATAGCCACGGAAGGTAAACTCTGTCCCGTACGGGACGGAACCCTGAAAGATATCTCTGGCGGTGGATTTACAGACGGAAGAGGGAAGTGAGAGAGGAAGAGAGGTTAGCCACGCACTTCAGACAGAAAGAGAGGTGAGCAGAGAGGAGGAAAATGGGCTGAGACACCGCGGGGAGGGGAGAGAGGGATGAAGGGATGGGAGTGGAAAGATGAGGTGGTGACACCGTTTACGACACACACCGTTAAGCTGCCAATGAGGCAACGGAGCCCAGGCTTTGGCAGGGATTCTGTCCCGCTCCGCCCTCTCCCACTTTCCTCCGTTTCCCCTCTATCTGCCTTTCTATCGCTCTCCCCCTCTCTCACTTTCTCACTTTTATTTCTCAATTACCCACCACCGGTATTTCTCATCAGAGCAGAGTTTTCAGGATGTGGCACCTGGCAGCACATTAGTCTCTCTCTCGCTCTCTCTCTACATTCTCTCTCTTTCTCTCTCTCTCTCTCTCTCTCTCTCTCTCTCTCTCTCTCTCTCTCTCTCTCTCTCTCTCTCTCTCTCTCTCTCTCTCTCTCTTTCTCGCCCCTCCATGGGAGCCTAATGAATCAAAGGCAGCGGAGCAGAGTGAACCGTGCCATCCATTCACCACAGCAGCAGCCAGCCAGAGGAGAGGGGGGAAACAATGGACGGCAGGTGTGGCTTCCTCGCCGGCCATCAAAACCCGCCGCGGTGATGAAGGACGAAGAAAGAGGCCGCTCGATGGAGTGCAATACCAAGCCTTCAGAAACTCAATAGGTCATCGCTCACACGGTGGACCCTCCGACACATTAGACCTCTGTGGGGTCGTTGCGTTTCCGGGTCGTTGCCTCACCTCTGCTTGCCCTTGTGGAGTGGAGGCATCCGGGGTGCGCCGTGTCGGCATGACCCCCGAGGGTCCCAACACGTCACGTCACAGCTCCATTTCCACCGCAGTCCCCCCCGAGGCCTTCGGCCGTCATCGTGTGACGGTAGGGACTTCAGAATCCCAAGGTGCTCTGCAAAGGCCATGGACACTTGGGAAGGGGAGAGTGCGCGTTGAGGTAGCTTCAGGAACGGCTCCACACACTACTCAGTGTTCTGAAAAGGTTGAGGAACGAGATTTGACTGGCTGCCGTTGACAACAATTGTATTTGTCCCCTTTATGTTGGATAATTAGTGCGGTCGCGCGGCGTGCCGTTAGACGCCGGTGACGGAGTCCCAGGCCAAAGGAACCTGTCACACGTGTTTGTTCCTCCGTCTCTTCGTGTGTCTCTTGATCTGGCTCACTCCTCTCGTCTGGTCTCAAAGCCGAGCGCGTCAGTCTGTGAGTGGGAAGGCCCTGGACAGAGTCGGCCGTGAACGGGACCACTGGTTTTTGACGAGGGCAAGGGCAAGTACGCTCTGGCAAGTTTCCTTTAAATTGACCGACCAGCTCTCAATAAATGAGAAACCTTTACCCAGTTTCAAAGTACCTCAGTGCCCTCTTAGGACAGTTATGGGTTGCATTTTCTTTTTTCGTTGCGAGACATGGACTTGAATCTTGGAACAATACAAACAAAAAAAAACCTTGTTTTACTCTTGATTGCAATCTGTTCAATATCTGTGGAAATGTGGTGCTGCCCTCGGGGGGGGGGGGGATTCAACACTCTTCTTTTTAAGTCGTGTTTGTTATGAAGTCTTAAAGGCTATGTGGCAGAGGTTGTGGACTAGCATGCCCCCTCTTTCTCTTTCTCTTTCTCTCACTTTCTCTCCTTACTTGGCCTCTTTTTGAGGTTTAATAAAGGCTTCCTTTCACATCCTTCCTGAGATAAAGTCCAACAAAAACTCCTTCCTGGCCTCCGACCCCTGTCTCTCTTCTTTCGTTCACAGTGTGTCTGTCCGCCCTATTGGGGCTTCTCTTCTAATGCATGGGTGACAGACAGCCCACCTCCAATGACAAGCTCTTTAAGAGGGGGAGCCTGTCAGAATGAGGCCATTCATGTGAAGTCCTTTCACCCAGCAGGCCAGTGTCCCAGCCACTCACAAACATTTCTTAATTTTATGTCCTTCCGGCACCGATTGGATTGGAAAAACAAGTGATTATCTAAGTTGTGGACACAGCCAAACAGGTGCAGTGAATTAATAAAGTTGTGTCGTCGCCCCCCCCCCCCCCCCCCCCTGCCTCCAGTCCAGCGCTCCTATCCCTCTGATTATTGACGGTTCCCTATTATCCCCCTATATAGATAGGTATGTTTCCACCCGTGCTCCCTCCTGGAGGCAGTATGGTTTGGTCCAGTACGCCCCGTTAGTTTGACTGCCTATGCGACGGTTCCGCCCGCATCCTCTAGTGTATATCTGTTTTTTGTGACTCCCGCCTCTTGTTGACCCTGAGTTTAGCCGGCTGATTTGACACCGCTGTAAATAAAGAACGCTGCACTTGCACTACATGGGTTTATTACAAGAGTAATACAGCCAATGTGGAGTGGACAAAAAGCCTTTTTCAGTTTGTTTGCAAACACAAAAACATTCTTGAACCATTTGCATTTATTTGCAGTTCTAACTACGCAGCTCAGGACAAGCGGTATGCCTAATGGATGGATGGATGGACTACGCAGCTATCCGTACAATAGGGCTAGAGATACACAAACCCTCCAACCATGAATGAGCAGGGTGCATTGGTGGGAGAAACCAAATCAAATTCCCAAGCTTATTTACTGTCTCATACTGGGCTGAGCAAAGGCAGGCCATTCAGCACTCCATACAATAATAGCCCATCCCACTGCATCACTTCTCAACCATTCAACTTCAAATACATAATATTTCCATGTTCTCTACCAATCGTTACTGCTTTCCTAAGACTGGGAAGTGGACAGTTGGGGAATGTCTCTTCCCGTCCTCTGTCTTGAAGGACGACTTTCCATAACTTACCAAAAATGACCGTCCCCTTCTTTGGTCCTTGAATCAAGACGGGAAATCAAAGAGCCCTAGACGGGACGTGTGCTGTACGTTTTCTTAAGTG
The DNA here is from genome assembly GCA_026901105.3 of Galaxias olidus. Lineage (NCBI taxonomy): Eukaryota > Metazoa > Chordata > Actinopteri > Galaxiiformes > Galaxiidae > Galaxias > Galaxias olidus. The sequence continues at coordinate 226,184 of JAPMUY010002914.1, forward strand.
ATTTTCCACCGACCTAACAACCGTGACGCTCATCCTTGTGCGCTCGCAGCGATTCAAGAGAGGAGCTTTGGACGTGTGCCGCGCCATTCACACGGAGGCCGCTCAGACACGAGGGCGTCAGAGAGGTCACGGCGAAGGACACCGGAGAAAGAAAGGCATGTGTGACCCGCAGGGCAGGGAAAGTGATACAGTGCCTTTCCCCTCGTTACTCTCCCGCCCGGGCTTGTTTGGCTATGCAAAGTGTCTTCATTGACTCGTCAGAGGCGTCTCCCAAACTCGGTGGGAAAGCTATTAACCTGGTCAACAATGGCAGGCTGTGCGGAGGGCACGGAGCAGAATAGCAATGAGGAGCGAGGCTCACTGTGGCGCGGTGACCTCATCCGGGGGGAGGGGGGGGGCTTCTGGACAGCCCTTCGGGAGCCGTGTGGACAGAGTGGCCTTCTGCAGCGCCAGCGGCACCTTTAACACCACCGCGCTCCAACCACACAGACAGCCACGCGTCCAGTTCCATCAGAGCCGGTTGACTTTAGGGCCCGAGCAATCACATACACCACTGGATACCAAGGGCAGTACGCCGAGGCAAAAGGAACGGTGGGGGAGGAGCGCCGGAATGAGAGCAGGGGGCTGCGAGGGAATACAGGGAGAGGGATGGAAAGAATGGGGGGAGGGGTGGGGGAGAGCCCGGAGTAGGGAGGGATGAATGGTGATTGTTTCAAGTGAATAGCACGCTCTCCCTTCCCCTGAAAGCGCCGGAGGTTTACAGGTGAGACATGCTGTAACCTAGGGCAACTAATGATTGCGGTTAAAGACCAGAAAGCAGAGGCTGGAGATAGATTTTTTTTCCTTCTTCTTTTCACGTGTACGTTCGTGTGTGTGTGTGTGTGTGTGTGTGTGTGTGTGTGTGTGTGTGTGTGTGTGTGAGGGAGAGAGCCAGGCAGAGAGAGAAAGGGAGCATTATGATATGACTGTCAGCTCTGACGAGAGAGCCCGGGGGGGACAATGGGGAGCACGCGCCTCCCGTGTTTGTCGGCGGGAGGCGGGGGTCAGCGCGGGGTGACGGAGCGACGGCGCTCCTGAGGGACGGGGAGAAGGCGGTGACCAGGTCCCCGCTGCGCCTCACCTCCCGCCCCGCTTTCCAACGGGACTTAAGAAATCATTTCAGAGCGCAATTCGTGTTTGATGACTTTATTGATTTTTCCCCTCCCCCCCCCCCCCCTTCTTTTCACCAGACTGCTCTCTCCCCCACCTCCCCACCCCCCTTCCCTCGCTCCATCGGACTGCTATTCCCTGTTGACAGAAATGTACCTACAGTCCCTACCCCCCCTCACACCCCCAGCAGCCTCCATCGCCTTGGACTAGATTAGCGCTCTTCACCATTTCTCAGGCTAAAAGCTTCTTCACCGGCAGAGACTATTTCTGTTGAGTGGCCCAGGCAGCAACCCAGAACTGAACAAAAGGCGCACATCCATTTAGCCGTGCAAAGCGTCCTTTCACCTAACCGAGGCTCGGAAAATCGGAGTTTGCCATGTTCGGTGACAATGAAAGAGGCTTCACACTGGCACTAGTAAAGAAACGCGCAGTGTCTCCTCATGTTTGTCTTCATGTCAGTGCCCCTCCCTTTACCTCCGGTCTCGTCTCTGAACGCTCTCGTCAAAGCTGTTTCCCCGGTGCTAGGACTCACAATCTCATCGACGCTGCTGCTGTTTCTCAAAGGGGAGCCATGGCCAAGGCTTTCGTGTGCGCGCACTCTCTTCTCTGTGGTTCAAGCCTTTGCTGTTTTCAAAGTAGGAGCCTCTACCCCCGGGGTGAAGTCGCAGCTCGCGCGAACGTCTCAACGTTACTGGCAAGTCCCGCACGAAAATCAGAACGGACGCCACTGTTCTCTCTCCCTCTGGGAAGCCCGTTTCCAGGGGAAATCCCTTCATAGCTCTGCATCGGAAGCCACCGGAGACCAGGCTGACCCCCCCCCGTGACCCCCATCACGAAGGACCTCTGATACTGTAACTGACAGCCAGAGCTCTGTTATGCTAAGCAGCCTGTCCTCGGGGGAGGTTCTGTCCTCCTGTAGCCTGCAGTTCATTAGCCAACGCTGCTAATGAGTCCAACGTGACTCGGAGCACACTGCCCCACGCAAACACGGGTGTTTGTTTTTCGTCTTCCGAGGAAATCTAATTGGTGGCTAATTGAAGTATGAGACTGCAGCCTGAAATGCCCGGGGTGGGAGGGGTGTGTGGGGTGGGAGGGGGATGGGGAGGGAACGGGGGTGATGGGGCTCGGGTGGGACTGACGGTGAATACGTGGGCTCTTTGCGTGAGTCACGCCACCCACTCGCTGGACGAGGGGAGGGCTGGAAGACAAGGGAGCAGACGAGTTCTCCCGACCCTGGGGAGCCATCGCGTCACCTTGATACGCCGAGCTTTTCAACCGCAGCCCGGGGCAACGGCCCGGAGCCCGCTTTGGAGAGACAACCGGCTCCGACGGACCACGATCAATTTCCTGGCCCGATGAAGGATACGCCTCCAACCGGGTGTTCTTACAAAGCGGTAGCATCACCTCCAACAGTGAAAACAAAGCGTACATTCAAATAGCGTCTATTGCACCAATCGATTCATATTTTTGCGCCGGTTTCAGGGGAGAGAGAGAGGAGATAAAACACCTTGATATGAAAGTAGTGACCCAGCGGAGATTGCCCTGCAGCAGTCTGCACGTCAGACAGTATCTATGGTGGACCTGTCTCCAGGTTGTGTGCTCGTGTCAAGTAGAGGGCTTTCATGGATATGGATTTCCTGACATTTAAAGCAGCTACTTTATTATCTGTGTCTCCCAGCTTCCCTTGCAGAGGGGGCGCCGTATGGCACGAGCGCCCTGACGCGAGCGAGGGCTTCCTCTCCCTCCCCCGGCCTCACAGCAAGGACACGGACGAGGTCACATCTGCTCCACGACCTGGCGTGACCCCCTCCTGCTTTTCCCATTTCCCATTTCCCACCTGCTCTCCCACCCCAGCGTGGCCTCCTCCAGGTGCTCCAGGGGCATCCTCCATTCACCTTCTCTTCTCTCACGGGAGGATGGAAACAAAGTAAGGAGCACACTGGCGACTGGTAACCAACTCGTGCAGGGGGAAGTACAGATTGGCGAAACGGACAGACGGACGGACGGACGGACGGACGGACAGACGGACGGACGGACAGACGGACGGACGGACGGACACGCTCGTACAGGGTGAGCAGCCGTCAGGGGTCCCCCCCTGGCCTTGCCCCCTCCCCCTCAATCAACGGAAAACCTTTCCGAAGGACTGAGGGAGGAAGGTGGGATGCAAACGTATCACAGCACCTCCCGTAACCGGGAGAGAGAAGACATTTTTTTTCTCATCAAAAAAGCCGAATTCAATTGACAGCAGAAGAGGTGTTCAACTTGGACTTTGTGGAGGACCGAATCCCACTTAACCACGTCGCTGTCATACAAGACACACATTGACTGTAGACCTTCTTTTTTAATCTAACTAGATTGTCTTTGTTGAAAAGACAGTGGAGGCTTCGGTCAACTCCGAGGTAAAGGACAGCGCCCTGTGGTGGCAGGCGAACCCCTGCCGTTTGGTTGACACCTCCGGAGAGACGGAGAGAGAGAGTCACAACATGGCCGTGTTACTCAGTCAAACAGGAAGTCCCATGGCACCCCTTCATTCCATTTGGCCAGGAACTGAGGGTCGCACGTCCGCTGCATGGAGCGGGGCTGCTCCAGAGAGGGGGGACAGCTAGGCCGCTGTTGCTATTTTGCGAGCGAGGAGAGCCACGCGGCTTCAGACGCTTCACTGCCTCTGTAGTTACAGCCTGCCGCCAGGTGGGGGCAGTCGTGTGCTGTACCGCTTAGGAAGGATGCTAATGTCTTAAGTCTCCCTAGCGTCCACAAAAAAAGTGTTTGTGTTACTGTTAGGTTTTAACCCCTCACATAACACATTACCAACCCAGGGTATTCACCCTCACTCACGCTACCTGTCTTTCTCCCTCTATCTCTTATGATTTGGTATACATGCACAGCAACACAAACACACACGCCCTTAAAAACCTGTCCATTTTCTAATGTTGGTTTTTCCATCGCACACAGCCCATGTACAAACATATCTCTGAGACCCCTGGCCTCCCTGGCGGCCTACATCCAAGTGGCCGTGACAGTGTGGAGGTCTACAGGACTGAAGCCAGGGTGGAGGGACACAAGGCTCATTGAAGGGAGAAGATGTATGCCACCCCAGGAGGAGGAGGAGGGGGGTGGTGGAGAAGCCTCCCTTTTGACCCCTCACCGTCCTCCCACACGCGCCCGACGCGCAAACACTGGGGGCGACTGTTTACTGGAAGACACCCCGCTGGGAATATCAACGCCCTCTTACAGCCACGGCCGGGTGTCAACACCCTCTCAGCTCCCGGGGATCGACAAACACGTGATGGACGAACGGCTACAAACCCACGTCCGCCGACGTGCACACGCCGCGCCCGCATTCACACGCTCGCACAAATCGAAATGTCAAAAACACAAAGGCAAAAAAAAAAAAAAAAAAAAAAAGGAGAATGATGAGGGAACAATGTGTCGCCGCTGACTGAACGGCAGAAACACTTATTTTCTGGGACACGGTTGAATGCCGCTGGTTTTACACATATTCTTTTCATCACTATCAACGACGGAGACTCACACACACACTCCGACGCCAGCAAACCCTTCCTCTCTCCTTTCAGTAAACAAAAATGACACATTTCAATGTCGCTCACAATAGGTGTGCGGACAAAACCCCGGACGTGTGGGATCGGCATTGGGAAATCATCCGCATGTTCCATTCAACGAGGCCAGGGTGTCATTGGATGAAGGCACCGAGCTCCTATGAACCTTTCCATTCGGTGCCTCCATTGGCTGTAAGGGCCGGGAGATGGTTACGGCAGGCTGTATCCTGTCTGGTGTCTGCTTCTGTCTCTCGGGAAGCCAGCGCCCAGTCCCCTCCCTCTAATCCCCGCCGCTGCGACGTGATTGGCCACACAGGAAGCCCCACGGCGTCTCTGACCTCATCACTGTAATTGCAGCACCTGGGCAACGTTTGAACAACGTCACCACGAAGGTCAAGCACGCTATTCCACGACGACCACCGCTGATTGTCGAGCATGGCCGCCGCCTTCGACAGCCCTTTATTACCGTGTATCGAGTACGGCACAAAGAGAACGAGTATGGAGTGGCACAGCAGGTGTTCTTGTCGGTAAAGCACACCAACCGTCATACTGGGAACTGAACTATGACGATGTATTTGTTTCTCGACTGTGGGAGAATGTGTTTCAAAGTCGCTCCAAATCCAGCGAGCGACTGGTATGTTGTGGATTCTCTCCGCCTGCCTAGTGTGAGCCCCCTGCCTGCCTACGGCCTCAAATCCCATTACGGATATTTCCAGGGAGCGAGTGAAGAGAGGCGAGGTGTTCTGAATATGTAGGGATTGAAAATGTTAGCAGCCGCGTTTTCTCTCTCCCTTCAGCGGTATGAGGAGAGAGAGAGAGAGAGAGAGAGACAGAGAGAGAGAGAGAGAGAGAGAGAGAGAGAGAGAGAGAGAGAGAGAGAGAGAGAGAGAGAGAGAGAGAGAGAGAGAGAGAGAGAGAGAGAGAGAGAGAGAGAGAGAGAGAGAGAGAGAGAGAGAGAGAGAGAGAGAGAGAGAGAGAGAGAGAGACACTATGGGGGACGGTGGACACAATTACCATAAAGGAGACCATTTTGGGACCAGGCCTGTATATAGTTAATTGTTTTAGGTGATGCTTGGGAAAAGTCCTGTCAGGGAAGGAAAACAGTTTTCAAGATATTCTGCATACGATGTTGTGTTTTGATGATTTGAAACATATTCTAGCACTTGTTTACAGTTTATTAAACTGGACCCAGAGGGAAGACCTTGGTCTAACGTGGAGATGAAAATCCATATTGCATTCCCATGCCCACTCTAAATGACTAGATGACCCATGAGAAGGGTGCAGCAGCAAAGATTAACATAAATATTTAACCAATTGCAGAATTTCTGGAAGGAACACCAATAAAGCATTGTTCAAGTATTATTTAATCACATTTTCATTATTATGTGGTTTATCGAATGGGGGAGAAGACATTTATGTTTCAAATGACTGAACCTGCACATTTTCAATAGAGTAATATCATGCTTGTGTGTCAAGAGGAGTCAATCGATGCTGCATAACCACCTCATAAACTCTCAAATACCATGCAGTTGTAAAACTCAAAGGTAATACATTCATTAATTTATCCATCCATCCATCCATCTGTCCACCCATCCATCCATTTTTACATTTGTTTGTATTGCATAGATGCAGAAACCTTATATTGAACTACATGAAGCCATGCATTAATTTTAAGTCAAGCATTAAATATAAAAACAAATTTATGGAGAGTAGTAACACTTTTTTGCTTTTTTCTTATCAGCTTTACACATGACCAATTTGCTGGGCAATATGTGCTGCATGAAGCTATTAAACTGTCACTGTTTTAGGAGGAACATGTTGATAGACTGGTGTTACTTGTCTTTTGCTAATTTCTTTAGACCAGTGTTGATCTCCTGCCCTTTAAGGTGTCAAAAGGTCAGAGGTTAAAAAAAGGAATGCTACTTTTTTCACACTTGTATTTAAAGTTTTAAAAGGAAGCATTGTTAAACTAAAGTTAATTAAAACGAAGTTAAAGTGATACTTCACCCATTTGCATTTTTTATGTTTTTCATCATACATCAATGTTCTATTTTACACAGTAGTATAGTATAATTTTGCAATCAAACTGCAGAGTGTCAAACAAGTTGGGAAAATGACTCTTCATTGCGTCATAGGGGGTCATTCCCTAAATGTAAAAAAACTAGAGCCGTTTCCAGCCAGGGGGAGAGCCTTTTCTGGTTCGGAGACTGGTTTGTGCAGTGAGCTAGCTATGGGCGTTGTGGTCTATAGTGAATGTCGGTGTTCGGAATAATACAGGAATTTTACTTATGTTGATCCTATGACTCAAGCTTGTTCAATATACTTACTTCCTTTTGCCTAAACAACAACAAATATCGTTTTAGAAAATGAGCAAACCATACCTTTAATTGAAAATTAGTAAAGTTGAAATTGATAAAAAAATTTGCATTCATTCCTGAATCCATCTTCAAAAGGCCCATTGCAAAAACCCATGATATCTGTGGGCACTGTATCAGAGCATTATCATGCAGGTTGGTTTCCTCTGCTACTCCTCCACCCTCCACTTCCTCTTTCTCCAATCCCATCACACGTTTCTCTCTCTGACTGTCAATGTGCTCAAAGGGATTGGCAGTTTAATTAACTTCATATCTCTTTGTACAAGTAGAGAACAGCCAGCTACCTTGCAGTGCATGGAGTGTGTGTGTGTGCGTGCGTGCGTGCGTGCGTGCGTGCGTGCGTGTGTGCGTGTGTGTGTGCGTGTGTGTGTGTGTGTGTGTGTGTGTGTGTGTGTATGTGTGTGTGTGTGTGTACGCGTGCGTGTGTGTGTTTATGCCAGGATGGGGGTGGGAGGTTTTAATGGGTCTGTGCAAGCAGGAGAAACAAACGTGAGGTGTTGTTTTCCTCCCTATTCTCAAAGTCCCACGGGCTGTGACCCGGGGTGGAAAGGTCAGAGTGCTCAGAATTGATATCGACCCTCACTCAATCTTTAACGCATCCCATGACTCAGCAATGACAGTAATCAGCACTCTAATGTGAAGACAGGTCAACAGTCAATAACTCTCTAACCTCATGGATTTATTATTAACCACTATCATCACAAAGACAAAGAAGGATATCACAGGCATGTATAAAGAGCGTTCTTTTTGTTCGATGCAGTGCTGTTTTGAAGTTTAAAAACGAAGCCACGTTAAAAAGAGTAAAGAAAACACAGTATATATTTCCTTTGTTTTCTCTTCTCCTACTCAGACTGCGACCGATACAAATAAGAGATATTTCAAAGGACAGGCAGGACATTAGAGCCCAGACTCTGTGTGGACTGGTGCACAGACTGAGTTGTGCAAACTGAGTGGGGACATCCATCAGGCCATATTGCCTCGTCTGAACAGAAGACATGCTCTCTCCACGCCTCGATACTCCAGCCTCAACACACACACACGCTCACCAAGACGAGAGAGACGAGAGAGAGGGGAGCGGGAGAGAGACAAAAAAACATCACTGTAATTAAACCAGACCGGCTTTTAATTAAATCTTGTGTGGGTTAATTAGGAAAATTATCTGTAAAGCAAATTCCATCTTTACAGATGTTCCGTGCAGGCTTTGTATTATCGGGGGAGAGAGTGT
>JAPMUY010002915.1:0-15000 GCA_026901105.3 Galaxias olidus
TTAGGGTTAGGGTTAGGGTTAGGGTTAGGGTTTAGGATTTGGGGGTTAGGGTGAGAGTTAAGGTTAGGGTCAAGGTTAAGGTTGAGGTTTACAATTGAAGGTTAAGGTAAGGGTTAAGGGTTAGGGTTTAGGATTTGGGGGTTAGGATGAGGGTTAAGGTTAGGGTCAAGGTTAAGGTTAAGGTTTACAATTAAAGGTTAAGGTAAGGGTTAGGGTTAGGGTAAGGATTAAGGTTAGGGTAAAGGTTAAGGTTAGGATTTGTAATGGGTTACGGTTAGGGTAAGGTTTAAGGTTAGGTTTTTGGATTTAGGGGTAAGGGTAACCGTTAATGATAGGGTTTACAATCACAGGTTAAAATTAGGATGAAAAAAGGTTTAGGAGTAAGGGTAAGGATTAAGGTTCGAGATAAAAGTGAAGGTCAGGGTTAAAGATGTAGTTAGAAGTAGAAAAATTAAAAAAAACAGAACAATAAAAGAGAAAAGAGATTTAGGAATGGGATAAATACATTCATAATTTAAATAAATATAAGTGCTTTGAAATAAATATCCAAATATATAACAAAACTCATGCAAATAATATTTCAAAAAGGTAAGTTAGGAAAGGATAGAAGGGATAGGGATTGGATAGGGTGAGGATTGAATCATATAATAAAACTCAATTAAATAGACAAAAGTAAATCATGCAACTAATCAATAAATACTGTAAAAAATATTCCAGTTAAGTAGTAATCAATAAAATTTGTTTAGACCTACCTATCCTTTCTTTTAATATATCCTAAAAAAGATATAACTGACTCCCCCCCCTCCCCTCTCCCCCACCTATTTAATACTTCTCATTTAGACCCATGGGATCAATGGTATTTAAAAGTTTTATCCATTGCCGTTCCTTTCTCTGTTTGGTTTCCCATAATGGGTTTACTTCCAATCCAAAGATTTTTAGGTTATACCTGCAGACTGCAGGGTTAGGGTTATGGTTAGGGTTAGGGTTATACCTGCAGACTACAGGGTTAGGGTTAGGGTTATACCTGCAGACTGCAGGGTTAGGGTTAGGGTTATACCTGCAGGGTTAGCGTTAGGGTTAGGGTTATACCTGCAGACTGCAGGGTTAGGGTTAGGGTTATACCTGCAGACTGCAGGGTTAGGGTTATACCTGCAGACTGCAGGGTTAGGGTTAGGGTTAGTGGTCTCCCTGTAGACTACAGGGTTAGGGTTAGGGTTAGGGTTAGTGGTCTCCCTGTAGACTACATGGTTAAGGTTAGGGTTATACCTGTAGACTACAGGGTTAGGGTTAGGGTTATACCTGTAGACTACATGGTTAGGGTTAGGGTTAGGGTTATGCCTGTAGACTACAGGGTTAGGGTTAGGGTTAGGGTTAGTGGTCTCCCTGTAGACTACATGCTTAAGGTTAGGTTTATACCTGTAGACTACAGGGTTAGGGTTAGGGTTAGGGGTCTCCATGTAGACTGGAGGGTTAGGGTTACGGTTATACCTGAAGACTACAGGGTTAGGGTTAGACCATTCACCAAATCGTCTGGTTCCTGGTGCGTGTGTGTGTGCATGTGTGTGTGAACCCAAACCCATTCTAAATATATCTGCTCTCAACCCAAACCCATTCTAAATATATCTGCTCTCAACCTAAACTCATTCTAAATACATCTGCTCTCAACCTAAACCCTTTCTGAAGTGCTCATCTTGGACTATGGCATAATGGATATTATAATATCCTGTGTATTTAGATTTGAATTTTCTCTCTCTCTATCTCTCTCTCTCTCTCTCTCTCTCTCTCTCTCTCTCTCTCCCCCTCTCTCTCTCTCTCTCTCTCTCTCTCTCTCTCTCTCTCTCTCTCTCTCTCTCTCTCTCTCTCTCTCTTTCTTGCTCAACCCCCCCTCTCTCTCTCTCTCTGTCCCAGTCCAGCTGGTTGTCCTGACCCCCCCCCCCCCTCCTCCTCCTCCTCCTCCTCCTCCTCCCTCTCTCAGCAGAGCTGTTGTATATTTGATGAGCGTGTGCAGTAGGGGTAGCGTCCAGTCTCCAGGACAAAGCCGTCTCTGCTGCACTCAGGTTACCAGCCCAGCGGCTCTGCTATTGTCCGCTCTGAGGTGACTCGTGTCTGGGGTTACAGCGGTCAGCATGCGACCCCCCCCCCCCCGGTTCCTCAGACAACACTGTCGCTCTCTGGCAGTCCACCTGTCTGCTGGCGTTGCTCCCTGCCTCACTGGGAGTCAAAGTGTTCTCTATGTACATGTAGAGAAACAAATAGTAAACAATCGAGCTTATTTTATGTAACACACAACAGAATTATTTGAGATATCAAAGTGATGATTTAGTACTACAATGTAATGATTTGATTTTATTCTACAATTAGGCAATTGGTAAAATTATTCATCAGGGAAACTAATCAGTAGACAACAGAAGAAGTATTGTTATTCATATCTTAGACAGGTATTCAAGTGCCTAACGTAATATCACAAAAGTCTCCTTCAAAGGAGAAGATGGTAATAAACTTGTCACAGCCAGATACACACACACACACACACACACACACACACACACACACACACTGCTCCATTTGACTGACCTGTGGTCAAACTGTTAATATTTCATTGTGTGTGTGTGTGTGTGTGTGTGTGTGTGTGTGTGCGCGCTTTAGTGAGTTAGGACCTGTTTACTCTTTAATTGGGAGATCCATAGTGTGGTGTGGGCCACAGACTAAATGAGACATGATTAATTTATGAATTAATTGCGAAAGAAAGTGACTGAAGTGAACAAGGTAAAATATCCTTGTGTGGGCATTTCATGTATTAATAATAGACCCCTCTAAGAGTCTGTGTAAAATGACTGTCTGGTGCCAAGATTCCACAGCCTACTCTGTTAATATTTACAACACTTTAAGTATCACCATTTATCCTATCCCAGCTGGTATCACACAAATATTGGTTTTTAAACAACACTGCTTTTGAGTCCATTTAGTCTAACCATGTAATGGTAATGTTAAGGCAATTTAACAAAAAAAAGGTACGATATAAAATTATTCTTACAGGAAAATAAATGTAAATGTCAGCAGCATCGAATCCCAACGAAGTGAGACACTGTCCGCTTGAACAACTGTAGCCAATAAAAAATCTGCTGTCAAACTCATTCCTCCAATGAGGCGTCAGGAAGACACGCATTGAAGAAGGTGGGGCTTAGAATCCATTGCCTCCTTAGGTATCATCAGAACTGGCTTTGGGGCGTGGTCAGAAACCCACATACCCTGACGTCATTGGTGGACAAAGAGCGAGGACGGGGTGACGACACGTGAAGAGGCGGAGCTGGGGTGACGGCTTTATATGATAGGTGATGCAAGGTAGCATCTTGACTAGTCATTTACAGCCAAAAGCGGAGTTGGAGTGTACAAGTTTGTCGAGAAGCGGCCAGGGAGCTTGTTTTTAAAACCTTTCATCAGTGTTATTACCGTCCTTAAAACAAATGATCGTTTCAAGTTTCTACTAGTTTTTTTTTTTGAATGAAGAGAGGTTTCTTTTTAAACGGACCACAACGGTGTCGAAACAGGAGTACATACAGCATTCCTCTCTAACTTCTGCAATCATGATGTCCATGAACAGTAAGCAGCCATTCAGTATGCATCCGATCCTGCACGAGCCTAAATACACACCTCTGCATTCCAGCTCAGAGGCCATCCGGCGTGCTTGCCTCCCAACGCCCTCGGTAAGTTCAAAATTACGAAACAAATCGTAGCAAACATACACAAATTAATTAAATATAGAACATAGTGCTCTAATAAAGATGTGACAGCGTGTGGAGTTGTAACTTCTCGGTAGACAGTGTAATATTACTTATTCACATGCAGTTACATATTCTCATTTCACGTTCGTCTCATTTCAGTCTATTGAAATTATTTAAGAGACTTAAAATATTAATTCTAAACGAACAACCGCATTGATGCAGTCTAGGCCAGGGTGAATTTATTGGACTTTGCATATCCTCAATAATTTCTAAATTTATTCAAATTAACTGACATGCATTTTATAGCATTTAAAAAAAACTTTTTAATAGTTTATCCTACTTTGGAATTCCATGCCATTTGTAAACAACGCGCATCATCTTGCGTAATGAAGCTGCAATCAAATTTCCACCCAATTATGTACATTTATTTGCGTCTATTTTTAAATTATGAGTGTTGCGTCATAGCGCTCATAGGCCTGTCATTAATGACTTTGATCCTTTTGTTTTCTCGCGCACAGCTCCAAGGCAACATCTTCGCGGGGTTTGACGAGTCTTTGCTGCAGAGGGCGGAAGCGCTCGCGGCGGTGGACATGGCCCAGAAGAGCCACCCGTTCAAACCGGACGCCACTTACCACACCATGACCACCATGACTAGTATGACTTGCACTCCCACCTCTTCCTCCGGCCACCTGCACCACCCCTCCGTGCTGACCTCGCACCACCACCCCCACCACCCGCATCACCAGTCTGCCCAGGGCCTGGACGGGGACTTGTTGGACCACCTGACCCCAGGCATCTCTCTGGGTGGCATGCCCGGATCAGACGTCTGCTCCACGGGCTCGCATCCGGCACACGCCCACATGTCTCATGCCATCAACCACATGCAGCACCACCACCACCACCAACAGACCATGAACATGCACCCGCACAGCCTGGGCTCGCATACGTCACTGGGTGGCAGTATGGACTCCGAGCCAGACCCGCGGGAGCTCGAGTCGTTCGCCGAGCGGTTCAAACAGAGGCGGATCAAGTTGGGGGTGACGCAGGCGGACGTTGGCTCTGCTCTCGCAAACCTCAAAATCCCCGGGGTCGGGTGTCTGAGCCAAAGCACGATCTGCCGGTTCGAGTCCCTGACTCTCTCTCATAACAACATGGTTGCCCTCAAACCCATATTGGAAGCATGGCTCGAGGAGGCGGAGCGGGCGCAGCGGGAGAAGATGACCAAACCAGAGATTTTCAGCGGGGGGGATAAGAAGCGGAAACGTACCTCTATAGCGGCGCCAGAGAAGAGGTCTCTGGAGGCGTATTTCGCTGTGCAGCCCAGGCCCTCGTCTGAGAAAATCGCAGCAATAGCAGAAAAGCTTGACCTGAAAAAGAACGTGGTGAGGGTGTGGTTTTGTAATCAGAGGCAAAAACAGAAAAGGATGAAGTTTTCCGCGGCCCACTAGAACAGATAAACAAATGTAGCCTGTCGAGGAGGCACATCAGATACAATACTATACAAACCAACAGCCGAGGGGCAGCGGCAAAACTCCGCTCTGTTGACCGCGGGGGCACGGACTGATATCCCCCAAAGGCGGTGCGATGAAACTTGAGACATCACTCAATACTCGACATATTGATGAATAGGCCTCCAATGCCCATCTGAAGAAATAGAAAAACAATATCTTGACACACGCCATTGAGAAAAGAGAAACATTACCCCATACCCATGGCAATTATTGTACAAAAAAGACAGAGAATAATATTTTTATTATTCTCTGAAGTCAAAATAACTTTTTTATATTTATCATTGTACATTTGTGAATACATTGCACCTATGTGTGTGAGGATCGAAATCGTTCCTTTTTTTTTGTTAAAAAACAAAACAAAACAAATTGTTTGCGTGGCTTAATAATGCCTTTGTGTGTGGAAGAAACACCGCTACCGTTAACACGGGTGGGTGATGATGAGTTGCTCCCGGTAGTTACACCGGGATTTATCCGTAATCCATTGCATGGTTGACTCGTATACGTATAGGGCGTTATCTGTGCGTTTAGTTCAAACACCCACCTCATGTGAATGCATTGCAATAAGAGAGAATTCACACATGCAGACGCACGTACACACGCGGACATAAACTGTCAAGTTCCTCTGGCTGTGTCTACCTCATTACGTTAGTGTTGGCACATTCAATGTCATTTTGGATATATAGCTATATAATACACAAAAAGACCAATAGGTTTATACCACCTTTAGTTTTAACCCCCCGTCCCCACGGATTTAATGTCTAATTAGAATAAGCACATGTGTTTTAAAATGTTGTATGTCTGTATTCGAATATCACTGCAATGATGCTTTGACAATCAATTTGTTTAGAATCATTACGTTTTTGGATTGCCCTTCGATGTCCTCACATAAAGAAAAACTTATAATGTGTTAAATTATTATGACTTACAGCTGTGGTTGTACTATATTTGGTTTAATTTCTAAATTGGGACAATGACGGAAATTTGATCAATGCATTCCCGGAGACTTCAGCGCACTTTGTAGATATTCTGAATATGGGGAATCATTGTTCACCTATTATTATTTATGTTCAGCATTTTACTGAGTTTGGTTATACTGTTTCCTTATTTATTTTCAACGTAATTTATTTTAAATACAACGAATATTTCATTTGTGAAAGTGTGCTTCAATGTGTCTGTGTAAGCGGCAGAAACTAAAATAAACCATGCACGTTTTACCTCATCTTCTGCTAGCTTTTCTTTGGGAGGAAAATAAAATACGGCAGCAGTTTGTAAGAAAGTGGAGAAAATGCGGAACAGCTGTTGGTTTGAAATGGGAGAACACGCGGGGTGGGAGGTGGGATCAGCTCGAGCGCGCGGCCATTGACAGCCTGTTTCTAAGTGATGAAGCGTAGGCTTCTCGGTTACATCAAAATGTCTAAATGGAGGTTCCAAACAATGATTTACTTCCCATAGGCATATAAAGTATTTCCCATATTTCTCTTTTTATTTAGTTGGGTATATTGTTTACATGATAAAGCACAACAAAACAGACACTGTAAAAGTGCAAGTTTTTCGTTTGCAAGTTTGACGGCGTTTCACAAAAACATAAGCTATAGACCTGCGTTTAAATTAGACTTGACCTCCATAATGACGGGAATTTCAGACAAAAAATATTGTCTGAGTAGACCTGTAATCATTATAGTCACTCGCTCCATACATCGCTGCATGCATTAAAACAATTAAATAATTGGACTTTGCGAGTCAAGCTATTACAAAAGCCAACTTAAATTTGAACTATTGCTTTTAAATAACGACACAATGTTATCTGAGGCCTGTTCATATAAATATAATGTAAGTATATGGTCATCCTGGATAGTCTTAAAAGTTGGTTTTAAGACGATTTTAAACATCGTTCTATTTCATAGGTACAGAGCTGTTGATTATCACATGTCGAATATTATTTGAAAGACAGACCTATAGGCTATATCGAAATTTATTCTAAATGTAAACATTGCGACAAGCTAATGTAGGAGGAGAGTATAGTCTTATTGTCGCACAGAGCATATCTATAGCTAACCGTCAGAGTTGGGTCGTTGACCCGAGCAATGAGTTAGATAGCCCAGCCGGTGGAAAGTCTTCTTGGACTCTGAGTTAGGTGGTCCGGCCGTTGGATTGCATGCCCTCTCGGACTCTGCTCCCTACTTGTTCTGCAGGTGGTTCCGGGGCTGTAAAACTCGGTATCAATGAATAATAAATATCCGCTCTTACGATACTATTGATTTTTGTATGTGTTTGTTAAAAAGAGCCTCCCCTCGAGCTGAGTGGACTGTCAGCTTGTTGTACAACCCGAGTCCGGTGTCCTCGAGCATGGAGGCTCTCTAGGTGGAGCTGGGCCAGTGGAGAGTGTCCACTTCACGTGCTCATGGGAGAAATCACTTAAAAAGCCTGGGACAAATGGCGCCTATGTCAGAAGAAAAAAGCACTGTCTAATTTAGGCTTTTAAAAAAAAAAAAAGAAATCAACCAAAAGCTCTACTTATAGTAATAATTAATTTAATTGATTATAGACATGTGGATAATAAAATGAACACACAACTTTGAAAAGTTCAAATGTCAATTAACCCCGAATAGTCTAGCTATATTAGCTAAGCATGTGACAATAGGCCAATAATAACAAATACAGCTCTTTTAAAGTAAGGAAAAGATGCGATAAAAAAACTCTTGAGTCATCTACAAATGGGCAATATTCTCTGCCTGACTGGTAGACGCTAGTTTGTAGGTTTATAACACAGAATGTAGAACATCTCTTCATCAAAGATTTATCACACACCCGTACTACAATTGATGCGTATAAATTATATATACATAACCATGTATAATCAAGGTTAGAAATGTATAATAAATAAATATATAACAATGGCAGATAAGGGTTCAAACGTTTAAACTTAAATATAGTTTACGACTGTTTGAATAATTTTAAAAGATGTATATTTTAAAGATACAATCAACATCAAATCAAAGCCAAAGAGCAAATTGATGCACAAGCCGATATTTCTAATGTTTTCGTTTTCAAACAACCTAATCTAATTTAAATTAAAAACGAGACAAAGATAATTCTGTCAGTATTTTATAGATTTTGTACGTGCATTTGAAACTATAATATTTTTGTAGGATGTTTCCCCTACACGTAAGCAGTAATTTGGTCTAATAAAAACTTGTCTTCCTTCATAAAGGAGAAATATCGTTGTGGATGAGTGAATAAAAGATCCAATCCCAGGACAGGCCGTTAATTGTTTGATTTAAATAATTAAGGCGCGAGAGGCCTTATTTTCCTCTGCTGTGTTTTCCTGTTGTATCAAAACAAGGGTCTCGCGACGCAAATCAGATTCCTTCCGCTGAACCCGGCAGAGGCTGACAGCAGAACACAGTAAACTCTTCCATCAACTAATGTGCGTAAAGGGCACGCACACCAGGTCTGTACACTGTGCAATGCACGTTACATCACTTTACACACAAACACAGTCTCGCGCGCGCGCGCACACACACACACACACACACACACACACACACACAGAGAGAGAGAGAGAGAGAGAGAGAGAGAGAGAGAGAGAGAGAGAGAGAGAGAGAGAGAGAGAGAGAGAGAGACAGAGAGCTGATTAGGACGCTGTGTTAGAAGGTGCAGATCGCTGTTAAGGATGTTCCACATGTTGTTTTTGTTGGCCTTGGTCTTCTTGTTGTTTCGCAAAGAACGCTGGGAAAACTCCTGGCACCCTGCTGTATGTAGCCGATGCTGCTTTATCAAAAGAGGCCCAAAGTGTTTGGTGTAGCTCTGCTGCCATACCGAACCAGATGGCTATGCATACAAAGCCAAAGGGCGTTGGGGGGTTGCGTTGAATGAGGCATCTCGCAATAAGTAATTTTAAGATGGGCTGCAATTTACAAAAAAAAAAATGAAGCTTTATGGCAGTATAGGCTGTGGTCCAACCCTTTTAGATTCCCTCCATTCCTCCCTATGTGTAGTTCCTCTCTGACTTGTGTTTTCCATGGAGCGGAAAGCGCATTTTCATAAATAGACCTTGGCCAAGCGCTGGCCTATGAAATTTTAATGAAGCGCGAGTCTTGAGTGCAGCGCTGGGGCCTTGGAGATTCCGCCCCGCGCATCAGAACTGAGGCTTTTCTCCTCTCCAGAACACTGCAGAATACCCTGGCCGGCCCGGCCCACCACAGTACGGCTAGAACCGGACCAGAGGGCGGCGGGGGACCTGATGGATGGGGGTTGGGTCATATTTTGGGTCTTTTATATGCGAGCTGTTTATCTTTGTGTATGGAGTAACCCCGTTAGCCCGAATCCCCATACTACGCCGGTAAACAAGCTTGCCAACCACACAGCTTCAATTTGACGATCAGACACGCAGACACACACACACACACACACACACACACACACACGCGCACACACACACATAGACACACACACACACAAAGACACACACACACACACAAACACACACACACAAACATACCCACAGACACACGAGAGGGAGAGAAAAAAGAAAGAGAGAGCGAGAGAGAGAGAGAGATGGGGAGAGAGAGAGAGAGAGAGAGAGAGAGAGATGGAGAGAGAGAGAGAGAGCGCGCAATGGAAGTGTTCAATTCCAACGATGCAATATTTATCAGCCACGTTAATATATAAGCCTGCATGGATGAATCCCGTCTGAGGGGCATAGTGCGAGTCTAGGCTACATTTAGGGAGCAAAACACACACTAAAAGAGAATGTAGAGGGACTAGGGCCTCACAAATATCTCCAATACCAGCCAAGGGAAATGTGTTTTCCAAAGTTGTCTATTGCGGGTATATATCGACTTCAGATATGGACTCGTTGCTACAGCACCGTTAAAGGCTTTGTGGGGGTAGACCACCATGTGCACAGCTTAAATTAATGTTGACAAGGTGAACACGAGAATGCGTTTGTAGCATTTTCTTAGCGATGGGAACAATAACACGGGATAGCATCATAATTAAATAATTGTAAAACATGCGCATAATTATATCTCTCCTGAGCACGCGAAGATTTGGTTGAGGACATAAACATGCATATTTGACAGTAATTAATGATTAACGATGTAATTAGTAACATTGTATGGCTAATCAGGCGTAATGAACGCCGGGTGCGGGCCGGGCGTCTGATCAAACGAAAAAGTTATGAGCAGTAATTAGGCTCGCGCATTCTGACAGTTCCAGGAGTCATCACAGTCATTCAGACTTCTGGGTGCCGCAATTTCAAAAATAAAACATAAAAATTACAGTTATGTGCAAATTCATAAAGTATTGTACTTTGTACTACTCTGGTCACTAACTTGTGCTTGGACGATATTGGAATTCGTTTTGGGAAACGTTTAACGTCTGGAAGATTTACTAAAGGTTCGGGACGGTGATCGAGGTCTTGTGAAGTCTAAAACACCAAAGAGGTTCTCAAAGCAATAAAAAATGCAATGGCATGAATTATGAAAACCTAAACAATATCGTGGCTGAAAATATCAATATTTACACGGCAAGAATTGTTAATCTGGGGAAGCCCTTTCTTTGCGCAGGAAGACTGGGATAACGGAAATACATCCGAATAACACGACCTGCTAACACACCTATCAAGCTAAAAATTATTTTAAGATAAAATATTTCTTTCAATTCCGATAAAACTACATTTGACTAAATTCGTTATTTTGATGTCATTTCATGTCCTTCATTTTTTGAAATTTTACTATATTAAACATTAGCTGTTAAAACAAAATCACCGAGGCCAAGACAATTTTTGGCCTTTCATAATTTATGTAATATAGCCTATATTAAGGAATTACTAATTCGTTTCCTTGCTGTAGAAATAAAATAAACGCCTTTAAAACAGCTCGGGTGCCAACCAGAAATAAACGTCTGCTTCGTGTGGAACATTGCTCTGCCGCATGTTGCAGGAGCCGTACTATATTGACCTACTCCAATCCAGCTGCATTAAACCCGACCAGGTGCTCAGGACTTAACGGCGTGTAGGCATGTTTATTTCATGGGGCTAGATTAAGCCTCTGCTTATCCACACACACACACACGCACACACACACACACACACACGCACACACACTCGCTCACTCGCTCACTCACTCACACTTTCTCTCTCTCTCTCTCTCTCTCTCTCTCTCTCTCTCTCACACACACACACACACACACACACAAACACGCAGGAGAAGATCAAAATAAAAATAAAAGGTTTTGCAATAGATAAATCTATAACCGCAGTTTATTTGTCCGCTTTGTGTTTTTTTATAGTTTTATTTGTCATTTGCAACTGGCCCTTAAACTCGTTTGACCAAGCTAATCTGAAGAGGAACGAAATACCTTGAGCACAACTATATAACTAAATGGCAGTGGATGTTAAGTGTTTTTTAACGGGATAAAAATATGGGTCACTTTCAACACAAAATCATCGATCTTCCCCTCATCACCTTCCTCGTTCTCCTCTTCATAGGTCTATCAGTCTCAACGAAATGTCTATTTAACTGCATATTCATATACAGGGCAAGCGTATAGATACCATCAATTTAATTGATTCAATAGTTACCAAACATTAGTTTATTATGCATAGAATAAGGGCAGCTCACCTGATTTCTCAAACTACTGAAACTATGACTGAATATGCGCGCGCGCGCGCGCGCACACACACACACACACACACACACACACACACACACACACACACGTAAGGTGTAAGTAAAGTTAATTAAGCTGAAGGGGGGGATTACAGAAATATAACAAGGAGACACTTGTACAACATCCGACTAAACGTCAACGTAATAAGAAATAACTTCAACACAACCTTTGGCAGCATATAGACAATTCATGCTAATGTGTTAGTCTTGTTTAGGGACAATTGTTACTCAATAACTTAAAAATATTATTTGCATAACTGCAGCTGCCAATTAGACATTTTCTGTCACATTGGATTCTAGTTGGCGAAATCAAAATGATAACCAATATGTTAAATGTGTGTGTGTGTGTGTGTGTGTGTGTGTGTGTGTGTGTGTGTGTGTGTGTGTGTGTGTGTGTGTGTGTGTGTGTGTGTGTGATTATGGCTCTGAAACAGATTTAAATATGAACTTCCATTTAATTCAAAGAAATGTGTTAAAAGAGATATGCGTATATAGCCTTCTAATCAAACCCCATAAATAATGTATTTTCCGCTGACAAGTTGCCCTACCGTCCAGACTGTGCTCCATGAAAACCAGTTTACCACCGGACACCAGCTAAGCAACTCCGTTTAGCTAAAGTACAATTTTAATGAAATTAAATACTTGCCAATATATATTTCTACTTCCACGTCTCGAAGTAAAAAGTTGAGATGCAGATAGGCTTTTACTTCGTTGAAAGGCCAGAACGATTCACAGTCCAATCCTCGTCCAATTTATATTTAATATTTCAAGAGTTACAGAGAAGAATTCAACACAAATAACCTAAAAAGGTCTTTCCGTTTGATAAGTAATTTAAATGTAGGTATAAGTTATTAAAATATATCATGTCATAAATGATAAATGCACCATATATCACGTTGTAAAGTTTAGAAAAATAGCTTGATTAATAAAGTAGGTGGTAGATTAGACCTTTTATAGCTAAATACAGCAAAAACTATTAATTTAAGGTTTAAGTTCACTGTATAAAATCTATTCTACAACATATTTAATGAATTAAGTTTTTCTGAATCATTCCAATTAAACAAAACATGAAACGAAATTGTATTACATTTGCAGCCTTTGCTCGATATAATGAATGCGCGCGGGTTATACTGCGTGCATAGAGCATAACTTTTATAATGAGATCTATTGGTTCTCTGAAAATGCAACAAAGTAAATAAAACCAATAATTGGGGGGCGAGTTTAAAGGGGTTATGGTGATGTGATTAGACTGATGCGGAGGGATTCTGTCTCTAAGGACTGAGGTTTCGATGCCCTATATTTCACACAGCTTCCCCGCGGAGCCCGCTGCATGTTTTCATTCTCTCTGCTCCATGCCTCTCGCGCTACTTCTCCCTCTCTCTTTCTCTTTCTCGCTCACTCTCTCCCTCCCAACATCCATCTCTGCAGCCGAAGGGTTGAAGAGCTACTTTCTTGTCTCAGTGATGAATAATGCAGACCTCGCGGCCAGCAAGTTTCCAGTTAAATACCAATTTGCTTAACCAATGTTTCCTTCCGCCGCCAGCTCCACTCAGCACCGTGGAGCTCGAGCTGGACAGCGTCGCTCCAGCAGCTAATTAAAAAGCAGCGCGTGGAGAGTCCAACTGAGTATGGTCAGACAGTGGTCACCTCGGCCCCCAAAGAAACATTGGGTCGGAGAAAATCTATGTTTCTAAAGAAACACAACAAGCTCGAAAAAGAAAACCTCGAGGACAGCTGTATTATTAATAAAAGAGAGCACGCGGAGAGGGCTTAAATGTCTCCGCGTGCAATGTGAAGACTGGCGAACTCATCAACTTGGAATTTCATAACTGTGCAGCATACATAGGTTATTCATGTTTAACAATTGAATTTAAGAGCATGAAGATCATGGTGTCTAATTAAGGGTGCATATTTTAAAGGAGAATGTCTTATCGAGTTAACCACAGATTAAAGGAAAGGTATAGGACCGCATGTAATTTATGAACAATTCGGCATCACAGACGAATAGCAATGAATTCCTTAACAATTTGTGCGATCACAAAAAAAAATAGACTATTGATCTAAAGTAGTTGAATATTACAACATGGACAGGTGGTATGAAATAAAAATCCATCAGTCACGTCATGTCTGCTATTAGGGAACTGGGAAGGTCGTGACATGTTCGGATCAGACCGCATGCCGGAGGAGCAAGAGCTCTGATGAGACCACGCGCCCAACGGATGGAGGTTATAGTCTTTGGAGAAATAATATGGTAATAGAGTTTAGGATAGTGTTGCGTATATTCTCGAAAAAGTGAATAAAAGTTTTAATTTAGTTGTATAATTTTGAAGTTGTAATATGTTCTCCCCTCAAATTGACATGTTTATATGCCGAGACTACGGATAAGAACAATATTTCTATTTCTATCAAATTTACTCTTTTACCATCAACTCAAACTTTTCACTATAGCCCACAGGGCTACCTTTACGTCACCAGTCCCAGCAGCATATTTTTAAAGCTGAGGCTGAAGCTCGAACACGGCTCCACGCCGCGCGCACATGCTGTGCGTAATGACCGCGCCGCGCCTCCTGTCTCTGGTCTCCCTCGTCCGGCCTCGCCAGGCACTTCTTCCGCTGCTAAGAGCACAAAGGCGAGGTGAGGAGTCAAGTCAAACCCGTTGCGAAAAGTAAACACTGCCTCCCGTCCCTAACCAATTGTTATTCATGGATGGATAAATATTTAATACCTTCTAAGCATACCTTTTGTTAACAGAATTATGAAACAAGCGCTCCAGCTCCACAACGAATTCAAATGTTCTACTCATTGCGATTGGACTGCATGTGTATGTTCGTTTGTTATGTGTGAGTGTGTGTGTGTGTGTGTGTGTGTGTGTGTGTGTGTGCCTGTGTGTGTGCCTGTGTGCGCGCGCTTGAGTGGGTGAGTGTGTGATGTGTGTGTCTATGTGTGTGTTAGAGCAAACTACCTACTTCTTTTTGCTATGAGGGTCTTTTGTAATAAAGGGACCGCGTGCCACCGGGAGTGGGAACTACATCGTCGGATCCTTGGTCTCTACACTGCGCGCGGACGGCGGGCTCCTTACCCCCCTCGTGGACG
>JAPMUY010002915.1:30000-32500 GCA_026901105.3 Galaxias olidus
CTACAGCATGTCCTCCTTCTAACTACAGTATGTCCTCCTAACTACAGTATGTCCTCCTTCTAACTACAGTATGTCCTCCTAACTACAGTATGTCCTCCTTCTAACTACAGTATGTCCTTCTTCTAACTACAGTATGTCCTCCTAACTACAGTATGTCCTCCTAACTACAGTATGTCCTCCTAACTACAGTATGTCCTCCTCTTAACTACAGTATGTCCTCCTAACTACAGTATGTCCTCCTAACTACAGTATGTCCTTCTAACTACAGTATGTCCTTCTAACTACAGTATGTCCTCCTCCTAACTACAGTATGTCCTCCTAACTACAGTATGTCCTCCTAACTACAGCATGTCCTCCTTCTAACTACAGTATGTCCTCCTTCTAACTACAGTATGTCCTCCTAACTACAGTATGTCCTTCTAACTACAGTATGTCCTCCTCCTAACTACAGTATGTCCTTCTAACTACAGTATGTCCTCCTCCTAACTACAGTATGTCCTCCTTCTAACTACAGTATGTCCTCCTTCTAACTACAGTATGTCCTCCTAACTACAGTATGTCCTCCTAACTACAGTATGTCCTCCTAACTACAGTATGTCCTCCTTCTAACTACAGTATGTCCTCCTTCTAACTACAGTATGTCCTCCTAACTACAGTATGTCCTCCTAACTACAGTGTGTCCTCCTAACTACAGTATGTCCTCCTAACTACAGTATGTCCTCCTAACTACAGCATGTCCTCCTTCTAACTACAGTATGTCCTCCTCCTAACTACAGTATGTCCTTCTAACTACAGTATGTCCTCCTCCTAACTACAGTATGTCCTTCTAACTACAGTATGTCCTCCTCCTAACTACAGTATGTCCTCCTTCTAACTACAGTATGTCCTCCTAACTACAGTATGTCCTCCTTCTAACTACAGTATGTCCTCCTAACTACAGTATGTCCTCCTAACTACAGTATGTCCTCCTTCTAACTACAGTATGTCCTCCTAACTACAGTATGTCCTCCTTCTAACTACAGTATGTCCTCCTAACTACAGTATGTCCTTCTAACTACAGTATGTCCTTCTAACTACAGTATGTCCTTCTAACTACAGTATGTCCTCCTCCTAACTACAGTATGTCCTCCTTCTAACTACAGTATGTCCTCCTTCTAACTACAGTATGTCCTCCTAACTACAGTATGTCCTCCTAACTACAGTCTGTCCTCCTAACTACAGTATGTCCTCCTTCTAACTACAGTATGTCCTCCTTCTAACTACAGTATGTCCTCCTAACTACAGTATGTCCTCCTAACTACAGTATGTCCTCCTTCTAACTACAGTATGTCCTCCTAACTACAGTATGTCCTCCTAACTACAGCATGTCCTCCTTCTAACTACAGTATGTCCTCCTCCTAACTACAGTATGTCCTTCTAACTACAGTATGTCCTCCTCCTAACTACAGTATGTCCTTCTAACTACAGTATGTCCTCCTCCTAACTACAGTATGTCCTCCTTCTAACTACAGTATGTCCTCCTAACTACAGTATGTCCTCCTAACTACAGTATGTCCTCCTCCTATGTCCTCCTAACTACAGTATGTCCTCCTCCTAACTACAGTATGTCCTCCTTCTAACTACAGTATGTCCTCCTAACTACAGTATGTCCTCCTCCTAACTACAGTATGTCCTTCTAACTACAGTATGTCCTCCTCCTAACTACAGTATGTCCTCCTCCTAACTACAGTATGTCCTCCTTCTAACTACAACATGTCCTCCTAACTACAATATATCCTCCTAACTACAGTATGTCCTTCTAACTACAGTATGTCCTCCTCCTAACTACAGTATGTCCTCCTCCTAACTACAGTATGTCCTCCTCCTAACTACAGTATGTCCTCCTCCTAACTACAGTGTGTCCTCCTCCTAACTACAGTATGTCCTCCTCCTAACTACAGTATGTCCTTCTAACTACAGTATGTCCTCCTCCTAACTACAGTATGTCCTCCTCCTAACTACAGTATGTCCTCCTCCTAACTACAGCATGTCCTCCTAACTACAGTATGTCCTCCTAACTACAGTATGTCCTTCTAACTACAGTATGTCCTTCTAACTACAGTATGTCCTCCTAACTACAGTATGTCCTCCTCCTAACTACAGTATGTCCTCCTCCTAACTACAGTATGTCCTCATTCTAACTACAGTATGTCCTCCTCCTAACTACAGTATGTCCTTCTAACTACAGTATGTCCTCCTCCTAACTACAGTATGTCCTCATTCTAACTACAGTATGTCCTCCTCCTAACTACAGTATGTCCTTCTAACTACAGTATGTCCTCCTCCTAACTACAGTATGTCCTCCTAACTACAGTATGTCCTCATTCTAACTACAGTATGTCCTCCTCCTAACTACAGTATGTCCTTCTAACTACAGTATGTCCTCCTCCTAACTACAGTATGCCCTCCTCCTAACTACAGTATGTCAATCTTCTTCAAAACGGATCCATTCCACCGATAA
>JAPMUY010002915.1:45000-60000 GCA_026901105.3 Galaxias olidus
GAACAACACAGGGCAGAAAGAGCCCCCCCCCCTGCTCTGGTGAAAAGGGGACGGGGACGGTTGGCCTTCAAATATTGATGAGCTGTAACGTCTAACGTCTCTACGCTGAGGTAATTGTTTCTCCTCTGTCTGCCGCGGCCTGCCACCACATACACACACACACACACACACACACACACACACACACACACAAACATACACACACCATTACAGCACACACACGCCAGTACAGCATATACACACGCACACACCAGTACAACACACACACCAATATACACACATGCAAACTGAAAACCTCTCTCCCCAACATACAGACACTCAGAGCGGCCACCCTAATGGACCAGACAGGACGGGGGGGGGGGGGGGGGGGGGGGGGGGGGGGGGGGGGGGGGGGGGGGGGGGGGGGGGGGGCCTGAATAAGAGCAGAGTGTCTGACAGACGGCCTGCTCTGCCTTGACCCGCTTCTATGTGTGTGTGGAGGGAGAGAAAACGAGAGAGAGAAACCATCACCATCCTCATCACTATCCTCATCATCACTATCCTCATCATCACTATCCTCATCATCACTATCCTCATCATCACTATCCTCATCATCACTTTGTTCATCATCACTATTCTCATCATCACTATCCTCATTATCACTATCCTCATCATCACTATTCTCATCATCACTATCCTCATCATCACTATCCTCATCATCACTATCCTCATCATCACTATCCTCATCACTATCCTCATTATCACTATCCTCATTATCACTATTCTCATCATCATTATCCTCATTATCACTATCCTCATCATCACTATCCTCATCATCACTATCCTCATCATCACTATCCTCATCACTATCCTCATTATCACTATCCTCATCGTCACTTTGTTCATCATCACTATCCTCATCATCACTATCCTCATCATCACTATCCTCATCATCACTATCCTCATCATCACTATCCTCATCACTATCCTCATCATCACTATCCTCATCACCATCATCATCACCATCCTCATCATCACTATCCTCATCATCACTATCCTCATCATCATCATCATCGTCATCATCCCCACCATCACTATCATAAAACATAAAAAAATCATAAAACTGATTAAAAACAGATTTGGTGGAGTGTGTCTAACCTGAGGAGAGTTAAAACAGATTTGGTGGAGTGTCTCTAACCTGAGGAGAGTTAAAACAGATTTGGTGGAGTGTCTCTAACCTGAAGAGAGTTAAAACAGATTTGGTGGAGTGTCTCTAACCTGAAGAGAGTTCAAACAAATTAGGGAGAGTGTCTCTAACCTGAAGAGAGTTCAAACAAATTAGGGAGAGTGTCTCTAACCTGAGGAGAGTTAAAACAAATTAGGGAGAGTGTCTAACCTGAGGAGAGTTAAAACAGATTAGGGAGAGTGTCTAACCTGAGGAGAGTTAAAACAGATTAGGGAGAGTGTCTAACCTGAAGAGAGTTAAAACAGATTAGGGAGAGTGTCTAACCTGAGGAGAGTTAAAACATAGAACCCAGAGAGAGAGAGAGAGAGAGAGAGGCCACAAGCACTGCAAGACCTGCTAAAGAAAGAGTTGGGGGGTGAATGGAGGGAGTGAAGAGGGAGGGAGGGAGGAGGAAGGGAGGGAGGGATGGAAGGAGGGAGGGATGGAGACAAGGCCTGCTAAAGGAAAGACAGTAATCAATAATTTACATCAGCTGTCACCATACGCTCCAGTGGAGCACTCAACAAACATCGCCGACAAATTAAGGCAAGAACACACACACACACACACACATGCACACACACACACACACACACACACACACACACACACACACACACCCACACACACACACACATGCACACACACACACACGCACACACACACCCACACACACACACACGCACAGGGAGCATGAAAATACACACACATGCATTAAGGTGCACACTCAGGCACAAAATGCAAATTAACATGCATACACACACATACATATACTTTCACACACAAACCCACTCACATAACCCCCTCAGACACACACACACACACACACACACACGCACAGAGAGAGAGAGACACACACACACACACACACACACACACACACACACAGACACACACACACACACACACACACAGACACACACACCTCGGCAAAGTGTTTTCCTTCCAGGCCTCGTTCTCTGTGACTAAAAGTAGAGTGGCAGAAGAGTAGTAGCACTGTCATGCTATGTGTTGGCTCGCATGCTATCCCCTGATTCTTACGGTGTTAGCCATCATGCTATCTCCTTACTCTAACAATGTTACCCATGATGCTATCACCTTACTCTAGCAATGTTAGCCATCATGCTATCTATCTCCGTACTCTAACGATGTTAGCCATCATGCTATCTCCTTACTCTAACGGTGTTAGCCATCATGCTATCTCCTACTATAACAATGTTAGCCATCATGCTATCTCCTTACTTTAACAATGTTAGCCATCATGCTATCTCCTACGCTAACAATGTTAGCCATCATGCTATCTCCTTACTATAACAATGTTAGACATCATGCTGTCGCCTTACTCTAACGATGTTAGCCATCATGCTATCACCTTACTCTAACGATGTTAGCCATCATGCTATCACCTTACTCTAACGATGTTAGCCATCATGCTATCTCCTTACTCTAATGGTGTTCGCCATCATGCTATCTCCTTACTTTAACAATGTTAGCCATCATGCTATCTCCTTACTCTAACGATGTTAGCCATCATGCTATCACTTTACTCTAACGATGTTAGCCATTATGCTATCTCCTTACTCTAATGGTGTTAGCCATCATGCTATCTCCTTACTTTAACAATGTTAGCCATCATGCTATCTCCTTACTCTAACAATGTTAGCTCTCATGCTATCTCTTTACTTGTTTTGGGGACCAGGGTTAAAGGGATAGCACCGTGTCTTTTGAAATACAAAAGATACAACATGTAAATAACACAGCTTAGGAGGTATTATGTGATTGCGTCATGCAATGATGACGCTCACAGACTGAAATCGCAAAGTCATATTCTTCTTCTACTTATTATTAGGTCGACTTTTGGCCACGGGCAGTTCTGAATCTATCCAATCTTTCTATCTATAATTGCTTGCTGCAAAACGAACTCCTTTATTTGTTACCGTAGCGCAATTGAAACGACCAATTCCAGCAATACAAAGCAGTGTCAGAATGAACAGAACAGACTGGCTGATAAACTTAGGCTATTTAAACAGGCGGCACGACAGTTTCATTAAGATTATTTAAAATGTATTTCAATGGGAAAATAATCAGTATTGAACAAGTATTAACACAGCAATAGACTACTGCTGATTTTATGTCTGCAACGCTGTCCACTTGCGATTCGATCGGCAGATGCCTTAAAAGGAAGGTTGAGCTAAGGTAGGGGAGACTGGGAACGGTTGCAACACTTTTTGCATTTCTCTGTTACTTACAGACTAATTGACGTATAGACCAGCCAAACATGTACATATTAAACTTATAGCTGTCTTCTAATTACCCATACAATTTAAAGATGACTACATATGACATATAGTTCACAATATTTATATGAATGGAAGAAGTCAGATGTTGCAACTGGCCCCAAGTGGGCGTTTACACTTGTGTTCAGTTCAGCGCTGTCCACCAGCACATGAGGATGTAGTAGTGCTGCAGCGGTTATTTTAGAGTGCTGGCCACTGTTAGGTTTTACCCCTCACATAACAGAGTTCTTTGTTGGCAAGGAAGATCACTCGGACACGTGGACTCGGACACGAGGAAACAAACACATATTAGTTTTATTCAAATTTATTCCAAACCTTAATATCACACATATTAATGCTAAATAAATCATTTAACAGAAGCGTGGGCGCATATTCAATTAATTACCTTACAGATATCGTCACAAGTGTGTAGATACCGGAGAAAGCAGCAGAGCGGCCGCGTCAGCATGGATTCTAACTTTCTTCCCCCCTCCTCCCTCTCTTATATGCTAGCCGCCCCCAGTCGTATTCCATGAGCCAAATGGTGGGACTCACCTCTCCCCCCCTGTATTTCCTGTTATTCAGTTTCCGGTTTGCCCCCTTTTGCACTCAACTCAGCATTAGCGTTTATGATTATTCTCACACCACCCGCACTGCCTGGTTGCTGATAGTGGAAACGCAATCACATCGGATTTGCTCAGGGAAATGCATTTTCTAGTTCTAAGAAGTATTTTGTGCCTGTTGACGAAGCTGTGCTAGCCATTACTATTGGTTTATGATCTATGTGCTAAGCCAGGCTACTTTTACCTACTTACTGTACTCACCGAAATAATTCACCCATAAATAGTTGTTAGTATGAACTTAAGGTGTGATGGGTTTGTTGTTAGTGTGTACTTAAGGTGTGATGGGTTTGGTGTTAGTGTGTACTTAAGGTGTGATGGGTTGGTGTTAGTATGAACTTAAGGTGTGATGGGTTTGTTGTTAGAGTGTACTTAAGGTGTGATGGGTTTGGTGTTAGTATGAACTGAAGGTGTGATGGGTTTGTTGTTAGAGTGTACTTAAGGTGTGATGGGTTTGGTGTTAGTGTGTACTTAAGGTGTGATGGGTTTGGTGTTAGTGTGAACTTAACACATGATCCTTCCGCCTGTAGTTGGTTTCAGTCTGATTTGTTTGTTAGTGGAGGTTCTGAACGGCAGTATTACACAACTGACTTCACAGAACACCGGGTTCTGCTCCCATAGCTGTCAATCAGTCCGGCCAGGAAGAAAGGCTGATCAGAGCAGGAAGAAGCTCTGGAAGAATACTGATCAGAGAGGAACACAGCACAACACAATCACATCACAGGACATGACAACACAATCACATCACAGGACATGACAACACAATCACATCACAGGACATGACAACACAATCACATCAACATCTTCTTCTTCTTCTTCTTCTTCTGATGATCCTTCTGGATGTGACAGCTACTGTAGGAGTCATCCTCTATTTTGGGGGGCCGGTGTGTTTGAATGGGTGTGATGGTGATCTCATCGCCAAGCAGTCATGACTTCACCAGGGATGAGGGCCCCCAGAATGTAGCACACACACACATTCAGTCCTGCAGCGGTAAATAGTGGATGTAGCACACACACACATTCAGTCCTGCAGTGGTAAATAGTGATGTAGCACACACACACATTCAGTCCTGCAGCGGTAAATAGTGGACGTAGCACACACACACACATTCAGTCCTGCAGCAGTACATAGTGGATGTAGCACACACACACATTCTCCCAAAGCAGCATCAGACCTAACCCTCTCAAAGCAGCGTCAGACCTAACCCTCTCAAAGCAGCATCAGACCTAACCCTCTCAAAGCAGCGTCAGACCTAACCCTCTCAAAGCAGCGTCAGACCTAACCCTTTCAAAGCAGCATCAGACCTAACCCTCCCAAAGCAGCGTCAGACCTAACCCTCTCAAAGCAGCGTCAGACCTAACCCTCTCAAAGCAGCATCAGACCTAACCCTCCCAAAGCAGCATCAGACCTAACCCTCTCAAAGCAGCGTCAGACCTAACCCTCCCAAAGCAGCATCAGACCTAACCCTCTCAAAGCAGCGTCAGACCTAACCCTCTCAAAGCAGCGTCAGACCTAACCCTCTCAAAGCAGCGTCAGACCTAACCCTCTCAAAGCAGCGTCAGACCTAACCCTCTCAAAGCAGCATCAGACCTAACCCTCCCAGCCGTTATGGACCACAGATAGTGTCTAACTGCACTCTGATGAGGTGTGTGTTCACGGTACACACACACACACACACACACACACACATACACACACACACACACACACACAGACACCCCACCCACACACATTTCCCCTCACACACACGCACACACACACACACACACACACACTCACATTCACTCCCCCCACCCACCCACACACACTCAGTGAAAGCTAAGTATGTTGAGGTGAGGTACTGTACAGGGCTGTGACACACTGTTCAGACTCAAACCAGAGTGAGGAGTCAGCAACATGCCCACGCTGTGAGGCTCTCTGACTCACTTCACAACACACTCACACACACTCACACACACACACACACACACACACACACACACACACACACACTCACACACACACATACACATACACACACACACACACACACACACACACACACACACACACACACACCTACTCAGGCCCCCTGGCCCTCCAGACCAGAAGTCCCTGGACCCTATAAAGTATACACAAATGTACGTACGCAAACACACACATACACACACACACACACACCTCACAGCCTCATCAATATTGTAGCCAGTGCTTAACGGACAAAACAGAGTAAAGACTGCCCAGGGCACCTAGGGGGGTGGGGGGGACATGGGGGGGTGGGGGTACAGGAGGGCAGAGGGGCGAGAGGTGGGATAGGGGGGGGGCGGGGGGGGGGGCACGAGACAGGAGTTCGACTCCCGAGAGAATGGCTGATGCCATTGCCCCAGAAAAACACAGCCAGACTTTATGCAAGCACACACATTATACACACACGCACCCACACTTACACACACACACACGCACACACACTTACACACACACACACGCACACACACTTACACACACACACACACGCACACACACACACACACACACCACGTGCACACACATACACACCACGTGCACACACACACACACACCACGTGCACACACTTACACACACACCACGTGCACACACTTACACACACACCACGTGCACTGAGTCTATTGTCACCTCACTGCATTTCCTGCAAACAACAAAGTCTCCTATGATGACGTGTTCATATGTATATATACTGTGCGTGTATATACACATATATACATACTGTCATATACACATATATATACACATATATACATACTGTCATATACACATATATATATACATATATACATACTGTCATATACACATATATACATACTGTCATATACACATATATACATACTGTCATATACACATATATATACACATACATACATACTGTCATATACACATATATACATACTGTCATATACACATATATATACACATACATACATACTGTCATATACACATATATATACACATATATACATACTGTCATATACACATATATATACACATACATACATACTGTCATATACACATATATACATACTGTCATATACACATATATATACACATATATACATACTGTCACATACACATATATATACACATACATACATACTGTCATATACACATATATATACACATATATACATACTGTCATATACACATATATATACACATACATACATACTGTCATATACACATATATACATACTGTCATATACACATATATACATACTGTCATATACACATATATATACACATACATACATACTGTCATATACACATATATACATACTGTCATATACACATATATATACACATACATACATACTGTCATATACACATATATACATACTGTCATATACACATATATATACACATATATACATACTGTCATATACACATATATATATACATATATACATACTGTCACATACACATATATATATATATATACATATATACATACTGTCACATACACATATATATACACATATATACATACTGTCATATACACATATATATACACATATATACATACTGTCACATACACATATATATATATATATACATATATACATACTGTCACATACACATTTATATACATATGTACATACTGTCATATATATATACATAATATACACACTGTCATATACATATATATATACATAATATACATACTGTCATATACATATATATATACATAATATACACACTGTCATATACACATATATATACACATATATACATACTGTCACATACACATATATATATATATATACATATATACATACTGTCACATACACATTTATATACATATGTACATACTGTCATATATATATACATAATATACACACTGTCATATACATATATATACCTAATATTCATACTGTCATATACATATATATATACATAATATACATACTGTCATATATATATACATAATATACACACTGTCATATACATATATATACATATACATACTGTCATATACATATATATACCTAATATTCATACTGTCATATACATATATATATACATAATATACATACTGTCATATACATATATATATATACATAATATATATACTGTATATATACATATATATACATAATATACATACTGTCATATACATATATATACATAATATACATACTGTACATATATATATACATAATATACATACTGTCATATACATATATATATATATATACATAATATACATACTGTCATATACATATATATATATACATAATATATATACTGTCATATACATATATATATACATAATATACATACTGTCATATATATATATATATACATAATATACACACTGTCATATACATATATATACATAATATACATACTGTCATATATATATACATAATATACATACTGTCATATACATATATATACCTAATATTCATACTGTCATATACATATATATATGCATAATATACATACTGTCATATACATATATATATATACATAATATACATACTGTCATATACATATATATACATAATATACATACTGTACATATATGTATACATAATATACATATGTCATATACATATATATACATAATATACATACTGTACATATATATATACATAATATACATACTGTCATATATATATACATATATATATATATATATATATATAATATACATACTGTCATATACATATATATACATAATATACATACTATACATATATATATACATAATATATATACTGTCATATACATATATATACATACTGTACATATATATACATATATACACACATAATATACATACTGTCATATACATATATATATACATAATATATACTGTACATATATATATATATACATACTGTCATATACATATATATATACATAATATACATACTGTCATATACATATATGCTGTTATTTACATATATATACTGTACATATTTATATATATATATATACATACTGTCACATACACATATATATACTGTACATATTTATATATATATACATATATATATATATATATATATATATATATATATATATATACATACTGTCATATATATACTGTTATTTACATATACAGTGGTGGCCAAAATTATTAGAACACTTGGCATATTTAAGAGGTTTCAGTATTTTTTTTTTGATTGGCCATTAAAATACCCATAAAACGAATTAAATATGTACAATGTCATCATTATGCTCTATAAACCATAGAATAGAGCCATCATAAGGAGATTTAGGTCATTTTCCTTACACAAAACAAGCTAGGCCTATTTCTCTGTCAATGTCACACAATCATGTTCCTTCACAGAAGAAGCCAAATTACTTGTATAATCATTGTCAGGTGTGATCTTGGTAAATTAATGGTGATGCAAGAGTCTTGTGACACAGCTGTGTGATTCTTTTGAATGTACAAGGCCTATCCTGCTCATTAAGTGATTGGTAACATCAGGGTTTAGGGTTAGGGTTAGGGTTAGGGTTAGGGTTAGGGTTAGGACACAGCTGATTGGTAACATCAGGGTTTAGTCACTGAGGCCACACCAGCCTCTAGAAGTAGTCTTGAACACATGTTGCTCTTTGAACATGGCTATGGTGAAGAAGGAGCTAACAAGTGAGCAACTGGTTTGAATAAAGGCCCTTTTTGATGCTGGCTGGAGTTACCACCGCATAGCCAAGGACTTGAGATGCAGTCAAAGCACTGTAAAGTACACTTTAGACCGCCATGGTGCCACCAATTCACACCAGAACCGAAAGGGGAGAGGTAGAAAAAAGAAACTTTCAGACAGACAAGTGAAGCATCTAAAAATTCTCAGTCATAACACCGAAGAAAGACCTCACGAGAACTGCGTGACGAGATCAACACGACAATGACTAATGGTGCAACAGTGTCTTCAAGAACTGCGCGTCGGAAACTGGGAGAAGAAGGACTTGTTGACAGAATAGCAGCAAAGAAACCATTACTGAAAGAGAAAAATAGAGTGAAACGCCTGAAATTTGCAAAAGAACACAAGAAATGGACAGAGGAAGATTGGTATAAAGCGTTATGGACTGATGAGTCCAAGTTAGAACAGTTTGGCAACAAGCGAAGAGTGTATGTTCGACGGAGGGAGGGGGAGAGATATAAAAATGTGTCTTTTGCTAACAGTTAAACACAGAGGGGGTAGTATTATGGTGTGGGGTGCCATTTCAGCCTCAGGAACAGGTGACATAGTGAAAATTGATGGCATCATGGATAAGAAAGTACACCACAACATTCTGGTGAGGCACGGAGGACCGTCTGGGAGTCGTCTTATTGGGCCTGGATTTATTTTCCAAGAGGACAATGACCCTAAACCTTGAACTATTGTCGGAACTACCTGCGACAGAAGGAATCTGCTGGAACATTGAAAATTATGGACTGGCCCCCTCAAAGTCCGGACCTCAACCCCATCAAGCAAATTGGGGGCGAATTGGAAAATAAACTGGACAGATCTATTGTACATTCAAAGGAAAGCCTTTGGCTTGAGTTGCAGAAGGCATGGAATAACATTAGTGTTGAAGTTCTCAGGAAATATATTGACACTATGCCAGAGAGATGTGCTGCTGTAATTGCTACAAAAGGTGGACATACCAAATATTAAAGTTAAAGTGGATAAAAACCGTAGGACTCACTTCATATGATATTTGTTGTGCTCAGAGCAACGATCTGCATGTTTTATGAACATTATGAAATGAAATCATGTTTTGGAGGCAAAAAAGGTAAATATTTTCAGATCTGTCAGGTGTTCTAATTATTTTGGCCACCACTGTATATACTGTACATATTTATATATATACATATATATACATACTGTCATATACATATATATACTGTTATTTACATATATATACATACTGTCATATACATATATATACTGTTATTTACATATATATACATACTGTCATATACATATATATACTGTCATATACATATATATACTGTTATTTACATATATATACATACTGTCATATACATATATATATACTGTCATATACATATATATACTGTCATATACATATATATACTGTTATTTACATATATATACATACTGTCATATACATATATATATGTTATTTATATATATATACATACTGTCATATACATATATATACTGTCATATACATATATATATACTGTCATATACATATATATATACTGTCATATACATATATATATATACTGTCATATACATATATATACTGTTATTTACTTATATATACTTTCATATACATTTATACTGTCATATATATACATAATATACATATATATACTGTACATATTTATATATAAATATATATACATGCTGTCATATACACACATACATACTGTTATTTACATATTTATACTTTCATATACATATATACTGTTATATATATACATAATATACATATTTATACTGGTATATATATATATATATACATACTGTTATATACATATATATACTTTTATTTAAATATATATACTGTTATGTACATATATGTTTATACTGTTATTTACATATACATACTATTATATACATATATATACTGTTATATACATATTTATATTAGAGCCCATTTGTATATTACCGTAAACATGTCACCATAGAGGTCGCTGTGTTTGTGTGGGGGGTCATATAGTTTATATAGACTATATATATGTAGAGAGAGAGACAGAGAGAGAGAGATCCTGTACTGTGATAGAGACAGACAGACAGACAGACAGACAGACAGACAGACAGACAGACAGACAGACAGGCAGACAGGCAGGCAGGCAGACAGACAGATAGATAGACACTTCCTCCTATACTGTGATAGGATCAAAGATGAACGGGAATATTTATTTAACAAATTAAAAGACAAATAATTAAATTAATTTGAAAACCTAAAAGACAAAATAAAAATGCAATACCTATTAGGGGAAAAAATGAATGTAGCACTCTGGCTGTAAAATGTGTATTTACCTGTCACAACCTTAGGGACACCCAGTAGTATGGAAGCCCATAAGGGACTTTATTCAAATATAAAAGTAAACTTGAAAATGTAAATGCAATTAAACAATAGCATTATCACTTTCCACATTTGTATGTGTTATTTGAGACAAAATGTAAATGAAAATGCAATCATCCCATTTGCATTTGCATTTTCAAATGCTTCAATAGGCATTTTGTGTCAATATTCAAATTCAAATGCAAAAGCTGTTTGACATTACATTTTCAAAGTCCTACCCCGCCATACTGCGGACAATATTCAAATGTTAATTCAAACTTGAAAATTAAAATGCAATATTAAAAATGTATTCTCATTTTCCATTTGTGCAAGCATTATTTATGTCATAATTAAAATTAAAATGCAGTTGTCAAACAATATGAAAATGAAAAGGAAATCGCATTTGCCATTGCATTTTAAAACACTTCATCTTCAGTACTACGCTGTGGAGTGGACAATATTAAAATGCAATACGTGAATCAGCGCTAGGAGTCTATTGCATTTGCATTTTCAAGTCACCACGCTCTCTTTGGGACAGAACATGAACATTCAAATGCAATCCTTCAGTCCTCTCATCAAGGCGGGTCTTAAGTTTGGACCTCACTTCCTCCGTCTGTCACTTAGAATAGTGCAAGCTGTAGCTAGCAGTGTGTCCGGGAGATAACCACTTTGGCTATTTGACAACCTAATTTTGCCATTAACAGATGTTCGCGACAGAACAGAGAAAGAATGTATTGCAGAGTAGGCCTTAGGTCTACTCCATTTCTGGCACCGACGTGGACGTGTCTCCCGCACCAGCCAAGTCTATGCCATTGCCGCAGAGATGAACACTCAGTGTGGCTAACTCTTGAAAGACAAATGAGCAACCTCACCTTAATAAAATTGCCCAAAACAAGCGCAACACTATCTATGGGCACATATTTATAATACAACATTATTAAAACTAGAGGTGTGAACGTTTATGAAAACATTAAAACCTTTTCCAGAAGAAATTTGTAGTGTTTATAATGCACCTTCTAATTAAATACCACGGTGGTCGGTCTCATCTCCAGGGCTGATGAGGCGGCCTACAGAGAGGAGGTCCTGAAGCTGGTTGCTTGGTGCTCTGAGAACAATCTTGTTCTAAACACCAAGAAAACCAAGGAGATCATCATTGACTTCAGGAGGCACCGCACGGACCCAGCCCCCTCTACATCAACGGCGAGAGTGTGGAGCGTGTTCGCACCATCAAGTTTCTGGGCGTGACTATCTCGGCCACCATCTCCTGGACAGAGAACGTCACCGCCATCATCAAGAAGGCTCAGCAGCGGCTACACTTCCTGAGAATCCTCAGGAAGCACAAGCTGAATTCCACCTTACTGCTGACCTTCTACCGTTCATCAATCGAGAGCCTGCTGACATACTGCATCACAGTGTGGTATGGCAGCTGCTCTGTAGCAGACAAGGGGAGGATACAGAGAGTCATAAAGACAGCACAAAAGACCATCGGCTGCTCTCTCCCTTCCCTAACGGACATCTACACCTCTCGCTGCCTCTGCAGAGCCAAAAATATCCAAAAGGACAGCTCTCACCCTAGCTCTGGTCTGTTTGCCCTGCTGCCCTCCGGGAGGCGCTACAGGTGCCTCAAGACCAGAACAAACAGATTTAAAAACAGCTTCTTCCCCCAGGCAATAACCCTGCTGAACTCAAATTTGTAACCCCTGTGCAATAGTCATATAGGTATATTTATTTAATTCCGTGCAATACCTGTTAATTCCGTGCAATACCTGTATAGACGTATTTTTCAGCTGTGAATTTCATACATAGATTTAGATATTTTCTTACTGCAATGTACATAGACATGTGGATATATTTTTATCGGGACTACGTACCCATCTTATCTTATCTTATTTTATACTTTTATTTATTTTATTTTATCTTATCTTATTCCTGTTTTAATCTGTACTGCACTGTTTGGTGGTTGCTTAATCTCATTGTACCTGTGTATAATGACAATAAAGGCATTCTATTCTATTCTATTCTAAATAGCTTTGTGCAATCTAAAGTGGTAGAATCCTGCCTTCATATTATCACCCATATCCCATATTGTGCTATAGTTTATTTATTCAGTATGATTCTGATAATTAATAGTGTAAGCATGCACGTGAAAGTTGAAAATAATGCCCAATCTATTAGCCCACAGCAAGCGTTCAGCTATATGACTGTCCGGCTTCTCTTCGTTTCAGCACCGTCATTGTGAATAATTAGAGAGAGATTTTAATAAATGTGCTTCTTTTAATAAATGCAAAAACATAGAACTTGCAGCACAAAAATATGACTAAGGACTTGCGAAATAGCAGCTCCAACAACGAGTTGGTAAAAGGTTAATGAAGCAAGTCACTAAACGAGGAAGTGATATCCTAACTACAGACCCGCCTTGATGAGAGGGACTGACGGATTGCATTTGAATGTTCATGTTCTATCCAAAGAGTGCGTGGTGACTTGAAAATGCAAATGCCATAGACTCCTAGCGCTGATTCCCGTGTTGCATTAGCATTTTGTCCTCTCCACAGCGTAGTACTGAAGATGAAGTGTTTGAAAATGCAATGGCAAATGCGATTTCCTTTTCATTTTCAAATTGTTTGACAACTGCATTTTAATTTTAATTGTGACATAAATAATGCTTGCACAAATGGAGAATGAGGATACAAGTATATGCATTTTCAAGTTTACATTTTCATTTGAATAAAGTCCCTTATGGGCTTCCATACAGTAGAGCAACAGTACAGTGTCAGGTTTAACTTGTGCAATTTTACGTTTATCACATATGTGGTTATTACTATTATTATTATTCCAGTTGTCATGTTTACCTGACAATGCTTTTACGATAACTACGATACAGTATTTCATGTCAATAAAGCTTATTGAAATTGAAA
>JAPMUY010002915.1:67500-70000 GCA_026901105.3 Galaxias olidus
GGGAGAGGGGTGTGGCTCTGGGGCAGAGTGTTGGGGGGGAGAGGGGTGTAGCTCTGGGGCAGAGTGTTGGGGGTGTGGCTCTGGGGCAGAGTGTTGGAGGGGAGAGGGGTGTGGCTCTGGGGCAGAGTGTTGGAGGGGTGGGGGTGTGGCTCTGGGGCAGAGTGTTGGGGGGGGTGGGGGTGTGGCTCTGGGGCAGAGTGTTGGGGGGAGAGGGGTGTGGCTCTGGGGCAGAGCGTTGGGGGGAGAGGGGTGTGGCTCTGGGGCAGAGTGTTGGGGGGGAGAGGGGTGTGGCTCTGGGGCAGAGTGTTGGGGGGAGAGGGGTGTGGCTCTGGGGCAGAGTGTTGGGGGGGTGGGGGTGTGGCTCTGGGGCAGAGTGTTGGGGGGGAGAGGGGTGTGGCTCTGGGGCAGAGCGTTGGGGGGGAGAGGGGTGTGGCTCTGGGGCAGAGTGTTGGGGGGGAGAGGGGTGTGGCTCTGGGGCAGAGTGTTGGGGGGTGGGGGTGTGGCTCTGGGGCAGAGTGTTGGGGGGGTGGGGGTGTGGCTCAGGGGCAGAGTTTTGGGGGGGTGTGGCTCTGGGACAGAGTGTTGGGGGGAGAGGGGTGTAGCTCTGGGGCAGAGTGTTGGGGGGAGAGGGGTGTGGCTCTGGGGCAGAGTGTTGGGGGGGTGGGGGTGTGGCTCTGAGGCAGAGTGTTGGGGGGGAGAGGGGTGTGGCTCTTGGGCAGAGTGTTGGGGGGGTGTGGGTGTGGCTCTGAGGCAGAGTGTTGGGGGGAGAGGGGTGTGGCTCTGGGGCAGAGTGTTGGGGGGAGAGGGGTGGGGCTCTGGGGCAGAGTGTTGGGGGGGTGTGGCTCTGGGGCAGAGTGTTGGGGGGATAGGGGTGTGGCTCTGGGGCAGAGTGTTGGGGGGGTGGGGGTGTGGCTCTGAGGCAGAGTGTTGGGGGGAGAGGGGTAGGGCTCTGGGGCAGAGTGTTGGGGGGGTGTGGCTCTGGGGCAGAGTGTTGGGGGGTATAGGGGTGTGGCTCTGGGGCAGAGTGTTGGGGGGGAGAGGGGTAGGGCTCTGGGGCAGAGTGTTGGGGGGGTGTGGCTCTGGGGCAGAGTGTTGGGGGGGATAGGGGTGTGGCTCTGGGGCAGAGTGTTGGGGGGGTGTGGGTGTGGCTCTGGGGCAGAGTGTTGGGGGGGTGTGGGTAGCTCGTCTCTCTGGGGATCCTCCAGTCGGCCTCCCTGCACTCTGAAAGGACCACAGAAACCAACAGCTCTCTCTTTGAAGACAAGACTCTCCCTCTCTCCCTCCCGTCTCTCTCTCTCTCCCTCTCTCCCCTCCTCCCCTCCCTCTCTCTCTCTATGAATCATTCATAGCAGCTCCACCCCTCCACCCCTTTAACCCTCCACCCCTCCACCCCTCCACCCCCCAACACTTACATCTTTTCACTTCTCCTTTTATAGAGGAGAGACTGCCTTTCAAATAGAAGACAGGCAGGAAAAGAGGAGGAAAGGAGAGAGAGAGACAGAGAGAGAGGGAGAGAGAGAGAGAGAGAGAGAGAGAGAGAGAGAGAGAGAGAGAGAGAGAGAATGAAGGAGAGAGTGAGGGGGGGGTGAAACCAAGCAATCAACAGATGATCATCTGTGTCACCAGCTCCGCCCATTAAAGTCAATGTTTGACAGATGACCCTACAGACCCACAGACTGCTGGCTAACGAGGTGTGTGGGGGGGCCGGGGGGGCCTGATGGGTGAATTAGAGAGCGTCTTATCTAGGAGCCCCCAGTCTAATGCATTAATGGCAGAGGAGAGCGAGGAGCTTATTACTGAGATGAAACCTTCGACATGAAAGAGGTCTAAGTGAACGGAGAGAGAGAGAGAGAGAGAGAGAGAGAGAGAGCACGGAGGAGAACAGATGTCTGGGGAGGCCTTTCAAAGACGGCCCCTTTATTCTGCATCCTCTACTCTTCTGAGCCTGCGTCTGAAAAGAGAGAGAGTGGGAAAAAGAGAGAGATCTCATGTCAAAACTAGAAACACTCTGAACTCGTAGGAAAACAGAAGGCCTTTTCTGTTTAGAAGAAGAGAGGGAGAGAGAGAGAGGGAGAGAGGGAGAGAGAGAAAAGTGATGTG
Source organism: Galaxias olidus (assembly GCA_026901105.3). Lineage (NCBI taxonomy): Eukaryota > Metazoa > Chordata > Actinopteri > Galaxiiformes > Galaxiidae > Galaxias > Galaxias olidus. The sequence goes on from JAPMUY010002915.1 coordinate 69,601, forward strand.
CAGCGTTTGATGGGAAAGTCAGATCAAAGGTTTGCTAAATGAAAGAATGATGAAGAGAAGGAAGAGGGCATGGGTTTGATCCCCAGAGCAGGAAGTTGGCCCAAAGCTAGCAGGAAGTAGACAGGAAGTCAGACCCATAGTCCAGATGTAAAGGTTTCATCACCATGATATTACATCACCCATGTTAGTCTTAATAGATATTATTCTTATACACAAAAACATGCACAAGACAGACCTAAACAAACAGAAACAGAAACACACACACACACACACACACACACACGGAGAGACATAACCCCCCCCCCACATACACACACACACACACACACACACACACACACACACACACACAGAGAGAGAGAGAGAGTCACAGACACATGCAGCCAATACTCTGGAATAG
>JAPMUY010002915.1:72500-77500 GCA_026901105.3 Galaxias olidus
CACACGCACACACACACACACACACACACACACACACACACACACACACACACACACACACTGACCTGCCTGTCTCCACATACATATCGTTTCTGTAGTTCTGTAGTACGTGCGTGTGCTCTTCTCTCCTGTTCTGTCAGCTTAGAGTGTGTGTGTGTGGGGGGGGGGGGTTTAGTGTGTGTTTGAGTGTGAGAGTGCATGAGTGTGAGAGTGTGAGTGTCTGTGTGAGTGTCTGTGTGAGTGTGTGCTTGTGTGTGTGTTTCACCTGTCCTGTCTCAGAGCAGAGTGCCTGAGGGCTACAGACAGTTTGATGTCGGGTTGCCATGACGATGATGTGGGGTGGCATGGCGATGGAAACTACAGCTTTGTCCCTGTTTGTTCACCTAAAGCCCCAGTCGTATCCCACAATCCACCTGGGAAGGCCTTGAGGCCAGACAGAAGAGAGGCAGGACACGAGTCACACAGCTACAAACAGCTACTGGGGACACAGCTACAAACAGCTACTGGGAACACAGCTACACACAGCTAGCTACTGGTCCCACTGGGGACACACAGATACACACAGCTAGCTACTGGTCCCATTGGGGACACACAGATACACACAGCTAGCTACTGGTCCTACTGGGGACACACAGCTACTGGTCCTACTGGGGACACAGCTACTGGCCCTTATGGGGACACACAGCTACTGGTCCTTATGGGGACACACAGCGACTGGTCCTACTAGGGACACAGCTACTGGTCCTTATGGGGACACACAGCTACTGGTCCTACTGGACACACACAGCTACTGGTCCTTATGGGGACACACAGCTACTGGTCCTACTGGACACACACAGCTACTGGTCCTACTGGACACACACAGCTACGGGACCTACTGGGGACACACAGCTATTGGTCCTTATGGGGACACACAGCTACTGGTCCTTATGGGGACACACATAGCTACTGGTCCGACTGGACACACACAACTACTGGTCACACACACACACACACACACACTCACACACTCACACACACACAGCTACTGGTCCTACTGGGGACACACAGCTACTGGTCCTACTGGATACACACAGCTACTGGTCCTACTGGGGACAGAGTACATGTCTCTCTCTTTCTCTGTGTCTCTCTCTCTCACTCTCTCTCTCTTTCTCTCAGTGTCTCTCTCTCACTCTCTCTCTCTTTCTCTCAGTGTCTCTCTCTCTCTCTCTCTCTCTCTGTCTATAATGAGAATGGCTGCTGATGGGTATCTTTGTCTGAAGCCTCCTCTCGGAGAAGAGGTGGTCTGGCGTTCAGTTGTTATTAGTCCTGTGGATATTCAGCAGCCGCTCCGAGGAGGAGGGCTGAAATGGTAATGGGCTGAAATGTCAGAGGAAAGGCAACCATCTCATCAACCCTCCGTCACCCCCACACTTTGAATATTCCTACTGCCATCATGTATAAGTGATGAGATCTGAAACCTAAGTCAGATTTAACCTTCGCCGTACCTGAGAAGCCATGAATATTAACAGGGCCTATTATGTGTACACCATCTGAAAGAATTTAACCCCCCCGCCCGCTCGCCACCAGCTCCTCCCTCCTCCCCTCTCTATCCTCTGTCTTTACCTCCCCCCTCTATCCTCCCTCTCTCCTTCTTCACTTCCCCACCTCTCACTCTCTTCCTCCCTCTCTATCTTCCTCCCTCCCTCCCTCTTTCCCTCCCTCCCTCCTCTCCTCTCTCTGGTTAGAGGGTGGGGGTTCTGTCTGTAGTCGGTGAGGCTGTTTACCGAGATGAGACGGTGTTTGCACCGGATGACGAAGGGGGACAAGGAGGAAGAGGAGGAAAGGGGAAGAGGTGGAGGAGCTCTCTACCTGGATTGAGTCCTGATAAAGACGTCTCCACTGGGAGACAGGGACAGATAGACCTAGCTGTCCACACACACGCACGCACGCACGCACGCACGCACGCACGCACGCACACACACACACACACACACACACACACACACACACACACACAGACTCACACACGCACACACACAGACAGACACACACAGACACACACAGACACACACACTCACAGACACACACACACACACACAGACACTCACACACACACACACACACACACACACTCACACACACACACACACACACACACACACACACTCACACACACAGACACACAGACTCACACACGCACACACACCACACACACACACACACACACACTCACACTCACACACACACAGACACACAGACACACAGAGTTGTCACCATCATATTCACACACTACATCTGAGTACCATAATATAATAATAATAATAATAATAATACATTGAATTTATAAGGCGCCTTTCAAGGCACTCAAGGTCGCCGTACAGTAATATAAAAAACAGTACTCATAAAAATAATAAAAATAAATAAATAAATAAAATAAAATAAGATCAAAATAAGTAGTATACAATTAAAAAGGCATGGAGCCTGCAATCGAGCATTAAAAAGCATCACGTGGGACAGTAAGCCAGCCTAAACAAATGGGTTTTGAGGTGGGTTTGGAAACAGGAAATTGAGTCCAGATTTTTGATGTCAGGGGGGAGGGAGTTCCATAGACGTGGGGCGGAGCAGCTGAAGGCTCGCGATCCCATGGTGGACAGACGAATTCGGGGGACGATCAGGTTGATGGAGGAGGTAGATCTGAGGGACCGGGTGGGAGTGTTAATATGAATGAGGTCAGACAGGTATGGAGGGGCTAGATTGTGGATGGCCTTGAATGTATGGAGGAGGATTTTGAAATTTATTCTGTATTTGATGGGAAGCCAGTGGAGTTGGAGCAGAACGGGGGTGATGTGACAGATGGCAGGGGTTTTGGTGATGATGCGTGCGGCAGCGTTCTGGACTAATTGCAGTTTATGGAGGCATTTGTGGGGGAGACCGAAGAGGAGGGAATTGCAATAGTCCAAGCGGGAAGTGACAAGAGAGTGTACCAGGACTGCAGTGGTGTTGGGAGTGAGTGAAGGGCGGAGGCGGTTGATGTTTCGGAGGTGGAAGTAGGCGGACCGGATGGTGTTGTTGATGTGGGTGTGAAATGATAGGGTGCTGTCGAGGACAACACCCAGACTCTTAACCTGGGGGGAGGGGGAAACCGAGGAGTTACCGATGGTGAGGGAAAAACGGGGGAGTTTGCTGAGTGTGGACTTGGAGCCAATGAGGACTACCTCTGCTTTATTATCGTTTAATTTGAGGAAGTTTGAGGTGAACCAGGATTTGATTTCCTGTAGGCAGGCACAGAGGGAGGAGGGTGGGAAGGTGGAAGAGGGTTTGGAGGAAACATAGAGCTGGGTGTTGTCCGCGTAACAGTGGAAATGGATATTGTGTTTGCGGAAGATCAGACCAAGTGGAAGGAGGTAGATGATGAATAGGATGGGGCCAAGGACGGAGCCCTGGGGACCACCGGATGAAAGGGGGAGGGGTGGGATGTGAATGATTTTAATTGAATGAACTGAGTGCGGCCAGATAGATAGGAGTGGAACCAGTCTAAGGGTGTGTGTGATAGTCCAATGGAGGCTAGTCTGTCGAGGAGAATGGAGTGGGAAATGGTGTCGAAGGCCGCGCTCAGATCGAGGAGAATGAGAATGGATAGTAGTCCAGAATCAGCTGCCATCAGGAGGTCATTAGTGATTTTTATGAGGGCTGTTTCGGTACTGTGACGGGGGCGGAAACCGGATTGGAACTGTTCATATAGATTGTTACTGGAGAGGTGAGCCTGAATTTGTAATGATACTGTCTTTTCCAGGATTTTTGAGAGAAATGGCAGGTTGGAGATGGGACGAAGGTTATTTGCAATGTTTGGGTCTAAACCAGGCTTCTTTATTAGGGGAGTAACAGCAGCGGATTTGAAAGAAAGTGGGACAGAACCAGAGGTGAGGGAGGAATGAATGATGGCTGTTATCAAGGGTAACAGGGAGGGGAGGGAGGCTATAACCAGGGAGGATGGCAGGGGGTCAAGTTGGCAGGAGGATGGCTTGGAGGTCCGAATGAGTTTGGCTAGATCAGTGGCAGAGGGGAGTTGGAAGCAGGAGAGACGTGCAAAGAGCGGGGGATGGGGGACAAAAGGAGGTGGACCAGATGTGTGAGGGGTCAGTTGTTGGTGGATGGTGGCTATTTTGGAGTTGAAACATGACATCAGGGAGTTGCAATGCTCATTGGAGTAAAAGTGTGGGGGGAAGGAATCAGGGGGGCGTAGTGAATTGTTGACCAATGAGAACAGGGCCCTGGAGTTCCCAGCACCCGCAGTGATTTTATCGGTGAAATATTGGGTTTTGGCTGAGGAGAGGGCGTCTTTGTAATGAAGGATATGTGCATGGTGCATCTGTTTGTGTATGGTGAGTCCGGTTTTCCTGAAAAGCCGCTCCAGCTGACGTCCTTTGGCTTTCAGCAGATGTAAGTGAGGGGAGAACCAGGGGGCAGAGTGGGGGAATGAGACAGTCTGAGTTTTGAGGGGGGCAAGTGTGTCCAGTAGGGTTTGGAGACTGTCGTTGTAATGACAGGCGAGCTGGTCCGGGGTGAATGGGGGGTTGATGATCGGGAAGCAGTCAATGCCTTTTGTGAGATCGGCTATGTTAATATTTTTGATATTGCGGAAGGACATGATACGTGATTGTTTGGTTTTGGATAGCGTCAAATTTAAATTAAATGAAACAAGCATGTGATCAGAGATGGGGAGATCAACAGCAGAACCGTTTAGAGGAGTGACACCAGAGCAACAGACCAAGTCCAAAATATGACCTTTAGAATGTGTAGGGAAATCAATAGATTGTTGGAGACCAAAACTGTCCAGGCAAGAGATAAAGTCCTTAGTGAGGGTAAGATTGGTGTTGTCCATGTGAATATTAAAATCACCTGTCAGAATGATGTTGGATGAGAGTGAGCAGATGTGGGTGAGAAGTGTATTGAATTCGTCAATAAAGTCCTTGTTTGGTTTGGGTGGGCGGTAGATATTTACTAAAACAGTGGGAGTA
>JAPMUY010002915.1:82500-92500 GCA_026901105.3 Galaxias olidus
AGAGAACACAGCCTGGCCATGGAGAGGCCATCACAGGCAGACCTGGATACACAGAGAACACAGCCTGGCCATGGAGAGGCTGTCACAGGCAGACCTGGATACACAGGGAGCACAGCCTGGCCATGGAGAGGCCATCACAGGCAGACCTGGATACACAGGGAGCACAGCTTAGCCATGGAGAGGCCATCACAGACCTATATACACAGGGAGCACAGCCTGGCCATGGAGAGGCCATCACAGACAGACCTGAACCTGAACAGGGAGGACAGACTGTGCTCACTTTACTCCCAGGGTGAGGTGGAGACAGAGCTTCACTTATTTTTCAAATGTGATAATTACAAACTCATTTGAGAAACTTTTTTTGCTACATTTCAAAGCATATGCTCATAATGTGATGGGTCAAAGATTCAAACCCTTTAACACCGTCGTGGGGAAATGAGTGTGCCACATCCTGCCATACCGCCAGACAAGAGTCCCTTCTTGTGCCACATCCTGCCATACCGCCAGACAAGAGTCCCTTCTTGTGCCACATCCTGCCATACCGCCAGACAAGAGTCCCTTCTTGTGCCACATCCTGCCATACCGCCAGACAACAGTCCCTTCTTGAGTGACAGTTTGATTAATTACTTATCATATGTTAATTAATTGGTGTATGAATTTGTATAATTATAAAGAATATTATTATATGGTTGTGTGTTTTTGATTGTATGCATTGGCAATAGTTCAGCATGTAATGTAATGGAGATGGAGAGAGGGAGAGAGCCCTCAGTCCACTGTGACGCTGTGCATTATGGATAGCTACAGCACTGTGATGGACAATCAGACATTGTACCATCTCCACTATGAATTTCAGCTACGGTCAGTATGTAGCGCATGCTGAATAAAGTTGATTTAATCATTTATAGCAGACACCACCTTCAGTTATGGTGGTGGACACGGAGGTTATTATCATCCCAGCTGTACGCAGGCTGGACTGAAGAGTGGTACAACAGCGTCATCATGTGGCGGATCATAGCTCTACACCTGGTAAATATCTGATGTTACAGTTTTTCACAATTGTTAAAACCCATTTTTTTTAAACCTTGCCCCATTTTCTCAAAACTTTAAACACAAATTAAAATATTTAAACTACATTCACATAACCCCTGACTCTTCTGGCAGAAATCAAACAATTATTTCATATCGTAAACACAGGCAGTCAAAATATGACAACACAGAGCATTTATTAGACACTACATCAGAAAATGGAGAACACAGCGTCCAGGCCATATAATTAGTTTTTTGTAGTTAGTAAGTTTTTCTCTTTTTTTTGCATATAGTAAACACATTTAGAAAAAACAAAAGTACAATAGTTATCACAACTTAGTGCAATGAATTTATTGTATTGTATACTGTAACTCCTGCAAGTACGTAATACAGTATTTAATATCTGTATATTCAGCTCTTGCAAAAAAATACAGTAAACCCAAAGAACAAAGAAAACTACAGTAAATTAATAGCCCATTACAGTACACTCCAAACAATTTTGCAACTGAAAAATCTAAGTCAATGAGAGATTACTGTAATTCTGCCTCAGCATCATGTCTTTCACAGTTGCCCGCATTTCCAGTAGGAGATCCTCCAAGAGACCATTGAATTTTATCAGAAATTACTGTTTTTGAAGATTTGGATTTGTTCTACGTGTACGTTTTGAGAAAATGGGTGAAGGTTTGAAGAAATGTGTTTTGCAATTGTGAAAAACCGTATTCTGTCTTATACAATTGGCTTGATCACATAATTTGAAACAAGTGTGAAGTATTTTGAGTAGTTGTGTTTGAATGATGGGGACAACTGTGTTGAAGTTGTGTTTAACTTTTGATGCTAGTGTTTCCCATTTTGCAACACTAGTGAATCACAGCGTGAATTGTGTTTTAGAGAGTGATAAGGGTTTTGCTAATTGTGTCTAACTACCAAAACTTGTTTAAGGTTTTGACAAAAGGGTTAATGATTTGACAAATGGATTTAGGCCACCGATGATGTGGTTCAGACAATGGGATTTAGTGTTTTAGCAATCGTGAAACACTGTAATATTAAATATTTAATCAAAGGTTATTGACAGAGAACTATAGAGACATACCAGAATTAAGCGGAATTAACATTCCAAAAATAGTATGTCCTCCTCCTAACTACAGTATGTCCTGTTCCTAACTTAAGTATGTCCTCCTCCTAACTTAAGTATGTCCTCCTCCTAACTACAGAATGTCCTCCTAACTACAGTATGTCCTCCTCCTAACTTAAGTATGTCCTCCTCCTAACTACAGTATGTCCTCCTAACTACAGTATGTCCTCCTCCTAACTACAGTATGTCCTGTTCCTAACTACAGTATGTCCTCCTAACTACAGTATGTCCTCCTCCTAACTACAGTATGTCCTCCTAACTACAGTATGTCCTCTTAACTACAGTATGTCCTCCTAACTACAGTATGTCCTCCTCCTAACTACAGTATGTCCTGTTCCTAACTACAGTATGTCCTCCTAACTACAGTATGTCCTCCTAACTACAGTATGTCCTTTTCCTAACTACAGTATGTCCTCCTACTAACTACAGTATGTCCTCCTAACTACAGTATGTCCTCCTAACTACAGTATGTCCTCCTCCTAACTACAGTATGTCCTCCTAACTACAGTATGTCCTCCTTCTAACTACAGTATGTCCTCATCCTAACTACAGTATGTCCTCCATCTAACTACAGTATGTCCTCATCCTAACTACAGTATGTCCTCATCCTAACTACAGTATGTCCTCCTCCTAACTACAGTATGTCCTCCTCCTAACTACAGTATGTCCTCCTAACTACAGTGTGTCCTCCTCCTAACTACAGTATGCCCTCCTAACTACAGTATGTCCTCCTAACTACAGTATGTCCTCCTCCTAACTACAGTATGTCCTCCTTCTAACTACAGTTTATCCTCCTAACTACAGTATGTCGTCCTAAAGAGATTGCTCTTACCACTGTTGATAGATTAGTGTTTAAATAAGGACAGAGATAGCTGTTAGCTAGCTGTTAGCAGTGTTGATAGATTAGTATTTATAATGTATAGATAGCTGTTAGCCACGCTGATAGAATAGTGGTGTTATAATGAGGTATAGATACAGTAGCTGTTAGCTAGCTGTTACCAGTGATAAATTAATGTTTTCATGAGGACAGAGATAGCTGTTACCAGTGATAGATGAATGTTTTCATAAGGACAGAGATAGCTGCTAGCTAGCTGTTAGCATTAGTGGTGGCTAAGATGTTATAGTCTAACCTTGGGACTAGTCAAGTGTGATTTTATTTCATGTATCATCAGCTCTCTGGCTCCCTCTGCCCCTTCATCCTCCCTCCCTTCGGTAAACTTCTTTACCCAGCTCTCTTTGTTATCTTCTTTGAGAAAAAAGTCGATGATATACTTTTCCCCTTCCCCCCTTCACCCACTAGAACCTCCTGCTCTAAGCCTCCAACTAGCCCCCCCCCCCCCCCCCCACCACCACCACCACCACCACCACCATAACCTCCTGCTCTAAGCCTGCAACTAGCCTATCTTCCTTCATGCCCCTCACCCCAGATAAAACTTTGCACCTCTTAACCTCTAAACGACCCACCACCTTTCCACTTGACCCCATTAGTACTAACATCCTACAGTCTATCTCTCTCTCTCTCTCTCTCTCTCTCTCTCTCTCTCTCTCTCTCTCTCTCTCTCTCTCTCTCTCTCTCTCTCTATCTCTGAGGACCTCCTCCCTTTCTTGACCTACCTCTTTAACACATGCCTGGTCAACAGGTATTTCCCAGCTTCCTTCAAAATAGCTAGAGTCACACCCCTTCTCAAAAATTCTCTCTAACCCATCTGATGTTAACAACTACAGGCCTGTTTCTCTTCTCCCCTACCTGTCCAAAACCCTTGAACAAGCTACTGTATACTCAACCAACTTTGTTCCTATATCGAGCAGAACCTTCTCCTAGATCCCCACTAGTCAGGATTCAGCAGAGGCCGTCCTTCTGGCAGCTAGGGGGCGCTCCACACGGTGTGAACAGACTCCCTCTCTTCTCCTTCTCCTTGTTCTCTCTCTTCTCCTTCTCCTTGTTCCCTCTCTTCTCCTTCTCCTTGTTCCCTCTCTTCTCCTTCTCCTTGTTCTCTCTCTTCTCCTTCTCCTTGTTCTCTCTCTTCTCCTTCTCCTTGTTCTCTCTCTCCTCCTTCTCCTTGTTCTCTCTCCTCTCCTTCTCCTCACCTCTCTTCTTCATTCACGCCCTCCTGCCTCTCCTCCTCACCCCCCACTTCTCCTCCTTTGCTCCTCTGCTCTGTTAGAGTGACTGTGCTGTTAGCCTACCTCTGCTCTGGTAGAGTGACTGTGCTGTTAGCCTACCTCTGCTCTGGTAGAGTGACTGTGCTGTTAGCCTACCTCTGCTCTGGTAGAGTGACTGTGCTGTTAGCCTCTGCTCTGGTAGAGTGACTGTGCTGTTAGCCTACCTCTGCTCTGGTAGAGTGACTGTGCTGTTAGCCTACCTCTGCTCTGGTAGAGTGACTGTGCTGTTAGCCTACCTCTGCTGTGGTAGAGTGACTGTGCTGTTAGCCTCTGCTCTGGTAGAGTGACTGTGCTGTTAGCCTAGCTCTGCTCTGGTAGAGTGACTGTGCTGTTAGCCTAGCTCTGCTCTGTTAGAGTGACTGTGCTGTTAGACTCTGCTCTGGTGAAATGACTGTGCTGTTAGCCTACCTCTGCTCTGGTAGAGTGACTGTGCTGTTAGCCTCTGCTCTGGTAGAGTGACTGGGCTGTTAGCCTACCTCTGCTCTGGTAGAGTGACTGTGCTGTTAGCCTACCTCTGCTCTGGTAGAGTGACTGTGCTGTTAGCCTACCCCTGCTGTGGTAGAGTGACTGTGCTGTTAGCCTCTGCTCTGGTAGAGTGACTGTGCTGTTAGCCTAGCTCTGCTCTGGTAGAGTGACTGTGCTGTTAGCTTAGCTCTGCTCTGGTAGAGTGACTGTGCTGTTAGCCTAACTCTGCTCTGGTAGAGTGACTGTGCTGTTAGCCTAGCTGTGTTAGAGTGACTGTGCTGTTAGCCTAGCTCTGCTCTGTTAGAGTGACTGTGCTGTAAGCCTAGCTCTGTTAGAGTGACTGTGCTGTTAGCCTAGCTCTGTTAGAGTGACTGTGCTGTTAGCCTACCTCTGCTCTGGTAGAGTGACTGTGCTGTTAGCCTACCTCTGCTGTGGTAGAGTGACTGTGCTGTTAGCCTCTGCTCTGGTAGAGTGACTGTGCTGTTAGCCTAGCTCTGCTCTGGTAGAGTGACTGTGCTGTTAGCCTCTGCTCTGGTAGAGTGACTGTGCTGTTAGCCTACCTCTGCTCTGGTAGAGTGACTGTGCTGTTAGCCTACCTCTGCTGTGGTAGAGTGACTGTGCTGTTAGCCTCTGCTCTGGTAGAGTGACTGTGCTGTTAGCCTAGCTCTGCTCTGGTAGAGTGACTGTGCTGTTAGCCTAGCTCTGCTCTGGTAGAGTGACTGTGCTGTTAGCCTAGCTCTGCTCTGTTAGAGTGACTGTGCTGTTAGACTCTGCTCTGGTGAAATGACTGTGCTGTTAGCCTACCTCTGCTCTGGTAGAGTGACTGTGCTGTTAGCCTCTGCTCTGGTAGAGTGACTGTGCTGTTAGCCTACCTCTGCTCTGGTAGAGTGACTGTGCTGTTAGCCTACCTCTGCTCTGGTAGAGTGACTGTGCTGTTAGCCTCTGCTCTGGTAGAGTGACTGTGCTGTTAGCCTACCTCTGCTCTGGTAGAGTGACTGTGCTGTTAGCCTACCTCTGCTGTGGTAGAGTGACTGTGCTGTTAGCCTCTGCTCTGGTAGAGTGACTGTGCTGTTAGCCTAGCTATGCTCTGTTAGAGTGACTGTGCCGTTAGACTCTGCTCTGGTAGAATGACTGTGCTGTTAGCCTACCTCTGCTCTGGTAGAGTGATTGTGCTGTTAGCCTAGCTCTGCTCTGGTAGAGTGACTGTGCTGTTAGCTTAGCTCTGCTCTGGTAGAGTGACTGTGCTGTTAGCCTAACTCTGCTCTGGTAGAGTGACTGTGCTGTTAGCCTAGCTGTGTTAGAGTGACTGTGCTGTTAGCCTAGCTCTGCTCTGTTAGAGTGACTGTGCTGTAAGCCTAGCTCTGTTAGAGTGACTGTGCTGTTAGCCTAGCTCTGTTAGAGTGACTGTGCTGTTAGCCTAGCTCTGCTCTGGTAGAACTGTTCTGTTGGCCTACCTCTACTCTGGTAGAGTGATTGTGCTGTTAGCCTAACTCTGCTCTGGTAGAGTGACTGTGCTGTTAGCCTAGCTGTGTTAGAGTGACTGTGCTGTTAGCCTAGCTCTGCTCTGTTAGAGTGACTGTGCTGTAAGCCTAGCTCTGTTAGAGTGACTGTGCTGTTAGCCTAGCTCTGTTAGAGTGACTGTGCTGTTAGCCTAGCTCTGCTCTGGTAGAACTGTTCTGTTGGCCTACCTCTACTCTGGTAGAGTGATTGTGCTGTTAGCCTAGCTCTGCTTTGGTAGAGTGACTGTGCTGTTAGCCTAGCTATGCTCTGTTAGAGTGACTGTGCTGTTAGCTTAGCTCTGCTCTGGTAGAGTGACTGTGCTGTTAGCCTAACTCTGCTCTGGTAGAGTGACTGTGCTGTTAGCCTAGCTGTGTTAGAGTGACTGTGCTGTTAGCCTAGCTCTGCTCTGTTAGAGTGACTGTGCTGTAAGCCTAGCTCTGTTAGAGTGACTGTGCTGTTAGCCTAGCTCTGTTAGAGTGACTGTGCTGTTAGCCTAGCTCTGCTCTGGTAGAACTGTTCTGTTGGCCTACCTCTACTCTGGTAGAGTGATTGTGCTGTTAGCCTAGCTCTGCTTTGGTAGAGTGACTGTGCTGTTAGCCTAGCTATGCTCTGTTAGAGTGACTGTGCCGTTAGACTCTGCTCTGGTAGAATGACTGTGCTGTTAGCCTACCTCTGCTCTGGTAGAGTGATTGTGCTGTTAGCCTAGCTCTGCTCTGGTAGAGTGACTGTGCTGTTAGCCTCTGCTCTGGTAGAGTGACTGTGCTGTTAGCCTAGCTCTGCTCTGGTAGAGTGACTGTGCTGTTAGCCTACCTCTGCTCTGTTAGAGTGACTGTGCTGTTAGCCTAGCTCTGCTCTGGTAGAGTGACTGTGCTGTTAGCCTAGCTCTGCTCTGTTAGAGTGACTGTGCTGTTACCTTCTGCTCTGGTAGAGTGCTGCTGTTAGCCTACCTCTGCTCTGTTAGAGTGACTGTGCTGTTAGCCTAGCTCTGCTCTGTTAGTGACTGTGCTGTTACCCTCTGCTCTGGTAGAGTGCTGCTGTTAGCCTAGCTCTGGTAGAGTGACTGTGCTGTTAGCCTCTGTTCTGTTAAGCCTGGTTTACACTTCTGCGAAGGAGCAGGCAAACGTCTCTGCGTAGCTTTACAGAGGAGGGGTTTCTTGGAAAGCGTAGCTCACCGAGGCCCGCCGACGTGTTGACGGGGAGTCCTCCCAAATCCTAACAGCGCATCGCACGAAGCATCTTCTCAGTGCGTCAAACAATCGCTGATTGGTTGAGCAGGGTGGGAGGCAAGTAGATATTTCGTAATATTTTGGCTGTATCCAAACAAATTAATACCCGGATGGAACTGGAGCAGATAGGCTGATTTTCAATAGCCTTCGAATCATATTAATGGTTTTCTATGCACTTAGCTTGTATATAGCCTATGTATATAGGCTATATGTTACAACTGTTTTCTGTATTGTTTGATAAACTGTATGTGAATATATTGTACAGCACTTTGGTCAGCTCTGCTTGTTTTAAATGTATTCTATAAATAAACTGAAGTATAAACTAGGCTTTAGATTGACTGTGCTGTTAGCCTCTGCTCTGGTAGAGTGACTGTGCTGTTAGCCTCTACTCTGTTAGAGTGACTGTGCTGTTAGCCTCTGCTCTGTTAGATTGACTGTGCTGTTAGCCTCTGCTCTGTTAGAGTGACTGTGCTTTTAAAGGGCTTCTGGCTGTGGGTCCCTGAGCTCAGTAGCACTGCTTATTGATTTCACAGAACACATGCGATTCTCACTCTGACCACAAGGTGGACCCACATCCCTGCAAACAGTGGACCCAAGTGGGAGAAAAGAATTTGAGTTGAAATGAGATACTGTATCTTTAACCTATAATTACATTAGATTAATTTTAAAGGGAGAAAGCTATTAATGATTATATTAAAACACTCACATAATATCAATATGAATCCATGTTTAATTAAATAATCTCTTATTGACAATCTTTTCAGTGAATTTATTTACATCTGAGTGGCAATCAGGTAGGAACTTTGTTTTCTGTGTTATTTAGCACCATCACTGAAAACAGCCGTTATAATTCAGAGCAACCGACTCAATAATTAAGAGGAAAAGTTCATGCTGATTGTGTGTAAGTAAGGAATGTCTGACAGAGTGTGTTGGGCATGATCATCCTGGTCAGATGTCAAATCATTGGACTGACTTATAAAAGCTGTAAACCTCCAGCATCACCTGTCCGCTCACACACATGGACGTAGAGACAGTCTGTGTGACTGTTTGTGTGTGTGAGTGTAAGTGTGTGTGTGTGTATGTGTGTGTGTGTGTGTGTGTGTGTGAGTGGAGTGTGTGTGTGAGTGGAGTGTGTGTGTGTGTGTGTGTGTGTGTGTGTGTGTGTGTGAGTGTGTGTGAGTGTGTGAGTGTGTGAGTGTGTGAGTGTGCGTGGGCGTGGGCGTGGGCGCGCGCGCGCGCGGGCGGGCGGGCGGGCGGGCGGGCGGGCGGGCGGGCGGGCGGGCGTGCGTGTGTGGTGTGTGTGTGTGTGTGTGTGTGTGTGTGTGTGTGTGTGTTAGGAAGGCCCCTGTGATTATTCTTAGTGTGAGACATGGTTTCCCACAGTGCTCTATGCTCCCTGGCCAGCCAGTGTGGGAAAGCAATACAGGCCAGGGGTAGGGGGGTCAGCTGAGAGCTATCTCTGGAGGAGAGCATAGGAGAGCTATCTCTGGAGGAGAGCATAGGAGAGAGTGCGTAGCAGCCGTGTGTGTGTGTGTGTGTGTGTGTGTGTGTGTGTGTGTGTACAGCAGTGTGTGTGTGTGTGTGTGTGTGTACAGCAGTGTGTGTGTGTGTGTGTGTGTGTGTGTGTGTGTGTGTGTGTGTACAGCAGTGTGTGTGTGTGTGTGTGTGTGTGTGTGTGTGTGTGTGTGTGTGTGTGTGTGTGTGTGTGTGTGTGTGTGTGTATACAGCAGTGTGTGTGTGTGTGTGTGTGTGTGTGTGTGTGTGTGTGTGTGTGTGTGTGTGTGTGTGTGCAGTGTGTGTGTGTGTGTGTGTGTGTGTGTGTGTGTGTGTGTGTGTGTGTGTGTGTGTGTGCGTTTGGCCCCGGGCCCTTAGGAGCAGCAGCTGTCTGAACCCCGTGTCCGCATTCTGTCTTCTGGCTCCGCACCGTGGGAACCAAGCACACGTAGAGACAGACCCAATAGAACACATTAGGGCTGTGCAGTCTAGACACTCTAGCTCTATGCTGCACGCAGAGACAGACCCAATAGAACACATTAGGGGCTGTGCACTCTAGACACTCTAGCTCTATGCTGCACGCAGAGACAGACCCAATAGAACACATTAGGGCTGTGCAGTCTAGACACTAGCTCTATGCTGCACGCAGAGACAGACCCAATAGAACACATTAGGGCTGTGCAGTCTAGGCACTCTAGCTCTATTCTGCATGTAGAAACAGGCCCCGTAGAACGGATTAGGGGCTGTGCACTCTAGACACTCTAGCTCTATGCTGCATGTAGAGACAGAGAGAAAGAGAGAGAGGTGTGATAGATATGAATAATCTAAAAGTGATCATACTGTACACAGAACCAAAACCCAGTCAATAGACCAAGCTTTCCAACCCTAGAGCCTCTGGCTACGGTCCAATTCTCTATTTTGCTTAGGTAGGTTCCTAACTGGGTGAAATGACCCGAAAGTATCTAAGTGGCAGCCATGATAAGTACTGGTCGAA
>JAPMUY010002915.1:97500-100000 GCA_026901105.3 Galaxias olidus
AAATACATCTAAACATATATTATCTCTCTAACCATAAATACACATAAACATACATTATCTCTCTAACCATAAATACACATAAACATACATTATCTCTCTAACCATAAATACATCTAAACATACATCATCTCCCAAGACCTAAATACATATAACATTCATTATATTTCAAGCCCTACATGCATACAACATACATTATCTCTAAACATAAATACATCCAACATACATTATCTATCTAACCCTGAATACATCTAAACATACATTATCTCTAACCCTAAATACATCCAACATACATTATCTCCCGAAACCTAAATACATACATGATCCCTCTGACCCTAAAACATACATCTAAACATACATTATCTCTCTTACCCTAAATACACACATCTGAACATACATTATCTCTAACCCTACAAACTCAGACTCTCAAACTAAAAACAGAACTAGCTAAACTTGAAAAAAAAATTGCACATACAAAAGCACATACAGTATGCATGCACACACAAAGACGCTGTTATGCTCTGTGGCCAGTTACCAGTCCATCAGACACGTGTGTACATGTGCTGGTGCATGCGTGAGTGTGTGTATGTGTATGTGTGTGTATGGAACTATGTGTGTGTGTGGGGGGGGGGCCTGGGCTGTGTGTGTGTGTGTGTGTGTGTGTGTGTGTGTGTGTGTGTGTGTGTGTGTGTGTGTGTGTGTGTGTGTGTGTGTGTGTGTACAGTTCTAGTTGGCTGGGGCAACCTATAAACATTACAGGGTTTATGATGACATTGACCTCATGTGCAGAGAGAGAGAGAGAGAGAAAGAGAGAGTGAGGGAGAGAGAAGAGAGAGACATCATTTGAATTTAAGAAGCCCTTTATTGCTCACTGCTGCAGTACTTCCTTATCAGAGGGAATAGCTAGCCACATTAACTACACACACACACACACACACACACACACACACACACACACACACACACACACACACACACACACACACACACACACACACACACACACACAGACAGCCACACTAACTAGCCAAACAAACTATTCACAAAAAGCCTCTGTGAAGACACAAAGAACACACATCACTGAACACCCAAGACAAAGAAACAAACAGAGAATAATAGTGAGCACAAAGCACCACTGTGTCAAAGGACACAGAGACGGAAGAGACAGTCTGAGGCGTACTGGAGGAGGACTTCCTGTAATCTCACTGCCATGGGAGAGCCCCCGCTTTGCTGCTCCTCTCAGAACATCACGCTCCAAAACCCAGTCTACAGGAACCAGAGAGAGAGAGAGAGAGAGAGAGAGAGAGACAGCTATAGTTTCTGGGTGTAGGAGTTGCAGTGTGTGTTTGTGTGTAGTAGCTGCAGTGTGTGTTTGTGTGTAGTAGCTGCAGTGTGTGTTTGTGTGTAGTAGCTGCAGTGTGTGTTTGTGTGTAGTAGCTGCAGTGTGTGTTTGTGTGTAGTAGCTGCAGTGTGTGTTTGTGTGTAGTAGCTGCAGTGTGTGTACGTGTGTGTGTGTGTGTGTGCTAAACACACCTGCAGAGGTTATTTTTTATATTTTAGAAATAATTTCAACGCTGATGGACATTCCACCAGTAACGCTGATGGACGCGGCACTCTCTCCCTCCTCAGGTGACCCCCTCACGACCCCACTCTGGCAACTATCACTGTGATTATAACATTAGTATTATAATCAATCAGCTCCACTATCACTGTGATTATAACATTAGTATTATAATCAATCAGCTCCACTATCACTGTGATTATAACATTAGTATTATAATCAATCAGCTCCACTATCACTGTGATTATAACATTAGTATTATAATCAATCAGCTCCACTATCACTGTGATTATAACATTAGTATTATAATCAATCAGCTCAACTATCACTGTGATTATAACATTAGTATTATAATCAATCAGCTCAACGTTTAATACCAACAGTCATCATCCTCCATGAAGTGTGTGCTGTCTTTAAACACACACACACACACACACACACACACACACACACACACACACACACACACACATGTATATACAGAGTGTGTGCTGTCTTTAAACACACACACACACACATATATTTACACACACACACACACACACACACACACACATGTGTATACAGAGAGTGTGCTGTCTTTAAACACACACACACACACACACACACACATATAAATATATATATGCGTGTATATATACAGACACACATATATATATATACACACACACATATAAATATATATATATGTATATACAGACACAAACACACACACAGAGAGACACACTAACAGAAGAAGAGAGAGAGAGAGGAGGTAAAGAGAGATGGAGAGGAGAGAGGGAACAGAGAGAGAGAGAGAGAGGAAGAGGGAGAGAGATGGAGAGGAGAGGGAAACAGAGAGAGAGAGAGAGGTAAAGAGAGATGGAGAGAGAGAAGAGAGAGAGAGAGGAGGTAAAGAGAGATGGAGAGGAGAGGGGGAAACAGAGAGAGAGAGGAGGTAAA
>JAPMUY010002915.1:105000-107500 GCA_026901105.3 Galaxias olidus
GGGGAGTGAGGGTGAGGTCCGTGGGGAGGGAGGGAGGGATGGAGACAGGGAGGGAGGGAGGGGTGAGGTCCAGGGGGAGGAGGGGGAGGGAGGAGTGAGGTCTGCGGGGAGCGAGGGAGGGAGGGAGGGAGGGGTGAGGGTTTGGCGACAGGCTGCTGGGAGGAGGAAACATGACCAGCCTCTGAAACAGCTCGGCTAAAAATAACACACACACACACACACACACACACACACACACACACACACACACACACACACACACACAAACAAACACACACACACACACACACACCCTGGCTTCTGCTGTCAGCGCACACACACACACACACACACACACACACACACACACACACACACACACACCACCTTTCCCCTCCTGAGGTCAGGGTACCCCCTAAGAATCTCTCCCAAAGTGCAGAGACACCTCTCTCTCTCTCTCTCTCTCTCTCTCTCTCTCTCACACAGATCCTGTTTGGTGTCGAACATCATAACACATGAAAAAGTCTTTGCTTCATTGGGGGAAGAGAAAGACCAGCATCTTGTCTCTCTGTCTCCATCTTGGTGTGTCCATGCTGTCTCTCTGTCTCTCTGTCTCCATCTTGGTGTGTCCATGCTGTCTCTCTGTCTCTCTGTCTCCATCTTGGTGTGTCCATGCTGTCTCTCTGTCTCTCTGTCTCCATCTTGGTGTGTCCATGCTGCCTCTCTGTCTCTCTGTCTCTCTGTCTCCATCTTGGTGTGTCCATGCTGTCTCTCTGTCTCTCTGTCTCTCTGTCTCCATCTTGGTGTGTCCATGCTGTCTCTCTGTCTCTCTGTCTCCATCTTGGTGTGTTCATGCTGCCTCTCTGTCTCTCTGTCTCTCTGTCTCCATCTTGGTGTGTCCATGCTGTCTCTCTGTCTCTCTGTCTCTCTGTCTCTTTGTCTCTCTCTGTCTCTCTGTCTCTCTGTCTCTCTGTTTCTCTGTCTCTCTGTCTCTCTGTCTCTCTGTCTCTCTGTCTCTCTGTCTCTCTGTCTCTCTGTCTCCATCTTGGTGTGTCCATGCTGTCTCTCTGTCACTCTGTCTCTCTGTCTCCATCTTGGTGTGTCCATGCTGTCTCTCTGTCTCTCTGTCTCCATCTTGGTGTGTCCATGCTGTCTCTCTGTCTCTCTGTCTCCATCTTGGTGTGTCCATGCTGTCTCTCTGTCTCTCTGTCTCCATCTTGGTGTGTCCATGCTGTCTCTCTGTCTCTCTGTCTCTCTGTCTCCATCTTGGTGTGTCCATGCTGTCTCTCTGTCTCTCTGTCTCCATCTTGGTGTGTCCATGCTGTCTCTCTGTCTCTCTGTCTCCATCTTGGTGTGTCCATGCTGTCTCTCTGTCTCTCTGTCTCCATCTTGGTGTGTCCATGCTGCCTCTCTGTCTCTCTGTCTCTCTGTCACTCTGTCTCCATCTTGGTGTGTCCATGCTGCCTCTCTGTCTCTCTGTCTCCATCTTGGTGTGTCCATGCTGTCTCTCTGTCTCTCTGTCTCCATCTTGGTGTGTCTGTGCTCTGCTCCATCCTGACTGTTGGTCGTCATGGTACCCACCAGACAAAGTCCTCTACCTCAGCCAGGGGCGGGGTCCATCATCAATCAATCAATCAATCGATCAATCAATCAATCGATCCATTGGTTCATTTTAATAGTCTAACTGTTTACATCACTTCCTCCTTCCAAGTCAGGGGGGGTTGGGCAAAGCACCACAGAGCTGTCAGCATCAACTCTCCACAGACAGGAAACAGGAAGTAGGAAGCAGGAAGCAGAGGAAGGCTTAAAGGGACAGTTGGTAGTTGGGTTGGCGGTTTCCATGGTGTCGTGATGGCGTAGTTGCATAGCGATGTGGGTAGCTACGGCGAAGGCGGTACGTAACTAGATAGAGCGTCGAGGAAACATCCAATCACGGCGCGACCTGTCATACGGCCTTCTCCAATGACTTGGCGGTTGGGAGCGGCAGGGCGGGGTTTGGCCGTGCGGAGGCAGAGACCTTGCGGCACACGGTGTTGGTGTTGGTGCAGCGACAGCCTGGGCGTGTGGCGCGGTCATGGGCGTGCTGGCACAGCGACAGGCAGCCCCTGGAGGGCGGGTAGCAGCAGAGGCAGGGCAGGCAGAGCGCCAGCAGCCCCATCACAGACCAGCGGGCGCACGCCTGATGCTGGGAGCAGGAGCAGGGCCGGTCGGCACACTGCTCCTCGTCGTCCTGGGCGGAGCAGTGGTAGAACAGAGCCTTCACACAGCACAGACACGTTCCATACTCCAGGGCGCTCTCTGCTGAGCACAGACAGCGCCCCCCGCAGGCCCAGCAGGACGGCAGGCGCCGCGCCACACAGCACTCACCACACTTACAGCGGCCGCAGCGCTCGCAGATAAACTGGTGCTTCCCCAGCAAGGCCCCATCCAAAGCCTGGGCCTTGAGTTCTCCTTTAGGCTGGGAGCGCAGCGCCGAGCCCAGGCCGGACTGAGAGGGGGTCGGGCCCGCCAGCAGCCTCTG
>JAPMUY010002915.1:112500-115000 GCA_026901105.3 Galaxias olidus
TTCTAACAGGGTAAATGGGGTATTACTGTTCTAACAGGGTAAATGGGGGTAACACTGTTCTAACAGGGTAAATGGGGTATTACTGTTCTAACAGGGTAAATGGGGTATTACTGTTCTAACAGGGTAAATGGGGTATTACTGTTCTAACAGGGTAAATGGGGGTAACACTGTTCTAACAGGGTAAATGGGGGTAATACTGTTCTAACAGGGTAAATGGGTATTACTGTTCTAACAGGGTAAATGGGGGTATTACTGTTCTAACAGGGTAAATGGGGGTAACACTGTTCTAACAGGGTAAATGGGGTATTACTGTTCTAACAGGGTAAATGGGGTAACACTGTTCTAACAGGGTAAATGGGGTAATACTGTTCTAACAGGGTAAATTGGGGTAACACTGTTCTAACAGGGTAAATGGGGTATTACTGTTCTAACAGGGTAAATGGGGGTAATACTGTTCTAACATGGTAAATGGGGTATTACTGTTCTAACAGGGTAAATGGGGTAATACTGTTCTAACAGGGTAAATGGGGTAACACTGTTCTAACAGGGTAAATGGGGGTAATACTGTTCTAACAGGGTAAATGGGGGTAATACTGTTCTAACAGGGTAAATGGGGTAATACTGTTCTAACAGGGTAAATGGGGGTAATGTTGTTCTAACAGGGTAAATGGGGGTAATACTGTTCTAACAGGGTAAATGGGGGTAACACTGTTCTAACAGGGTAAATGGGGTATTACTGTTCTAACAGGGTAAATGGGGGTAACACTGTTCTAACAGGGTAAATGGGGTAATACTGTTCTAACAGGGTAAATGGGGGTAACACTGTTCTAACAGGGTAAATGGGGGTAATACTGTTCTAACAGGGTAAATGGGGTAACACTGTTCTAACAGGGTAAATGGGGGTAATACTGTAAAAAAAGTGAACAAGGGTGAAAAACTCACCAATCAGCGTAAATGGGGTCATACTGTTCTAACAGGGTAAATGGGGGTAATACTGTTCTAACAGGGTAAATGGGGTATTACTGTTCTAACAGGGTAAATGGGGGTATTACTGTTCTAACAGGGTAAATGGGGGTAACACTGTTCTAACAGGGTAAATGGGGTATTACTGTTCTAACAGGGTAAATGGGGGTAACACTGTTCTAACAGGGTAAATGGGGGTAACACTGTTCTAACAGGGTAAATGGGGGTAACACTGTTCTAACAGGGTAAATGGGGTATTACTGTTCTAACAGGGTAAATGGGGTAATACTGTTCTAACAGGGTAAATGGGGTAACACTGTTCTAACAGGGTAACTGGGGTAACACTGTTCTAACAGGGTAAATGGGGGTATTACTGTTCTAACAGGGTAAATGGGGGTAATACTGTTCTAACAGGGTAAATGGGGGTAACACTGTTCTAACAGGGTAAATGGGGGTAATACTGTTCTAACAGGGTAAATGGGGTATTACTGTTCTAACAGGGTAAATGGGGGTAATACTGTTCTAACAGGGTAAATGGGGGTAACACTGTTCTAACAGGGTAAATGGGGGTAACACTGTTCTAACAGGGTAAATGGGGTAATACTGTTCTAACAGGGTAAATGGGGTATTACTGTTCTAACAGGGTAAATGGGGGTAACACTGTTCTAACAGGGTAAATGGGGGTAACACTGTTCTAACAGGGTAAATGGGGTATTACTGTTCTAACAGGGTAAATGGGGGTAACACTGTTCTAACAGGGTAAATGGGGGTAAAACTGTTCTAACAGGGTAAATGGGGGTAACACTGTTCTAACAGGGTAAATGGGGTATTACTGTTCTAACAGGGTAAATGGGGTAATACTGTTCTAACAGGGTAAATGGGGTAACACTGTTCTAACAGGGTAACTGGGGTAACACTGTTCTAACAGGGTAAATGGGGGTATTACTGTTCTAACAGGGTAAATGGGGGTAATACTGTTCTAACAGGGTAAATGGGGGTAACACTGTTCTAACAGGGTAAATGGGGTATTACTGTTCTAACAGGGTAAATGGGGTATTACTGTTCTAACAGGGTAAATGGGGTAACACTGTTCTAACAGGGTAAATGGGGGTAACACTGTTCTAACAGGGTAAATGGGGGTAATATTGTTCTAACAGGGTAAATGGGGGTAACACTGTTCTAACAGGGTGAATGGGGGTAATACTGTTCTAACAGGGTAAATGGGGTATTACTGTTCTAACAGGGTAAATGGGGTAATACTGTTCTAACAGGGTAAATGGGGTAATACTGTTCTAACAGGGTAAATGGGGGTAACACTGTTCTAACAGGGTAAATGGGGTAATACTGTTCTAACAGGGTAAATGGGGTATTACTGTTCTAACAGGGTAAATGGGGGTAACACTGTTCTAACAGGGTAAATGGGGGTAACACTGTTCTAACAGGGTAAATGGGGGTAAGACTTTCAGGGGGTAAGGTTGCATACCTCTGAACGGGGGCAGATCCATGGCGCTGAGAGCTGGAGTGTTTTGGAGCGGGC
>JAPMUY010002915.1:120000-125000 GCA_026901105.3 Galaxias olidus
TGTGTAGCCATCTCTCAGGCACACTCTCTCTCTATGAAACTTCTGTGTAGCCATCTCTCAGGCACTCTCTCTCTATGAAGCTTCTGTGTAGCCATCTCTCAGGCACACTCTCTCTCTATGAAGCTTCTGTGTAGCCATCTCTCAGGCACACTCTCTCTCTCTCTCTCTTCTCTGCAAACCCAATATCCTCTTCCGCCCCCTCTCTCTTAGAGTGGGGGGGGGGGGGACGGGGGGGGGGGGGGAGTCAGTGCATTATCCACATCAAAGCTCTGAATTATCAGACATAATCAATGCCTCCCCATTACCTCCCCTCCCCACCCTCCCTCCCTCCCTGATCTGCCCCGCCCTAGAGAGAGGGTAGAAAGAGAGGGAACACAGAGAGAGAGGAGTGAAAGAGGAGAAGAAGTGTGTGCAATAAGATAAGTTGTCAAATGGATGAGAAGAATCACTGTTCTTGGCAATGATACATGTGTTCTGTAACTTCAGTGTGTGTGTGTTAGTGTATGGTGTGTGTGTGTGTTTGTGTGTGTGATATGTGTGTTCTTTAACTGTGTGCGTGTGTTAGTGTATGGTGTGCATGGTGTGTGTGTGTGTGATATGTGTGTTCTGTAACGTCAGTGTGTGTGTGTGTGTGTGATGTGTGTTCTGTAACGTCAGTGTGTGTATGGTGTGTGTGTGTGTGTGTTTGTGTGATGTGTGTTCTGTAACGTCAGTGTGTGTATGGTGTGTGTGTATGGTGTGTGTGAATGTTGTGTGTGTGTGTGTGTGTGTGTGTGTGTGTGTGTGTGTTTGTGTGATGTGTGTTCTGTAACGTCAGTGTGTGTATGGTGTGTGTGCATGGTGTGTGTGTGTGTGTGTGTGTGTGTTTGTGTGATGTGTGTTCTGTAACGTCAGTGTGTGTATGGTGTGTGTGTGTGTGTGTGTGTTTGTGTGATGTGTGTTCTGTAACGTCAGTGTGTGTATGGTGTGTGTGTATGGTGTGTGTGTATGGTGTGTGTGTATGGTGTGGTAACTCCCACTGTAGGTGTACGGTAGGCATTTCTGTGTATTGTATAGTACGTGTGTGTGTGTGTGTGGGGGGGGGGGGGGCTGTTTAATTTGTTATGCTGATTGATAGGCAGAAAGCTTTTATTAAGTAATAGCAACTATACTTCACAGACTTCGTAACTACTGGAGACCGACGGTTTCCACGGTAACTGCATGTTACACGTCCACTGTGTCGGTCTGTTGTGTGAATGGAGACAAAATGGTTGACAGCCCTGCAGAGATAGAATGACCTCATTCAGTCAGAGAGGGACCTGCTCCACGCCGCCACCCGGCACCGGCGCCCTCTGCTGACGAGGAAATTAAACTGCAGCCAATCATCTGGGCCGCGTCCACAGACTCACATCCAAACAAGCCAGAACAAACAGATGTGGGAAGTCCCAAACACAGTATTTCAAATGCAGTATGCCAAAAATACCAGGATGTCCTACTGCATCCGGTCACATTTTGCAGTACGCAAGTCAGCAGGTTTACTGGCTATTCTGACCCACAATCCTCTGTGAAGTGGAAGGGACGTCCCATGGATGGAGCACCAACCATTTAAACATTTTGTGACAACTGTATGAGCAAGTGGGTCAAAGTTCAATGCGTAATGTTATGAGAAAGTAGTTTGTCCCAATTGTGTGCATATTGCATGCAGCAGTACATACTTTGTAAGGGCAGCTGTGGTACAAAAAGTAAAAAGTAGTACAAATTATCTGACATATTCCATCGGTTTCATACTTAAGACTTATACCGTGTTTTTTTGTGTGACATTAGGTCTGATGACAGCTATAGTTAGACAGGAATTATACTATAACATTCACTGTATGATTAAATACATAGTTTGACACAATACAAATGTACAATACAACACAAACTTAAAAAAAAATAAATGAAAGGACTAGGATACTTCAAGTGATAGTATATATTTTATTATAATCTGGATTGCAATTTATTAAGATATTTCATTGGACATTTTCAGAATAGTGATGACAAAGCCTGGGTAGATTTGAAACACAAGGTCACTTTAGTTTACAGAGGAACACATTAAACCCAATAACTTTGATAGAAAACACAGCAGAAAGACAGACCAAGGCCCCTTGCATCACAATTTAACTTAACTGAATCATTAAAGGCTCCCTTTATGCATTAGAACTGTTTGGTCCCAGATAGACCTGAAGGACAAAGGATGCCAACGTGAGTTTCTGAGTTTCCGTAGATACTAGATTAACAAGTAAACTACCCATACATTTTCTGAGGAATTAAACAATGAACTAACATTATTAACGGGTCACCTACAAACATCCGGGAAAAATAAACGATATGCTGCATAGTTGAAAATATATCTTCATACATTCAATAAATCAAGAAATGCATCAACTTTGAGAGAATTCTATCTAAATATATATAATACATTCTTACTGTACTTCTAGGCCAGATAGTATTTGTATAGTATATTCTTATTGTGCTTCCACATCATCCACCATCTTGTAACCCTCAACTAGAGACACACCCTTAAGCCCTCAAGCCCCTCCCCCAAGCACTAACCCCCAGGCATTCCATTCATCACATATCAAAACAACACGACAGCAAAAACAGCGCATGCACTGAACAAATAAACTTCCCTCAACAACAAAAATTACAATTTAAGATTACGTTGTCGTCAACAGCTACAGCTAGCTACCTCTATAGCGGCAAAAATAAAATAAAAAAGCAAGAGCGGAGTCCTTTTCAGACAATGTTACAAAAGAACTGCACTTCTTAAATGTCTCTAGGAGACAAATATTGTACAAAGCCCCTCTTTCTTTACATGCAACGTAACCACGATAACGCAACGTCTCACTTATCCCATAGGCTAGCAGGACTGTGGTGGCAAGGAGGAGGAAGTGACATGCAGGATATGACATAGACGATGTGTCATGGTTGAATCTAGTTGATCATTCCTGTCGGAGAGAGCAGTGTCTTTAAGGACGGGTGTGTTAAGACTTCCTGTTTCCTGTTTGGAGTTGTTCCCTAGATCTCCTAGTTTGTCTCCTAGGAAACAAAACACGGCAACAGTTGTTATGGTGCTATGGGGTCCTGTAGTGGAACCTTTCCTAACTATGTTTGGTGCTATCAGGCCCTGTAGTGGAACCTTTCCTAACTAGGTTTGGTGCTATCAGGCCTGTAGTGGAACCTTTCCTAACTATGTTTGGTGCTATCAGGCCCTGTAGTGGAACCTTTCCTAACTATGTTTGGTGCTATCAGGCCCTGTAGTGGAACCTTTCCTCACTATGTTTGGTGCTATCAGGCCCTGTAGTGGAACCTTTCCTAACTATGTTTGGTGCTATCAGGCCCTGTAGTGGAACCTTTCCTAACTATGTTTGGTGCTATCAGGCCCTGTAGTAGAACCTATCCTCACTATGTTTGGTGCTATCAGGCCCTGTAGTGGAACCTTTCCTAACTATGTTTGGTGCTATCAGGCCTGTAGTGGAACCTTTCCTAACTAGGTTTGGTGCTATCAGGCCTGTAGTGGAACCTTTCCTAACTATGTTTAGTGCTATCAGGCCTGTAGTGGAACCTTTCCTAACTATGTTTGGTGCTATCAGGCCCTGTAGTGGAACCTTTCCTAACTATGTTTGCTATGGGGCCCTGTAGTTGAACCTATCCTCACTATGCTTGCTATGGGGTCCTGTAGTGGAACCTTTCCTCACTATGCTTGCTATGGGGTCCTGTAGTGGAACCTTTCCTCACTATGTTTGCTATGGGGCCCTGTAGTTGAACCTATCCTCACTATGCTTGCTATGGGTTCCTGTAGTGGAACCTTTCCTCAATATGCTTGCTATGGGGCCCAGTAGTGGAACCTATCCTCAATATGCTTGCTATGGGGCCCTGCAGCGGAACCTTTCCTCACTGTGTTTGCTATGGGGCCCTGTAGTGGACAGTGGAACCTATCCTAACCCTCTAGTGGAACCCATCCTCACTGTTTGCTATGGGGCTCCTGACTAGGAGTAATACAACATTTCAAATGTACACATTGAAAATAGACACAAGAAATAAACATGCCTATGTCAGAAAATGTACCTTCTTTTGGAGAATAGTAGTTTCAGAATTAAAATTCACTTGAACTAAAGGTCTTTGGATTGTTACTCTTGCCAACCGCCTACAGCTAGCTTAACCAACAGGAAGCTAGTGCTATTAGCAGTCACATAGCAACAGCAGCAGCTAGTGTACCGAAACTTATATTAGGTTTGGTCGATGGTTCTGTTTTGTAGCCTAATGTTTAATATAGCACTTCCATAGCTCTTATCTAGGTGATTAGGTCAGGGATGCACTTATTTTATTCACCTGACTTTTTTTTACCTGGTTTTTCACCTTGTCTTGTTGAAAGCACGATTTCAGTAAGTCATTTTGGATAAAAGCGTCTGCTAAATGATTGTCATGTAATAAAGCTATATTCACATAGCAACATGAGCAGCTCCAAAAGCTGTAAAACTATATTCACATAGTTCTTCACATAGGGCTTTGCAAATATAGTCACATAGCAACATTAGCAGCATTGCAGAACTATACAACTGCAGTCACATAGCAACATTAGCAGCTAGCAGGATTCTGAAACTAAAGTCACATAGCAACATTAGCAGCTAGCAGGACTCTTCATCTCCTCTCAAGAACTAGAGCCTCCACCTCCTCCTCTTCTCTCTAGACCTACAGTACCCCTCCTCCTCCTCCTCCTCCTCCTCCTCCTCCTGCTGCTGCTGTACCTGTGTGATGGTCTCTCCAGTGGTCTCTCTAGACCTACAGCACCCCTCCACCTCCTCCTCCTCCTGTACCTGTGTGATGGTCTCTCCAGTGGTCTCTCTAGACCTACAGCACCCCTCCACCTCCTCCTCCTCCTGTACCTGTGTGATGGTCTCTCCAGTGGTCTCTCTAGACCTACAGTACCCCCTCCTCCCCCTCCTCCCCTGAACCTGTGTGATGGTCTCTCCAGTGGT
>JAPMUY010002915.1:127500-137500 GCA_026901105.3 Galaxias olidus
TACTTTGAAAGCTACTACTGACTGTAGTTGAATAATAATACTTTTATGAGAATGTTTTATTCCAAGTTTTATTGAATCAGTCCTCACATTCTCTTGTGTCACCTGCTACGGGGCAGGTATAATATCAGAGGTTTGAATCAGTCCTCACATTCTCTTGTGTCACCTGGTACGGGGCAGGTATAATATCAGAGGTTTGAATCAGTCCTCACATTCTCTTGTGTCACCTGGTACGGGGCAGGTACAATATCGGAGGTTTTATCGCCAATGGCTCGCACCAGCAGTTTTTTTCCAGATATCAGCATCGGCTTAAAAATAGGTGTGTCATATTCAACCACACGACGGCCAAACCACAGACACAGTTTGCAGAGGTTGTGTA
The DNA here is from genome assembly GCA_026901105.3 of Galaxias olidus. NCBI lineage: Eukaryota > Metazoa > Chordata > Actinopteri > Galaxiiformes > Galaxiidae > Galaxias > Galaxias olidus. Next base: position 127,877 of record JAPMUY010002915.1, read on the forward strand.
GTAACACCCTGGTGGTAAAGACTGTTAGAGCACGCGTGGGACCAGAGGTTGTGTAGTAACACCCTGGTGGTAGAGACTGTTAGAGCACGCGTGGGACCAGAGGTTGTGTAGTAACACCCTGGTGGTAGAGACTGTTAGAGCACGCGTGGGACCAGAGGTTGTGTAGTAACACCCTGGTGGTAAAGACTGTTAGAGCACGCGTGGGACCAGAGGTTGTGTAGTAACACCCTGGTGGTAAAGACTGTTAGAGCACGCGTGGGACCAGAGGTTGTGTAGTAACACCCTGGTGGTAAAGACTGTTAGAGCACGCGTGGGACCAGAGGAGAAGAAGAACAAAGTAGAGCCCCTTTTCCAAATGCCATGCTTTGTTTAGTGGGGGTGCTGTGCTGGAAGAAATCAAAAGGATTTAAAAGATGACTTGCTTCTTGAGCCAAGCAGACCACGTTAACTGAACCCCACTGCCGTCTCCCCTAGTGGAAAACACACACATTTCATTTCAAAAGAAACTATAAAAACAACATGAGGAAATCATTACTCCAGTGAATCAGAAACATAACTTAGTCTACCCTCCATCAGCACACAAAGAATGAGGAAGCCCGATTTAACGCGGTGTTGTCCGGTGGAGTCTTTTAATATTTAATGTTTCAGCTCATGAATCATAAAGTGTGGACTGGACAATGTGATGTACTGTCAGAAACATTAACATATTTCTAAATCTAAATCTATTTGACCTACTTGATGCAAGGTGCATACTGTCACCTCTAATATGCATGCCAGCAGGCTTTCTGAGCAGCAGAAACATCACATACAATAAAGTGTTGGGCTGTTTGCAGGATGTACGCTGAGTTTGAGTTTAAATAACATGACTGTACATGGCAATAACATATCTCTAACTTACTGCTTCATTCTATAAAGGGAGAGAGCCAATACCATAGAGATATACATTGAGTTGAGCAATTTGGCACTATGCATGTTGTCGCTCTCTCTCTTTCTGTGTGTGTGTGTGTGTGTGTGTGTGTGTGTGTGTGTCATTAAAGGACGCAGTGTATGGTAAAACATCAGTGATATAGATATATTTCAGATGTGCAGAATAGCATTCATACACTAAATAAAACGTTCAGGCTATTATATGTGGAATAACATATATGTTTAACGTGCAGGCTAATTATATGTGGAATAACATCTATGTTTAAAGTGCAGGCTAATTCTATGTGGAATAACACATATAACATATATAATAATAATAACACATATAACATATAAGTTAAGTGACAAAAAGATAGACATGTGTCAGAAAAAAAAGAATATATTTGATGTATTGTCATTGTCAACAACAAGGGCATACTTTCTACAGAGCAGTCAGAGCTTTCTCTACAGCAGGAAATAGTTATGTTTTCTTGCTGTACAACAGGATATAACTACAGCTCAACTTCATCAACTTAATCCATAGCAGGATAAGGCTATATTAAGTTCAGTTAGCTTGCTCCATAGCAGGATAAGGCTATATTAAGTTTAGTTAGCTTCCCCGACTCCAGGATATGGCTATAGTTAGCGATGTTAACTTCCTCTATAGCATGAAATATGTATGTTAGCTTGCTACTTAGCTATTGCTAGCAGCCTTAGCTTGCTCTGTAGTGTGACATTGGCGATTACATGACTTCCTGGGAACATGACTTTTAAGCTTATTTTGTGACTCTTTGTCTCCACCTGCTGTTATTATGTTGGTAACTACAGGTGAACAAGTAGATAGTCATTCACTTAGAGGGCTGCCAACTTGTCCAAAAACCTTTGCGTACAGTTGTGCGCGGCATTTTTTTATTTGCGGCAGACATTTATTCGTCTTTGTACTTGGAGAAACATGACTATTTACAGCCATTTCCCCAGTTTCATAACTTTTAATCCTCACACCAACCATTCAAATATTAACACAGAAATACAACTTTCTCAAAGGTTCTATTGGATCGCCGCTTTGCTCTGACTGACAGAAGTAAAAACAAGAGCACTGTCCGATTTCTTGCCGCGTGGGATTGCGCAAGTGCTGGCGATGCGCATAGGCGCCATGCAAAGCGGCAGTTTTTATCAATGGTCTGCAATAGCAGCTTATGCTTCCCAAAAGCAAATGTATGAATGCATGAGAAATAGGAGGCGTGGCGTGAGAGAGAGTGAAGATGTTCATTTGCGTGAGAGTTGGCAGCTCTGGTCATTTAGAAACCATCAAACCATCTCAATCAGAAAGCTTTGTCTCTGCATAATGTGAATGCCCCCGCAGCCAATCAAAATGAAGAATGCGAAACGTTTCCATAATCAAAGAAGAAACTAGAGCGATAGATGCTGTTGTAACCATGACGATCAAGTCACATGTGTAAGAGCAAGGTGTTGTACAAAGTCCTGTGGCACTATTAATAACTTTATTACAAAGTCTCTTCAGTCCAGACGAACTCCATCTCTTCTCTTTAAACATCTTATAAATGTAACAACATCCCATAATCCCCTCCACCTTCCTGGACATTACCTCTTAGTGACGGTTGTCCTGGTGACGTTCCTGGAGCTCTCAGTCTTCTCCAGCTTCAGCCTCCTGATCTCCTGGAGGTCACAAAAGGGTAAAGATCAGGGGTCAGTCTAGGTTGGTGCTCTGCTGCGCTGTTCTGCAGGGGAATGCCAGACTACAAGATGCTGTGACTACACTGAAGAGTCTCTCTCTCTCTCTCTCTCTCTCTCTCTCTCTCTCTCTCTCTCTCTCTCTCTCTCTCTCTCTCTCTCTCTCTCTCTCTCTCTCTCTCTCTCTCTCTCTCTCTCTCTCTCTCTCTCTCTCTCTCTCTCTCTCTCTCTCTCTCTCTCTCTCTCTCTCTCTCTCTCTCTCTCTCTCTCTCTCTCTCTCTCTCTCTCTCTCTCTCTCTCTCTCTCTCTCTCTCTCTCTCTCTCTCTCTCTCAACAGTAGTATAGGTTTAAGGCTTGATCTCACCTGATCAAAACATATCTCTCAGTGTGAGAGCCCCCCCCGCCCCATGTAACCCCTGGGTGACCCCTGACCTCCTCCTGGCGGGTGATGAGGCTCTGCCTCTGCTCCAGGGTGGTCAGTAGCTCCTTGATCCTGAGCTCCAGACTGCGGTCCATGGAGCGCTCCGTGGTGGACACCTCTGTCTTGACACTGGTCATCTGTGACTGGGGAGGGGGGGCGGGGCAGGGAAACATTTACATATCCAATAATGACAATCTAACCCTGTCCCTAACCCTAACCCTAACCCCACCCTCTCTCCAGTGCCTATGTACACATTACACTACCCCCTCGTCTCCCCCTGTCCCTAACCCTAACCCTAACCCTAACCCTAACCCCACCCTCTCTCCAGTGCCTATGTACACATTACACTACCCCCCCGTCTCCCCCTGTCCCTAACCCTAACCCTAACCCTAACCCATTACACTACCCCCTCGTCTCCCCCTGTCCCTAACCCTAACCCTAACCCTAACCCCACCCCCTCTCCAGTGCCTATGTACACATTACACTACCCCCTCGTCTCCCCCTGTCCCTAACCCTAACCCTAACCCTAACCCTAACCCCTAACCCTAACCCTAACCCTAACCCTAACCCTAACCCTAACCCTAACCCTAACCCCACCCTCTCTCCAGTGCCTATTTACACATTACACTACCGCCTCGTCTCCCCCTGTCCCTAACCCTAACCCTAACCCTAACCCATTACACTACCCCCTCGTCTCCCCCTGTTTCCCCCCTCGTCTCCCCCCGCGTCTCCCCCTGTCTCACCCGTAGGCTGTGGAGCTCCTTCTCCTTCTCCTGGCGTAGAGCGGCCAGCTGCTCCTGGTACTGAAGAGACAACTCCTCCATCTTAGTCTGCAGCATGGAGCTGCTGCACTGCCCCGCCAGCTGGACACACACAAACACACGCACGCACACACACACACACACACACACACACGCACACACACACACACACACACACGCGCACACGCGCGCACGCACACGCGCACGCACGCACACACGCACGCACGTGGAAACACACACACACACACACACACACACACACACGCACGCACACACACACACACACACACACACACACACACACACACACACACAGTGAATAAGTAAAATAAAGGAAATGTTCAGACAGACAGACAGACAGACAGACAGGCAGGCAGACAGACAGACAGGCAGGCAGACAGACAGACAGACAGCGAGACAGACAGACAGACAGACAGCGAGACAGACAGGCAAACAGACACGCAGATAGACAGACAGACAGACAGACAGCTCACCTTCTGCCTCAGCATCTCGTTCTCGTTCTCCAGGGCTCTGGTGCTGCCCTCCAGCTCTTTGACCCTGAACTCCCGTCCTGAGTCAGCGCTCCGTGTGGTCAGCACCTGGCTCTCCAGCCCTCGCTGGACCTGACAGCTCTCCTTCAGAGAGGCCTGTGGGGGGGGGGGGGGGGGTAACAGAGCAAGGTAACATTGCTAATAACCATGTCCACCATACAGAGCGAGTTAACATTGCTAATAACCCACACACACACACACACACACACACACACACACACACACCTGTAGTTGCCTGTTGTTCTCGCGGACGGTCTCCAGCAGGCGGTCGTACTGCAGAGCCTGATCGGCCTTGAAGCTCAGGTCTCTCTCCAGAGCCTCCTTCTCTCCCTCTAGACGCTGGAACACACACACACACTATACATTACACACACTACTAACCCTAACACTCTCCACAGCCTCCTTCTCTCCTGGGACGGACACACACACACACACACACACACTATACATTACACACACTACTAACCCTAACCCTCTCCACAGCCTCCTTCTCTCCTGGGACACACACACACACACACACACACACACACACACACAACTCACCCTAACCATCTCACATATGTAACACAGCATTTAATGCCTGTCCTGTCCACTAGAGGGCGCTGTGTGATAGAGAGAAAAAACCCACGGCGTTCCACTTCCTGCTGACTGACACAGTGGAGACTCACTCAATGTGGAACCCATCTTGGGACATGAAGACTGTCCTAAAAAAACACTAGCAGCTAAAGTGGACAGTAATGGGCTTTTACTCAGACTAGAGATATTTCCATATTCAGCAGCTACTTTGATGAGGGACTGGGAGGCTGTGGAACAAAGAGAGTGTCCAGTGACCGTAGTGAATCCAGGAGGAGGAGGAGAGAAACTAGAGAGGGAAACCGGGAGGAGAGGAGGAGAGAGGGAGAGGAGGAGGAGGAGAGTACCCTTAAGTCCTCGGCCATGTGGATGAGCTCCTCTCTCAGACTGCTGAAGGTGGTCAACAGCAGACGCATGCTCTTATCAGCTGTCAGACGAGTCTACCACAGGAGAGAGAGAGGGAGAGGGAGAGAGGGGAGGGGAGGGAGAAGAGAGAGAGGGGGCGGAGGGAGAGGGGAGGATCTTATTCATTCAATGACTGACAAAAGGAATTCAAGATTTATAGGTATTGCTTGAAAGAGAGTTAGAGAAACGTTTATGACCAAGCTTTAGGCAGAGCGCAGACCGGTAGAAACATGCCTGTAGAGCCACACAGTGGGATATGGGATATGGTCTCCATCACTACCTCTGCTTCTAGTTTTAGGACGACAGTTTGAGCGTAAGCATGTGTTCTGTTCATTAGCATTTAGCACAGTTACCATAGCGATACGGCTGGAGTCCAATAGCATGTGTTCTGTTCATTAGCATTTAGCACAGTTACCATAGCGATACGGCTGGAGTCCAATAGCATGTGTTCTGTTCATTAGCATTTAGCACAGTTACCATAGCGATACGGCTGGAGTCCAATAGCATGTGTTCTGTTCATTAGCATTTAGCACAGAGTTACCATGGCGATACGGCTGGAGTCCAATAGCATGTGCTCTGTCCATTAGCATTTAGCACAGAGTTACCATGGCGATACGGCTGGAGTCCAATAGCATGTGCTCTGTCCATTAGCATTTAGCACAGACTTACCATGGCGATACGGCTGGAGTCCAATAGCATGTGCTCTGTCCATTAGCATTTAGCATAGAGATACCATGGCGATACGACTGGAGTCCAATAGCATGTGCTCTGTTCATTAGCATTTAGCATAGAGATACCATGGCGATACGACTGGAGTCCAATAGCATGTGCTCTGTTCATTAGCATTCAGCACAGTTATCATAGCGATATGGCCCACTGTGCTTTTTGATCTCTTTAGTTGTATAGACGGTTTCATTGGAATGTTTGTGCGTCACTAGGCAACAGTTGCGATCCTACAGCACTCCGTTTATCAGCTGTTGTTATTTTCAGAGCTGTTATCATTAGGTATTATCTCAGCCTATCGTAATGACCGTTTGTTATTGTTGTCAGTTTGAGTCCGTCTATAGTTAGATAGGTTTAGCTTAACTCTTAACTTTAACTCTGTAGTATCCATAGCAACCTGTGGAAGGGAGGTCACTCAGACAGAACTAGCCCTGTCCTGTGCTGTGCTGTGACTGTGGCCATGGCAACCACCCGGAGGTTAAAGGTCAGCAGTTGCCATGGAGTAGAAAGTAATGTCTTAAACCTGAACTCTTTGTCTGACTGGTCAACAATGAGAGCAGTTGTTCGATTGTTAGTGGAAGCCCCTGTGTGATTGGTCAACTGACCTAAAGCAGCTATGTGATTGGTCAACTCATCTGAAGCAGCTATGTGATTGGTCAACTCACCTGAAGCAGGTATGTGATTGGTCAACTCACCTCAAGCAGCTATGTGATTGGTCAACTCATCTGAAGCAGCTATGTGATTGGTCAACTCACCTCAAGCAGCTATGTGATTGGTCAACTCATCTGAAGCAGCTATGTGATTGGTCAACTCACCTCAAGCAGCTATGTGATTGGTAAACTCACCTCAAGCAGCTATGTGATTGGTCAACTCACCTGAAGCAGCTATGTGATTGGTCAACTCACCTCAAGCAGCTATGTGATTGGTCAACTCACCTCAAGCAGCTATGTGATTGGTCAACTCACCTGAAGCAGCTATGTGATTGGTCAACTCACCTGAAGCAGGTATCTGATTTGCTGCTTGGTCAATTCAGATGATCCTTTGGGAATCAGCGTCTCCACCTCATCTCGGTCCACCTGGTGCAAACACACACACACACACACACACACGCACAAATGTACGCACGCACACACACACGCAGAGAGGCAAAGGTTACACTCCCAGTCTGGGAGGTGTGTTACGGGACACTTCCCAGAGATTGAACTAAGTATTAGTCTCCCAGCCGCGCCCTGCTCCTTACCTTGTAGTCATTACTGAGGTCCAGCGAGTGTTTTCTGTTAGACAGAGAAAAGTACAAACATTACAATGTTATAACATGACAGGGCACGATGCATGGGTGTGTCAGCTATCAGTGTGTGTGTGTGTGTGTGTGTGCGTGCGTGCGTGCGTGCGTGTGCGTGCGTGCGTGCAGTAGTAGTATACAAGGCGTATACTAAGTGTCAAAATATAAGTTGGGGAGTGTGTGTGTGTTTCTACACTTTCAAAAGGTGTGTATTTTTGTTGTTGTGTTTAAACTGTCATTGAAACAATGTCACTTTAACGTTCAGTGTGTGTGTGTGTGTGTGTGTGTGTGTGTGTGTGTGTGTGTGTGTGTGTGTCACTGTAGCGTTCTGTACTGACACCCTTGTTTTACAGTCACTACTCCGTTCTTACTGTGCTCAGAGCTATTATATTATATATACCACTATTATATTATATATACCACTATTATATTATATATCACTAATATATTATATATACCACTATTATATTATATACCACTATTATATTATATATACCAATATTATATTATATATCACTAATATATTATATATATCACTAATATATTATATATATATCACTAATATATTATATATATAGCACTAATATATATACCACTATTATATTATATATCACTAATATATTATATATATCACTAATATATTATATATATATCACTAATATATTATATATATAGCACTAATATATTATATATATATCACTATTATATATACCACTATTATATTATATACCACTATTATATTATATATACCACTATTATATTAAATATACCACTATTATATTATATAACACTATTTGTCTAGTTTAGATTGAAATCTAAATGTCTGATTGTTTTTGAAGCCCCCAGCTGTTCAGGTTCCAAATGCTTTTCAGTGTTCTCGTTTTTTCTCAGAACCACCATTTTAAAATAAGAACCTTCTGATCAGAACCACCATTTTAAAATAAGAATGTTCTGAATAGGAACCTTCTGATCAGAACCACCATTTTAAAATAAGAACGTTCAGATCAGAACCACCATTTTAAAAATAAGAAAGTTCTGAATAGGAACCTTCTGATCAGAAACACCATTTTAAAATAAGAACGTTCTGATCAGAACCACCATTTTAAAATAAGAACATACTGAATAGGAACCTTCCGATCATAAGCACCATTTTAAAATAAGACCGTTCTGATCAGAACCACCATTTTAAAATAAGAATGTTATGAATAGGAACCACCATTTTAAAATATGAGCGTCTGATCAGAACCACCATTTTAAAATAGGAACCCGCCAATCAGAATCTCCACGGAAACAGGAACCAGACAGAACCACAGGAAGCTCACCGTCCTCGTATCTTAGCAACGTGCTCGGAGATGCAGCTGTGGATGTCGCAGTTCTTCCTGTAGACCTCGGCCAGGAGCTCGCCGAAGAAACGCGTGTCCATCTTGTCCAGAGGGGGCGCCACTTCCCGCATATCCATTTTGGAGACACGTTCCACCACCACCTCCACCCTCGGCTGCTGCTGGTGCTGAACTATGTGCACATCTTCCACTATGTGTACATCATCCACTATGTGTACATCTTCCACTATTCGCACATCATCCACGATTTGCACATCATCCACGATTTGCACATCATCCACGATACGCACATCATCCACGATTTGCACCTTCTCAGTACGCAGCCCCTCAATACGCACCCCCACTACCTGTAGGAGGCCAGGGAAGAAGAAGAAGAAGAAGAAGAAGAGGAAGAGGAAGGAGGAGGTAGAGATGTTGAAAGTGTTCATTTTTAAATTTGCAAGTTATTTTGTTGAGTCCTTTTTAGATTGTCAGATTTTTTTTATGACAAAAGTATTGCTTAATTGGAAACTTAGTCCTCAAAATAGGACCAGTAATGACGTCACCATTGAGGTTAATTTATCATGCAAGTGACCTTTCACCCTATGCTTGACACCACTGTTTATTAAGCATATGAGTAACATCTCTGTGAGTCTGTCAATTGGCTAACCAGGATGACTGACTAACTGGCCCTCTGGGTTTGGCTTGTTATTTGAGGAGTGACTTTGAAGACTTTCACAGAGGGTTGAAAAGGTAAAACACCAGAAAAAAAACTCCCTTAATGATTGTTATGCTAGCAAGCTAGTTGGCTAGCTAAATAACTAGCTATCTGTCATGGTTAGTTTCCATTCGAACACTTGGCTAGCTAAATAACTAGCTATCTGTCTTGGTTAGTTTCCAGTCGAACACTTGGCTAGCTAACTAAGTCAGCAGGTTAAGAATGGCTACTGTAGTAATGTTAGCTAGCTAGCTGAAAAGTCAGTTAACAGGC
>JAPMUY010002915.1:140000-152500 GCA_026901105.3 Galaxias olidus
GTTTAGTCTGGGTAAAAGCTGTCTGGACTGTAGCTTTTAACACAAAATAAGATCAACAAAAGGTGACCGGCTGTACCAGTTATTGATGATCAATTTGGACTTGAAGTGAGGGTAGAGATGGTTTGAACGATATCAATACAGCATATTGACAGTATCAATACGACTGCATTTATTTTGTTCACTATAGAAACCCCCAGCATTTCTACACACACACAAACACTTTGAAATATTGTCCCTAATTATACAATGACAGCTAGATAACTTATGTTCTTTCGTTGCTAGGTTCCTCCCAACCTGTTTGCCTCAGGTGAGTTTCTCCGTTGCCGGGGGCATTGGAGTGGATTGTGATGTCAGTCGGCGGGGTATGCTTTGGGCTTGTAATGTTTCAGACATTACTAGAAGAGTCTCTACTTCAGGCATCACTAGAAAAATCTCTGCTTCAGACATCACTATAAGTCTCTACTGCAGACATTACTAGAAGTCTCTGCTTCAGACATCACTAGAGGAGTCTATAGACAGAACTAGAAGATTCTCTGCTTCAAGCAGCACTAGACGATTCTCTGCTTCAGACAGCACTAGACGATTCTCTGCTTCAGACAGCATTAAAAGATTATCTGCTTCAGACAGCACTAGACGATTCTCTGCTTCAAGCAGCACTAGACGATTCTCTGCTTCAGACAGCACTAGACGATTCTCTGCTTCAAGCAGCACTAGACGATTCTCTGCTTCAAGCAGCACTAGACGATTCTCTGCTTCAGACAGCACTAGACGATTCTCTGCTTCAAGCAGCACTAGACGATTCTCTGCTTCAAGCAGCACTAGACGATTCTCTGCTTCAGACATTACAAGAAGAGTGTCTGAGTCACTGCTTCAGACATTACTAGAAGAGTCTGCTTCAGACATTACTAGAAGAGTCTCTGCTTCAGAGAGCTATGCAACTGGGCCAATCACAGCACAGAGATGGGTTTCTCAAGGTTTTACAACAGCAAATCAGGAGAGCAGAGCTGAAATGATCACTGTATCATCACAGCCAATCACTGCAAATAGCCGGGTTCATTCCTGTATCATCCCAGCCAATCACAGAGCTGGGTTCATTCCTGTATCATCCCAGCCAATCACAGAGCCGGGTTCATTCCTGTATCATCCCAGCCAATCACAGAGCCGGGTTCATTCCTGTATCATCCCAGCCAATCACAGAGCTGGGTTCATTCCTGTATCATCCCAGCCAATCACAGAGCCGGGTTCATTCCTGTATCATCCCAGCCAATCACAGAGCTGGGTTCATTCCTGTATCATCCCAGCCAATCACAGAGCCAGGTTCATAGCTGTAATTAGCCACCTCTGTGGTATGTGGATTCTGTCCAGTGTGGGAACTCAACACTGAGCATTTCCCCTCCAAACACACTCCACCTGGATCTCCACAGGTTAACACTGAAACACAACTCCGCAGCAACAAGACAATAAAGATTGGAATATCATTTTAAAAGGCTCTGCAGGGCAGATGGCATTCAAATGTTAGCTAGTCTTTATAACACCAGACTAAAAACGGTGGTTCCAAACATTAGCTAGTCTTTATAACACCAGAACATAGCAGACCAAACATTAGCTAGTCTTTATAACACCAGAACATAGCAGACCAAACATAAGCTAGTCTATATAACACCAGAACATAACAGACCAAACATTAGCTGGTCTTTATAACACCAGAACATAGCAGACCAAACATTAGCTAGTCTTTATAACACCAGAACATAGCAGACCAAACATTAGCTAGTCTATATAACACCAGAACATAACAGACCAAACATTAGCTAGTCTATATAACACCAGAACATAACAGACCAAACATTAGCTAGTCTATATAACACCAGAACATAACAGACCAAACATTAGCTAGTCTTTATAACACAGGCTATGAACATAGCAGAGTAAACATTAGCTAGTCTTTATAACACAGGGTAAGAACATAGCAAAGTAAACATTAGCTAGTTGTTATGATACCAGAATATAACAGACCAAACATTAGCTCGTCTTTATAACACCAGACTACTAACATAACAGACCAAACATTATCTAGTCTATATAACACCAGAACAGAGCAGACCAAACATTATCTAGTCTATATAGCACCAGAACAGAGCAGACCAAACATTAGCTAGTCTATATAACACCAGACTAGCACAATTGCATGAGGTAAGCTAACGCACACATACGGTACATCTACAATCAGGCTACAAAATGTACAAAAAGTGACTGGGAATTGAACGACATACATCTGACCTGATGGACCAGCTTGGGCCAACCACACACAAAGTCTTGACCATGTCTGCAAGCCTAGAATAGAGACCCTAATCCTAACCCCTAACTTTAACCCCTGTCCTAACTCACACCATCAACCTCATTCTACCAAATAACGTGTAATACTGCAGCTGTCACCAATAGAGCACTTCTAACTAAAGAGACACTCTTTATGCTGTAAGGTATAACTCCCTATAGACCAGACGCAACAGACACTAAGTAGACAATATCAACTAGGCCTAGAAAATAAGACATTGTTCAACCAATATACCAAGCTCAAAAAACTGTTGTCCAAGTATAGACCAGACCAAGTTAAACAGGCAGTCTTTCATTTTAGAACTGACCTAACGAACATACACAATTCAGCCATTTTGACTACGTCACTGTGGCTAATCATTTTGACTACGTCACTGTGGCTAATCATTTTGACTACGTCACTGTGGCTAATCATTTTGACCTCGTCACTGTGGCTAATCATTTTGACTACGTCACTGTGGCTAATCATTTTGACTACGTCACTGTGGCTAATCTTGCGGTGACACATGGCATTCGAGGAAGTAAAATAGTGACGTGTTTGATTTGATATCTAAAGTTGACCATGAGTAGCTGGTTCTCATCCCTAACGGTCAGAGGTCAGAGGTCATCTAGTCCTCTCCCTAACCGAAGTCTCACTCCCTCTCTGAACGCTAGCAGCCGAGACGTTACCTTTGACGAGGAGGACAACCTAATATTTAAAAAAATATTTCAGGCCCTCGTTACTAAGCCCTGAAGAACTGGAAACTCAAACTCAGCTCCTATGTCATGTGTTTGAAATGTCTTTTCTAAACATCTGAAGTATGAATGTCACGTCACTTCTCATTTCACTCATTAGTGACAGGCAGAAGGATGGACTCACACACACATTTAAACCATAAAGGGAAAAGACACCGCGCTGTCAGTAACCATCACACACACACACTCACACTCACACACACCCACCCCACACACCCCACACACCCCACACACATCCACCCACCCCACACACCACACACACACTCACACACCCACCCACCCCACACACACACTCACACACACACCCACCACTCACCACTCACACTCACACACACTACAGTGTTATTACATAGATATGACCATTGACGCACACCGTGTTAGATTGTGTTCTATTAAGACCATGGGGGGTCTAGCAGACCAGCCAGTCAACACCCATTATTCAGAGCAAAGCAGAGCAAAGCTGCCTTAATGTCGGCCCTTTCATCTCCTCAGTTCTCACAGGTGTGGTCGGGAATGTTCGGCTGGCAGTTAGGACTTCCAGAAGTTTCCATGGCCGCACGCCAGTGACTAGTCGGCTACGACGCCGGCTGTGTTTCAGGCAGTAGTCACACACACACACACACACACACAGCTTTGTATTGGTATCCTACAAATACACCGCAAATGAGCGGGAAGTAATTTTACTGTTAATTTCTTTGAAAACAGTTTCAAACCTAACCCTAACCGTCACCTTCATTCCTAACCTTAACCGTGACCCTTAGCCTTACCTTAACCACAATCTCTTAAATACTGTTTTATTGTGGAGAAAAACATTTTATAGACTTTTTTTGGTGTTCAATATGTTGCCTTTATCACAAGGAACATTATTGTATCTCATACTAGGTATTTTAGAGCCACCATTTGCATTCTTTAAAAGAATAAACTTGTGAGGACCACCATTTGGTCCTAATATCTCCAAAAGGTCCTGACTTGGACAGTAAAAATTCAAATATCGGTCCTCACAAGTATAGAAAAACAAGTGCAGTCACACACACACACACACACACACACACACACACACACAGTCTCTCACGCGCACGCGCGCGCGCACACACACACACACACACACACACACACACACACACACACACCCACCACACTAACAGTCTCTCTCTCACACACACACACACACACACACACACACACACACACACACACAGTGACAGAAGGGAAGTTGAGGTGTTGAGGGCGATAGCACACTGACACATCACCTAGCCCAGGGGAGACTCCCAAATCACAGGTCAGGATTACAAGCTAGACTTAACAGAGACAGGGCTGTCTGCCTGTTTGTCTGTCTGCCTGTTTGTCTGTCTGTCTGTTTGTCTGTCTGTTTGTCTGCCCACACACACGCACAGTCACACACACACATACACACACACACACACACACACACACACACACACACACAGAGAAAATGGTGGCGCCTAAACAAAGCTAATCCACAAATTACTTCTCAGTCAGCATACGGTACCTACCCACTGCAATGATCTAACAAAGAAGTGCGTGTGCGCGCACACACACACACACACACACACACACACACATAACCCTAACTAAAAGATAAAAGAAAGAGTTCAAATCCAACATGCATGAGCTGTACAGCATCTTTAAGTACTTAGACACTTAATGAATCTAATCTCTCCAAACTAATCTTCCATTTCGTGTTGCAGCAGGCCTTCCAGCACATTAACATATGATTGACACGCACACTTCCACTAGCGACCCACACTTAACATGAAGGTGACAGCCAGTACTCAGCCATGGGAAAAGAACATCTTAGAAATCAAGACAGAGAGAAGAACTCTGCCGGAGGGCTTTACCAGACGGCCTCGTTATGACAACGTTAAAGAGGAATCTGCCGGAGGGCTTTACCAGACGGCCTCGTTATGACAACGTTAAAGAGGAATCTGCCGGAGGGCTTTTAGAGACACCAACGTTAAAGAGGACTCTGCCAAAGGGCTTTTAGAGACACCAACGATAAAGAGGACTCTGCCAAAGGGCTTTTAGAGACACCAACGATAAAGAGGACTCTGCCAAAGGGCTTTTAGAGACACCAACGATAAAGAGGGCTCTGCCAAAGGGCTTTTAGAGACACCAACGTTAAAGAAGACTCTGCTGGAGGGCTTTTAGAGACACCAATGTTAAAGAGGACTCTGCCAAAGGGCTTTTAGAGACACCAACGATAAAGAGGACTCTGCCAAAGGGCTTTTAGAGACACCAACGTTAAAGAGGACTCTGCCAAAGGGCTTTTAGAGAGACCGTTAAAGAAGACTCTGCCAAAGGGCTTTTAGAGAGACCAACGTTAAAGAGGACTCTGCCAAAGGGCTTTTAGAGAGACCAACGATAAAGAGGACTCTGGCAAAGGGCTTTTAGAGACACCAACGTTAAAGAAGACTCTGCTGGAGGGCTTTTAGAGACACCAACGATAAAGAGGACTCTGCCAAAGGGCTTTTAGAGACACCAACGATAAAGAGGACTCTGCCAAAGGGCTTTTAGAGAGACCAACGATAAAGAGGACTCTGCCAAAGGGCTTTTAGAGAGACTGTTAAAGAAGACTCTGCCAAAGGGCTTTTAGAGAGACCAACGTTAAAGAGGACTCTGCTAAAGGGCTTTTAGAGACACCAACGATAAAGAGGACTCTGCCAAAGGGCTTTTAGAGAGACCGTTAAAGAAGACTCTGCCAAAGGGCTTTTAGAGAGACCAACGTTAAAGAGGACTCTGCCAAAGGGCTTTTAGAGACACCAACGTTAAAGAAGACTCTGCCAAAGGGCTTTTAGAGACACCAACAATAAAGAGGACTCTGCTGGATGGCTTTTAGAGAGACCAACGATAAAGAAGACTCTGCCAAAGGGCTTTTAGAGACACCAACGATAAAGAGGACTCTGCTGGATGGCTTTTAGAGACACCAACGATAAAGAGGACTCTGCTGGAGGGCTTTTAGAGACACCAACGATAAAGAAGACTCTGCCAAAGGGCTTTTAGAGAGACCAACGATAAAGAGGACTCTGCCAAAGGGCTTTTAGAGAGACCAACGTTAAAGAGGACTCTGCCAAAGGGCTTTTAGAGACACCAATGTTAAAGAGGACTCTGCCAAAAGGCTTTTAGAGACAACGTTAAAGAGGACTCTGCCAAAGGGCTTTTAGAGACACCAATGTTAAAGAGGACTCTGCCAAAGGGCTTTTAGAGAGACCAACGTTAAAGAGGACTCTGCCAAAGGGCTTTTAGAGACACCAACGATAAAGAGGACTCTGCCGGAGGGCTTTTAGAGACACCAACGTTAAAGAGGACTCGGCCAAAGGGCTTTTAGAGACACCAACGATAAAGGAGGACTCTGCCAAAGGGCTTTTAGAGACACCAACGATAAAGAGGACTCTGCCAAAGGGCTTTTAGAGAGACCAACGTTAAAGAGGACTCTGCCAAAGGGCTTTTAGAGAGACCAACGTTAAAGAGGACTCTGGCAAAGGGCTTTTAGAGACACCAACGTTAAAGAGGACTCTGCCAAAGGGCTTTTAGAGAGACCAACGTTAAAGAGGACTCTGCCAAAGGGCTTTTAGAGAGACCAACGTTAAAGAGGACTCTGGCAAAGGGCTTTTAGAGACACCAACGTTAAAGAGGACTCTGCTGGAGGGCTTTAGAAGATGGCCTCGTTATGACATCAACATTAAAGAAATTCACTCAGACCAGGAGCTTTTCTACATTCAGTCTAGCTACACTGAACAAACACCTACAGAGAGAGAGAGAGATAGTTACACTGCTACACTGAACAAACACCTACAGAGAGAGAGAGAGAGAGAGAGAGAGTTACACTGCTACACTGAACACTAAACAAGCAACTGCAGAGAGAGATAGTTACACTGCTACACTGAACAAAAAACTACAGAGAGAGAGAGAGAGAGAGAGAGAGAGAGAGAGAGAGAGAGAGAGAGAGAGAAAGAGAGAAAGAGCGAGAAAGAGAGAGAGAGATACAGAGACAGAGACAGAGACAGAGAGAGAGAGAGAGAGAGAGAGAGAGAGAGAGAGAGAGTTTACTGCTGGTTTAGATTTAGTCTACACTGCCCTACCTTAATCACAATAAATAACTACAGTGAGAGTTTTATTGATCCAGCTAAGAACAGACCAGTGAAATAGTTCTAATGCAAGAGGTTCATCTAGCAATGAGCGAGTTCCTCACGACAAGCGCCAACACAAACTCCTCCAGTTTCAAAGTGTCCCCCCCACCACCCTAACCGTCCCCACTACACCCAACACAGCTCAACCTCATGATGACGTATGCAAATATGTTTCAACTCCACTAAACCGGAATCTAGAGAGGAACCAATCAGATTTCAAGCGACAGTTCAAGAGGTTTGAAACGTGTTGTTACATGCTAGCTGTATTTACCGGACTTTACTTGTGTGTCACATTAAAGACTGGCATGTGTGTGTGTCACATTAAAGACTGCTCTGTGTGTGTGTCACATTAAAGACTGGCATGTGTGTGTGTCACATTAAAGACTGGCATGTGTGTGTCACATTAAAGACTGGCATGTGTGTGTGTCACATTAAAGACTGCTCTGTGTGTGTGTCACATTAAAGACTGGCATGTGTGTGTGTCACATTAAAGACTGGCATGTGTGTGTGTCACATTAAAGACTGCTCTGTGTGTGTGTCACATTAAAGACTGGCATGTGTGTGTGTCACATTAAAGACTGGCATGTGTGTGTCACATTAAAGACTGGCATGTGTGTGTGTCACATTAAAGACTGCTCTGTGTGTGTGTCACATTAAAGACTGCTCTGTGTGTGTGTCCCATTAAAGACTGCTCTGTGTGTGTGTCACATTAAAGACTGGCATGTGTGTGTGTCACATTAAAGACTGGCATGTGTGTGTGTCACATTAAAGACTGCTCTGTGTGTGTGTGTGTGTGTGTGTGTGTTGTGTCACTGTGCTGGGGTGTGTGTGTGGTCAACATGTTGGGGGAGTGTGTGTGTGTGGTCACTGTGTGTGTGTGGTCACTGCGTGTGTGTGTGTTAGTGATCTCACCAGCTCCTCAGTGCTGGGCTCTGGACTCTTCAGCGGGCTGGAACTCTGACTGAACACGGAGGAAGACCCATTGACGTTCTGAAAGAGAGGAGGAAGATGGAGGGAGATGAGAGGACAGAAGGCAAGTGGAGGGAGAGGAGGAGGAGGAAAATGAGGAGAGGAGACGTTAGTGTGCAGATCAAGCTGTGCTCTCCCTCTGTCGTTCAGCCTGAGCACACCACACTAACACAGGGACACACAGGCTGCTGGCTGACCACTGGGACAGGACAATACGCTGCCTGACACACACAGTCTCCTGGCTGACCACTGGGACAGGACAATACGCTGCCTGACACACACAGTCTGCTGGCTGACCACTGGGACAGGACAATACGCTGCCTGACACACACAGTCTCCTGGCTGACCACTGGGACAGGACAATACGCTGCCTGACACACACAGTCTGCTGGCTGACCACTGGGACAGGACAATACGCTGCCTGACACACACAGTCTGCTGGCTGACCACTGGGACAGGACAATACGCTGCCTGACACACACAGTCTGCTGGCTGACCACTGGGACAGGACAATACGCTGCCTGACACACACAGTCTCCTGGCTGACCACTGGGACAGGACAATACGCTGCCTGACACACACAGTCTGCTGGCTGACCACTGGGACAGGACAATACGCTGCCTGACACACACAGGCTGCTGGCTGATGTCATTGGAACTCAGGTTGTGGAACGCAGCTCTCTCTCACTCTCTCTCACCCTCTCTCACTCAAACTCACTCTCACACTCACGCTCTCTCTCACGCTCTCTCTCACACTAAGGGTCATCACACACCCAGACAGTAGGCTTGTTGTTATGGTACAAAACAAAGCCCTGCGCACTCTGAAACTAGCTGATGACATGGGGATTACCTCTTTCCACACTCACTGGTGTGATGACTTCGAACACCCCGCACATACCTAGCACGAACGCAAACAAAACCCCGCACATACCTAGCACGAACGCAAACAAAACCCCGCACATACCTAGCACGAACGCAAACAAAACCCCGCACTGACGTTCAGCACTAAGGCAAACAACCAAACAACTCACCTCAGTCACTGTCTGCTGCCTGCTGAACACGTCTGCCATCGAGGTGTCCTCCATACTGCTGACACTGTAGCGTGTGGGGCTCTGAATATACATCTGGGACATTACCTGTGGCATGACCTGCATCTGCGGCATGACCTGCATCTGCGGCATGACCTGCATCTGCGGCATGACCTGCATCTGCGGCATGACCTGCATCTGCGGCATAACCTGCATCTGCGGCATAACCTGCGCGCTATTCACCAACACGTACTGTTGTTGTTGTTGTTGTTGCTGCTGCTGCTGAGCCATGGGCACCAGGTAGCGGACCGTCTCGTATCCGTTCATGTTGTACTGTATCGGAGACAGCGGGGCAGAAAGTCCGGAGGCGTCCGAGGCAACGCTATGCGTACTGTAGGTCGTTGAGCCTGAAAAAGACATCTTTGGCGCAGGATAAGTTTACAAAAGTGAGAGGAAGACGTTTTGAAAGTTATAAAAATGTTCCTTTCGCACCTCTCATATAAGACCACCAAGAACACAGGTACTGATCTGGAAACTAGTTGCAAAGTGGCTCGTGGTCCTAGTCCTGACCGATTCACTTCCTTGAAGCAGAAATAATGCGAAAGTCGACAGGAAAGGGGGCGGGCACAGGCATAGCTCACGCTCCTAGCCAATCACATTAAGTACACCTTTTGCAAGCGGAAGATCCAACTTGTTTTCCACAAACAACAGGTCTACATGACTGAACTTAAAACGGGATACGAATATCACATTTTAAAGGGGTCATAATAGACCGCTGTAACGTTTTTTTAAAATCCGGCTACTGTGCATAAGTTTTAGGTAGGGGATGCTGTTTTGAAGGCAAAGGGTGGTCACACCATACATTGATTTGATATAGATTTTGTTTTCACTCTCTTTGTATTTTATTAATTCTTTTAAAAATAAAACAATTGTTTTAAATAAACAATTAACATTTACATTTTTTAAAAAGTATTGTTACTTTATGGCATTTTTTTCACACCTGCCTAAAACTTTTGCACAGTACTGTACTTTAAAATCATGTTCTACATCGTCAATCATGCTGTTATAGGTAAATAATTACATAGCTATACATTTCAAATTTCAGATATATTAGTACAATAACATAATTGAAGCTTACAGTGGCTATAAGTTATGCAGCTTTCTCTAAATTAAAACAATCCAAACTGAAGTACCACAAACTGCACAAAGTAATTGCCATTCAGAAAATATTAAGTCCCACTTTTAATTTGACAACTACTCATGATGCAAACAATATATTTTATATTACATAAATAAGTCCTTTAAACGTTTAACTATAGCTAGTTAAATCATTCAAACAAAACACAAAGGTTAACACGTGGGTGCTACCAGGCTGTTTCAGCCAGTGATAAGGATATATACCCTGTACAGCCTTTAGGGATAGATCCACGCTGGCATGTCTTAAACTAATAGAGACTACCACTTCTTTCTTCTCATGCCATGTAAGTGCTTCCTTCATCTAGTCCAAAAACATTCCTAAGAAACAGGACAGAAGGGTTAAGTTTCACAAATGCTAAACTATTCCTTTCAGAAATATGTAGACTGCAAAGTTGCAGCTCCTGTAAATGGTGGCTGTTCATCTATTTGCATATAACAGGTGAGAGAACGAGCAGCGACGGCTCCTAGTGCACTCAGAGAAACCAGCGCACTATGTCTGTGGCGTTGTTAACTAAGAGAAACCAGTGCACTATGTCTGTGGCGTTGTTAACTAAGAGAAACCAGTGCACTATGTCTGTGACGTTGTTAACTAAGAGAAACCAGCGCACTATGTCTGTGGCGTTGTTTACTCAGAGAAACCAGTGCACTCAGAGAAACCAGCGCACTATGTCTGTGACGTTGTTAACTAAGAGAAACCAGTGCACTATGTCTGTAACGTTGTTAACTAAGAGAAACCAGTGCACTCAGAGAAACCAGAGGCGTGTTAACTCCAGCCTAGTGGCAGGCCATGCTCCATTACTGCATAGTGGGCTCCTACAGCCGGCTGAGAGGAATAACTTAGAAAGAGGAACATGAAGAGCACACCAATAATCACCAAGTGCATCAGTCGACCAGTACAGGCAAGATGGTGGACACACATGCCAAGCTCTCCCAAAATAACAAACTTGACAACTGACTGATGTGTGCATTTGTTTTGGCAGACTTAAATATTTCTGTTTTCTTAGGGGTTGAATGTTTGCCACACACACACTATGGAGAAGCACAGGAAGGGTTTTTGTTGAATAGTTTAGAATGAAACACCATTAAAGGGGTTTGGAGCTACAGGAGGACCTGGACAGGGAGCATGGAGACGCTCGTCATAATCTTTACTGAGAGACAACAATACTCACATACGTGTGTGTTGGATTTTAAGAGAGTAATAATTATCCCAACAATACTCACATACGTGTGTGTTGGATTTTAAGAGAGTAATAATTATCCCAACAATACTCACACATGTGTGTGTTGGATTTTAAGAGAGTAATAATTATCCCAACAATACTCACATACGTGTGTGTTGGATTTTAAGTGAGTGATAATTATCCCAACAATACTCACATACGTGTGTGTTGGATTTGAAGTGAGTGATAATTATCCCAACAATACTCACATACGTGTGTGTTGGATTTGAAGTGAGTGATAATTATCCCTGCTATTCTATCATCGTTTGTGTTCCTGTTGGAGTCAAGGTGCTGGGAGTGTGTCTCTTTCTCTTGATGTGGATCTGGGCCTAAACCACCATTTACACAACGAAAGAGAAACATGTTACAGAGAATAGATATTTTTTCACATGTAAAATATCTCTGATGGGCATATGGGATTCCAAGGGGACCTTCTCTCTGGAACATGTTGCTGCTCTTCCTGACATTATAGATTATAATAGTTAAACAGGAAGAGGAGGAACATGTACAGAGAACCAGTAGAGAAGGTCCTGTTGCTCCCATAAGGCCATCAAATATATTATATTATAACATTTATACCTATTACAATCCAAAATGTCAGGAAGAGTTGTTACAGAGAACCAGTAGAGAAGGTCCTGTTGCTCCCATAAGTCCATATATTATATTATGTATATATTATATATGTTATACCTATCACAATCTAAAATGTCTAGAGGAAGAAGGGGAACATGTTACAGTCTAGAGAAGGTCTAGAGAAGGTCATGTTGGAATCTTATATGTCCATTAGATATATTATATTATAACAATCTAAAATGTCTAGAGGAACAGATGTTACAGAGAACCAGTAGAGAAGGTCATGTTGCTTCCATA
>JAPMUY010002915.1:157500-160000 GCA_026901105.3 Galaxias olidus
GCACCCCCACCCCCACCCCCACCCCCACGGCCACGCCCGCATACTGGCTCCCCTCCGGAGCGGTCTCCATGGAAACCTTGTGATTCACACTGCTCAGCTTGGACGGCTGGGCGGAGATCTTCTCCAGTTCTGTCTCCGCCAGCCAATCAGAAAGACCTGGGGGCAGGGCAGTTAGAGAGGGATGGAGAGGGGGATTACAGAGGGATGGAGAGGGGGATTACAGAGGGATGGAGAGGGGGATTACAGAGGGATGGAGAGGGGGATACAGAGGGATGGAGAGGGGGATACAGAGAGATGGAGAGGGGGATTACAGAGGGATGGAGAGGGGGATACAGAGGGATGGAGAGGGGGATTACAGAGGGATGGAGAGGGGGATAACAGAGGGATGGAGAGGGGGAAACAGAGAGATTGAGAGGGGGATTACAGAGGGATGGAGAGGGGGATACAGAGAGATGGAGAGGGGGATTACAGAGGGATGGAGAGGGGGATACAGAGAGATGGAGAGGGGGATTACAGAGGGATGGAGAGGGGGATTACAGAGGGATGGAGAGGGGGATACAGAGGGATGGAGAGGGGGATTACAGAGGGATGGAGAGGGGGATACAGAGAGAGAGAGAAAGTGAGAGGTTAGGGTTAGGGTTCAGGGTTAGGGTTAGGGTTCAGGGTTCAGGGTTTAGGGTTCAGGGTTCAGGGTTTAGGGTTTAGGGTTTAGGGTTTAGGGTTCAGGGTTCAGGGTTCAGGGTTCAGGGTTTAGGGTTCAGGGTTTAGGGTTCAGGGTTAGGGCTCACCCAGGTCTGGAAGGAGAGGCAACAGGTCAGTGGAGTAGCTGAACTTTAGGACGGGCAGAGTCAGGGACACCTGGGCGGGGTGAAGGGTCATGGAAAGGTCCTGAACAAACTCAGCAGTCAGACTCTCTTCAATCAGGGTCAGGTTAGCCGTGACATCATCAGGAAGGAACACTAACATGCTGACATCATCCTGCATCTGGACCTGAGCGATCTGGAGACACACAGAGTGATACACAGTATATACACACACACACACACACACACACACACACACACACACACACACACACACACACACACATCTGGACCTGAGAGAAAGAGGATGATACATATATACACACACACACACACACACACACATCTGGACCTGAGAGAAAGAGGATGATACATATATACACACACACACACACACATCTGGACTTGAGAGAAAGAGGATGATACATATATACACACACACACACACACACACACACACACACACACACACACACACACACACACATCTGGACCTGAGAGACAGAGGATGATACATATATACACACACACACACACACACACACATCTGGACCTGAGAGAAAGAGGATGATACATATATACACACACACACACACACACACACACATCTGGACCTGAGAGAGAGAGGATGATACATATATACACACACACACACCAACACACACAAACCAGCACTCATACTCAAATACTTACACACAAACCAACACTCACACTCACATACTCACACTCACACCAACACACACACTCACATACTCACCCTCACACCAACACACACAAACACACACACACACACACACACACACACACACCCCTGACTTACAGTGCAGCTCAGGTCCGGGTCATGACCCATCTTCATGGGGTAGTTGTCCTGTTGCATCATTGGAATGCGAGTTGGGGCCTCACTATCAAGTTTAAAGTCCTCCATCCCTCCAGTCTGACTGAAACGAGTCACCCACCTCCCTACACACACACACACACACACACACACAGAGAGAGAGACACACGCACTCACAATAACTTTACACAGTATGTGTATTATATTTACAACATTTGCTTGACATGCAACTAAAATCTTTGTGCAATTACGTGGGTAAAGCAAAGTACCATGAAGTGTTGGAATGCTGCCTTGTTCCCTTATTCTAGTAAAGGGCTTATTAGGAGGAGAGTGAGTGTTTCAGCTGTTGGAATGCTGCCTTATTCTCTTATTCTAGTAAAGGTCTGTTTAGTGAGGAGAGTGAGTGTTTCAGCTGTTGGAATGCTGCCTTATTCTCTTATTCTAGTAAAGGGCTTTTTAGTGAGGAGAGTGAGTGTTTCAGCTGTTGGAATGCTGCCTTATTCTCTTATTCTAGTAAAGGGCTTTTTAGTGAGGAGAGTGAGTGTTTCAGCTGTTGGAATGCTGCCTTATTCTCTTATTCTAGTAAAGGGCTTTTTAGTGAGGAGAGTGAGTGTTTCAGCTGTTGGAATGCTGCCTTATTCTCTTATTCTAGTAAAGGTCTGTTTAGTGAGGAGAATGAGTGTTTCAGCTGTTGGAATGCAGCCTCTCTACCTTTGAAGTGGGCGGCGCTGACAGGTGCCACTCCTCCGCTCCGAGGCAAAGGCTTGGTCAGGAAACGGGCAATGTGGCTGCCAGTCTGCTGCTTTATCCAATCATTGATCTCCTTCACGTCCTTAGCTCCTCCCATCAGAGGCTTAGGCTG
>JAPMUY010002915.1:167500-195000 GCA_026901105.3 Galaxias olidus
TGTACAGTTAACGTCATAAAAAGCCAATTCCATTCCATCGCTGAAAAATAGTTTACATACAATCATTCAAACATTAAAAATCAATGGACCACCCCACGCTGAGGCCTTAGGATAACACGGCATCTACCACTTTAAGCAACCGACACACACGAGATTGGGAGATGTATGTTCTGGTAGTTTTGAGGCCAGAAAAAAGTATTGGCAAGTAAATTGCAGTAATCCATGAATTCCTTCAAATTACAGCGCAATTGTATTTCTATTACCAAAAGGTATAAGGTCGGTAAATGTAGTTTTATTTCATGAGCATAAAGTTTACAACAAAATGACCGCTGATGTCGTTGTAAAGCAGTAGTTTACCATGCCGCCTGAACGTGGCAACAACAAGCAACATATCATAAATAAGATTGCAAGTACTTAAATAACAAACATTTTTATTTTACCAAAGAAGGAAAGCTAATACAGCAGGCATGACAGCAAAGAAAACAAATTAAAACGTGAACCCTAAACTGATAAAAAGTCCATGAAATACCGATGAAGGACAGACAAAATGGTGGAGAGAGAACAAACGTGACTCCAGATGAAGAATGGGGTTCAATGTGTATCACAAGTCTATCTTCAAATGTAACTCACCACTCTTCTTCCGATCTATATGCTGTAGTGAGAACCTAGTGTTCAAAACAGCAAACTGCACGCACACACGCGCACACACACACACACACACACACACACACACACCCTTTCTAGCAAGATCAGACAAGACTCAAGCAGAGTTGCCTAGTCCTGCTGTAAGGGGCAACGCTCCAGAAACACAGCAGAAACTCTCAGCTGGGAGTGGCAGCCTTCAGGAGAGTAGCATAAGTCCTACCCACCACCTCAAAGCACACTGTCTGCATGCAGCCTCAAAGACACCGAGAATCTCCCAGATCAGACAGAAAGACAGAATGTGATCACAAAGCAGAGATTAGGAGGATCTTTTAACGTGATTGAGACAGAAAGACAGAATGTGATCACAAAGCAGAGATTAGGAGGATCTTTTAACGTGATTGAGACAGAAAGACAGAATGTGATCACAAAGCAGAGATTAGGAGGATCTTTTAACGTGATTGTTTAGAGTAAAGATGGTGATAGAGCGTTGCCCTCTGAACAGACTGGACAACGAGAGGAAGATACAGCACGGAAATCAAGCTAATAACAACAACAATAATGATCATCAAACGTCCTGATTAGCCGTATGAGAGTTCTACTGTCCAATCAAACATGCAATGAGATCAGCCGAGGAGACAAAGCACCAGAACAGAATACAACCAAAGTATCTAACATCACTAAAGAAGATCACTCAGGAGGCCATTACACTTCATTAAGCTTTTAGTTTAAATACAATTTTCAAAAATATATTAAAAAAAAGAAATGGAAACTGTCAAAGCAACAACCAAATCAACACAACTTTGGACTACAAAACGAAAAAGAACTCTGCTTTATCACAAGGAGTTATCGAAACAAACATCACTCAGTTCTGCGGCAGAGCACTCTGAATGTTACATAACAGACAGAGAGACAGCCCACAGCGCTCAGTTCTGCGGCAGAGCACTCTGAATGTTACATAACAGACAGAGAGACAGCCCACAGCGCTCAGTTCTGTGGCAGAGCACTCTGAATGTTACATAACAGACAGAGAGACAGCCTACAGCGCTCAGTTCTGCGGCAGAGCACTCTGAATGTTACATAACAGACAGAGAGACAGCCCACAGCGCTCAGTTCTGCGGCAGAGCACTCTGAATGTTACATAACAGACAGAGAGACAGCCTACAGCGCTCAGTTCTGCGGCAGAGCACTCTGAATGTTACATAACAGACAGAGAGACAGCCTACAGCGCTCAGTTCTGCGGCAGAGCACTCTGAATGTTACATAACAGACGGACAGAGAGACAGCCTACAGCGCTCAGTTCTGCGGCAGAGCACTCTGAATGTTACATAACAGACGGACAGAGAGACAGCCTACAGCGCTCAGTTCTGCGGCAGAGCACTCTGAATGTTACATAACAGACGGACAGAGAGACAGCCTACAGCACTTTCCAGACAGCTAGATCACCACAGGAAAGTATGAAATAACTGTCACATAGGTAATGGTTTGAGAACTGCAGAACTAGTGTGTGGTGTTGGCTCCGCCCATCAGGGCTGTCCAGTGGGCTTACTGAAATGTACTGGCATTGAAAGAAAGTGAACATCCCACTACTGGCCTGGACATGTAGTACCACTACTGTCCAGAGAGGGCGCTACACGGTGAAGCACACACCAGGTTGGAGCTTCTCGAAAGGCTCAGTAAAGAACAACACAATAGTAATGTAACACACAACTGTAACTGAAAAATAATACCCTAAAATTTTAAAAACAATATTTCCATTCATAAGTAAAGAGTCAACACAGTCTGCATCATCTTCTATCCTTAATAAATAATACATTCTAATCACAGCAGAAATGAAACAGTGAAGCATACACACACAGTGAAAATGACAACAGAAACTCAGCTGCTTTTGATAGAACATACCAGCCACATGAACCGTCAAAAAGGTACTCATCTAAATTTGCAAGACAAAGTTAATCTAGCATTCTGAAATTAACAAAAAATGAATAACATTGAAATCAAATAACTTTGATCAGCCGAGTACCATGGCCATGGTCGATAAGGAAGCAAAGGTCCACAGGCAGACAGAGTGTTTGGGGGACTTGTAAGGCATTGTTTTCATCCAGGTCCCTATGGATGAATAAAACCAAACCAGAGGATTCCTGGCTTTTAAATATGGTTGTGTTATTGCTTTTTAGAGCCATAAATTAATACAATGCTGCTAACTTGTAATTTTTCTGATCTTCTTGAAGAATAGAAATCATAATTTGTTGTTCTATAAATCATTTGAATTGCTGATTTAAAAATCCTTCCATAGTACATGTAGATCCCAAAGGGATCATGGCTTTGCATCGACTAATATACCTTTACTCATCACTCAGTCAGCTCAGGACAAAATACAGTTTTGGTACTAGTTTTACATTTTTTTTTCAAAAATGTCAAGAAAATCTTGATTCCATGCCATTGCACATCACTTCCTGTGGTCTGGAGTGTTCTGACCAGTGTGGGCGGAGTTACAATTGATCCCACTGCTTTTCTGGCCAACACACGCCCTCAAGCCCTGGGATTGGCCAGGCTTCCATGCTCGCTCCGTTCCACTCCGTGTGCAGACTATAATGCCTACCATGAGAAAAGCAGCAGGATCCATAGTAATGTGTGGTAGTCAGATTTGTGGTAACAGTTCTACACAAACACACTTTGGCACCCTGGCGCCCCCTTGTGACACCTAACTTCATTACATACCGGTCCTGTCTACTGACAACCACCCTCCACCAAGTCTCCAACCTCCAAATAGAAATTGAAATGGCTTCAAAGCAATAATAAATAAAGTACTATACTCTAACTAGACCGGCTTAAATCAATACATCCTACACCTGCCTGTGTGTGTGCTGTACATTTATAATAAAGAAGGACTCAGTGTGTAAACCAAGCAGGTCCATCTGCGCTATAGCAGCATGCAGTACCGCTCCACACCACATGGAGGAGCGACAGCACACCTTTATAAAAGTGTCAGCTTCTGAAGCTACAGTACAATACTGTGTTTTACATGTGGTGTTGGTAATGAACTGAGTCAATAGAGAGCCACGGCCCTTATCATTTCTGCTTGTACTGGTGGCTTTGGTTGTTTCAAGTAAATTATAAAAAATTATAAAAACACCATTATTGTAGTCTAAAGGTCTTCCTCAAGGACTACAGCACCCAGAACTCCTGCACTGTCCACTACAATCCTTTGCACTTTGTCAGTCTGGCAACATAAGACAAATGCCAATCCCTCTGTCTGTTTTGCACCTTACCATCTTATACAGTGGAGATGCATGCCATAACTACATCTATAGTCAGAAATTAAAAGATAGTTGTGCGTCTCTCTCTGGACAATAAAACAAATATCATGTTTCTATTTCACCAATCACGGCACTCGCTTTTGTGACATCACGTCAGTCCAGAGGGGCGTGTCCAAAGTTCGAGAGGAACAGTTTGTACCAACAAAGCTTCAACCAGCCGACCACTAGCTGCCTGGGAGTGCCAACAAGTTTGGGTCAGAGTAACAACAAAACGAAACTTAAAAAAATAAATTAAAGTATTAACAAATAGAACAAAACCAAAAAGAGCAATAAATATGTTTTGAAATGTAACAGCAAATAAAAGCGTGGCTGCAGACAGACTAGGCTGTGTCCATTTCAGGACGGGGGACGGGGGGACGGGGGGGGGGGGGGGGGGCTGGAGGGAGGAGATGTGTCGTCGCCCCCCCCCCCCCCCCCCCCACACACACACCCTGGTCCCATTCCGACACTCTGCCTCCCGCAGCCCGGTGAGGTCGTCATGGTTCCCACTATAAAGGCAGCTTCTTCAATTGCTCAAAGGTCATGAAAAACTGAGCGACCGGTCAAGGTCAACAGCAGGGTCATTCTAACACTCACTCCCCAACTCCAGCGTCAATCCAAGATCTATAGATTTGTTGATGTTTTCGTTTTTTGCTAACATGGCAATACATATTTTTTTAAGTGACTTCTAAAATAAACTAAAAGCCTCCCCCTCCTAATACTACACAGAATACAAAGCCCCCTGTTCTGAGAATGCTATAACACTGTAATATAACTGTTATAACCTGATAGTAACACTGTAATATGACTGTTATAACCCAATAGTAACACTGTAATATAACTGTTATAACCTGATAGTAACACTGTAATATGACTGTTATAACCCAATAGTAACACTGTAATATAACTGTTATAACCTGATAGTAACACTGTAATATGACTGTTATAACCAGATAGTAACTCTATAATATGACCGTTATAACCCGATAGTAACAGGTTCTGCTGGTTCTGGTTCTGGTAAAGGATACAATGATGTTCCAGGGGCCAAGTCGCAGCCAGTTGGGCCAGAAGCCCTTGTAGAGGGCGAAGAAGCCCTCATTCCTCCAGGTCTGGGTGAGCCCGTCCAGGGTGCCTTTGTACATGGGGCTCCCCGACAGAACGCGCTGGTTCATCATCCGGGTCCGCACCACATCCACCGGGTTGGAGGCTAGTGCCCCTGCCAGGCCGCACGCAAAACTGGACCTGGAACAAACCATTTAGAAACACATCGTCTCCACCAATCAGCACGAGCCTGGAATGAGTAACTAACTAGAGTACTCTGGAATATATTAGAGTAACTAACTAGAGTACTCTGGAATATATTAGAGTAACTAACTAGAGTACTTTAAAATATATTTGACAGAAGTTAAAGTAGAAACAGAAGAGAGATGGCTTCAACTTACAGGAAGTGTGTCAGAATGGTGTCGGACATTTGCCCCGAGCCAATCAGATGCTTCTTGGTGATGTCATAGACAGGAAGTTCAACCCCTACTACGATGGCGGCTCTCTGTGCCGTGGGGATAACGCCCTGCAGAAAGAGAGAGAGAGAGACAGTATGAGAGAGAGAGAGAGAGAGAGAGAGAGAGAGAGAGAGAGAGAGAGAAAAAAGATAAATAAAGGATATCTGGTCACTGCAGCTGAGGTTGAGACAGAGATGCACTTCCTTTGAGCACGCGATAAATTCCAAAACACAAGGCAGCAATACTTCAACACATTTTAATTATGAATGCACTGTCTGGTAGATGTTATATCCTGTCCTCCTCTCCTCCTCCTCCTCCTCCTCCTCACTCTCCACAGTCCTCTTGCCCTCTGGTAGATGTTATACCTTTTCTTCCTCCTCCTCCTCCTCTCCTCCCTCTCCTCACCCTCCACAGTCCTCTTGTGCCCTCTGTCTGGTAGATGTTATACCCTCTCCTCCTCTCCTCTCCTCTCCCCCCTCCTCACCCTCCACAGTCCTCTTGTGCCCTCTGTCTGGTAGATGTTGATGAAGTTGGACATCATGCTGCCCTGAAGAAGAGCGCCTTGGGCCTGCATGCGGATCTGAGAAACACACACACACACACACACACACACACACACACACACACGGTTACCACAAAAACTGGGAAATATAGGCACCAGAGAAGAACACACCCAAAAACCTTTATTACACCCCCTCCTCCTCACCTTCAGGACGTCAGTGGGGTTGGCCAGGGAGGAGGACAGCACTCCAGCCACCACTCCACAGAACACATTTATCACCATAGTCTCATCTGGAGGGGGGGGGGGTTACAGTTAGAACACTGCCTAGGACACGCATGCACGCACGCACACGCACACAGCCTCTCTCTGTAAGGGTTACAGCCTAACACTAATAGTGGCTAATGTAGGTGCCGTCTCTCTGCTGGGGCTGTTCTAGATGGGGTGACAGTGAGATCTGTGTGGCGTGCCAGTCTGGTCTCTGCTGGGGCTGTTCTAGATGGGGTGACAGTGAGATCTGTGTGCCCTGCCAGTCTGGTCTCTGCTGGGGCTGTTCTAGATGGGGTGACAGTGAGATCTGTGTGCCCTGCCAGTCTGGTCTCTGCTGGGGCTGTTCTAGATGGGGTGACAGTGAGATCTGTGTGCCCTGCCAGTCTGGTCTCTGCTGGGGCTGTTCTAAATGGCGTGACAGTGAGATCTGTGTGCCCTGCCAGTCTGGTCTCTGCTGGGGCTGTTCTAGATGGGGTGACACTGAGATCTGTGTGCCCTGCCAGTCTGGTCTCTGCTGGGGCTGTTCTAGATGGGGTGACACTGAGATCTGTGTGCCCTGCCAGTCTGGTCTCTGCTGGGGCTGTTCTAGATGGGGTGACACTGAGATCTTTGAAGCCAACCATTATTCTATTCCACACAAATGATAAGAGAGTGTGTTTGTATTGTAAATACAGGCACAAGGGAAATGTTTCCAGAGGACACCTAAAAGTGACATGGACAACACCAGAAGAAAGGACCTCCGTTGTGTTGTCTGTATTTGCTGCGCGTTTCTGTAATGTGTTGTGTTTTCTGTATTTGCTGCGCGTTTCTGTAATGTGTTGTGTTTTTGTATTTGCAGCGCGTTTTCTAAATGCTGCGCATGTGTTGTCAAATTGATGCAGATGTTTTCTTAATTTGCTTGTGTTTTGTCTATTTGCATGTGTTTTCTTAAGTTGCAGTATGTTTGGCCTCTCAGGGCCACCGTACAAAGCAGTAAGTAACGCCACCTGCTGGTCTGTTCTAATAGTGAAGAGAAAGGAGGTCTGGGGATGACAGAAACACTGCATATTCACACACACACACACACACACACACACACACACACACACACACACACACCTACACACCTTCCGGTCGGGTCACAAACAGCCTCTTCAGGGTGTTGTAGGTTCCGATTTTAATGGTGCCGTAGGAGGCCTGCCTGAGCAACGCCGGGGAGATCCTACACAGGAAGCAGGAAACAGGAAACAGGAAGAACTGTCTTAGCAAGCGTCTGACCAATAGAAACGATCAGCTAATTCACATTCATACTGTTGTTGAGACGAATGGCTTCTTTGATATGTTTAGTAGTTTACTAGTTCTTTCCTAAATACACAATACATATTCTCCATGGGTATACTTGAAGGCTTAACACCTCATCAAAGACAGTGGTAGTATTAATGCCTACCACTAAAGACACTGAGTGCGACCTTGAGTGCCTTGAAAGGCGCCTTATAAATTCAATGTATTATTATTATTATTACTGTTTGATCAAACCTCTCTAAGGTTTGTACACACACATCTCCACAGTACCGGGTTTAATTCCACAAACAACAGTGAGTTAAACAATCAGACAAAGAAAAGTGAAATTGAAGCCAGACTTTTACAGTCTACAAAACATGAACCAGTCAGTTTACTTTTCCAACAGATAGCTCCAGTGCCGACCCGTTAGAGCTGAATCCCACACAGTAACAGAGCCCTGAGGCTCTAAGTAACTCTGACCCCGACATCACCCTCATAGCAGAATCTTGGCTAATAAAAATAAATAATACAACAGCCTAGCTGGTTTCCAGTAAGAGGATCATACTCCCCAGCTGAAACAGGCCAAGGTCAGGAGCTGTGTGTTAGCACTGACTGAACAGACAGGGCTCCTTCAAACTACAATACCCATAAAGAGATCAAAAGAAAGGAAAGGGGGTCAATAATTTGAAGTAAAGCTGCTGGTGTATGTCCTCATGAAACATGTACGATGATCAAACTATTTTTGTTAGTACAGACTAGTCCAACTATAAAGCAGCAAAGCCTGTTATATGAATGAGACTAATGAACTTTGCCTCTTAACAGGCATCTGGAATATGTGCATACATGACATCCATACCATGCATGTATATTTAGTCCCTATCACATTAAAAGCACAAACATATCCTAGGTCATAATATGAGCAGTCATGGACACACAGACACTGCAGTCAGTTTGACACAAAGCAGGCCCAGTCTATTTGTAGCAGGGCTGGTTGAGTGAGAGTGTGTGTGTGTGTGTGTGTGTGACACAGTGTGTGTGAGACAGTGTGTGTGAAGGTCAACATCCTCCTCCTCCTCATATATTCAGCCTGCCCTGGGACCTCTGACAGGACACACCTTCCTAGAGAGCTAATACCAGTGGCTCATATTTCAGAGACACACGCGTGTGTTGCCGGGGGGAACAGACAGAGTTCAAAGTTATGACCCCACATAGTTCATTAGCATGTTGCCATGGGTAACAACAACCACCACTCCAGTTCCTGTGTATGGTTGTTTTTCCCTGATCTGATTGGCTAGCAGAGAGAAGGTTGTCTTTCCCTCATCTGATTGGCCAGCAGAGAGTAGTTTGTCTTTCTCTGATCCAATTGGCCAGCAGAGAGTAGGTTGTCTTTCCCTGATCCGATTGGGCAGCAGAGAGTAGGTTGTCTTTCCCTGATCCGATTGGCCAGCAGAGAGAAGGTTGTCTTTCCCTGATCCGATTGGCCAGCAGAGAGTAGGTTGTCTTTCCCTGATCTGATTGGCCAGCAGAGAGAAGGTTGTCTTTCCCAGGTTAAAATGCACTGGATGCAGTAAACCATGCATAGCTCCTAGCTAGCTCTCAGGTTAAAATGCACTGGATGCAGTAAACCATGCATAGCTCCTAGCTAGCTCTCAGGTTAAAATGCACTGGATGCAGTGAACCATGCATAGCTCCTAGCTAGCTCTCAGGTTAAAATGCACTGGATGCAGTGAACCATTCATAGCTCCTAGCTAGCTCTCAGGTTAAAATGCACTGGATGCAGGAAACCATTCATAGCTCCTAGCTAGCTCTCAGGTTAAAATGCACTGGATGCAGTGAACCATTCATAGCTCCTAGCTAGCTCTCAGGTTAAAATGCACTGGATGCAGGAAACCATTCATAGCTCCTAGCTAGCTCTCAGGTTAAAATGCACTGGATGCAGGAAACCATTCATTGCCCCGTGCCAGCAAGGATCTGACAGACAGGTCACCAATGATGTCAATGATGCCACGTTTAGCAGACACTATATTGGCCATCAGGCAGACGGAGCATGCAATGTTCCGGAAGAATCTGAGTCATGGCCTGTTTTAGTCTCACCCAGAGTAGAGTGCTTTGAGAATCTGAGTCATGGCCTGTTTTAGTCTCACCCAGAGTAGAGTGCTTTGAGAATCTGAGTCATGGCCTGTTTTAGTCTCACCCAGAGTAGAGTGCTTTGAGAATCTGAGTCATGGCCTGTTTTAGTCTCACCCAGAGTAGAGTGCTTTGAGAATCTGAGTCATGGCCTGTTTGAGTCTCACCCAGAGTAGAGTGCTTTGAGAATCTGAGTCATGGCCTGTTTGAGTCTCACCCAGAGTAGAGTGCTTTGACGCCCTCCTCCTTGCCGATTCTGAAGAGAGCGTGGAACATCCCTCGATAGCGGACCTCCATGTATTGGCTCTGTCCTTGGACCTGTAGCCGGGTCTTGGTGCAGTCTATAGGGAAAGTACCTGGGACACCACACGCACAACCAGTTAGAACAATAGTGGTCCACTTTAACATCTTCCTCTTTTATTTTAAAGTATTACTGGGTACTTGGCTTGTTAATGGCTTAGATGAGCTAGACTGACAAGCACCACGGGCAAAACAGCACTGAAGATGATCTGATACAACAGATGATGTAATCGGACAAGGGCTCGGCCCATGAATGGAAAAGGCTGCTCGCAGGCAATAAGGCTTTGAATTAATTAGTTAACCTGATCAGTTTCACACTGGAAGAAAAAGCACAGGCGAGTAGGCCGTTCCAATATGAAATTAATAATCAGGGGGAGTTGAATGGCATTTATTTATTTTATTTCCCCTAGAGATGACAGAAGCAGAGTTATCGGTTTCAACTGTAATTTGTCACTGCCCAGTGCAAAGTGGTGAGACACCAATGAATAATTCCATTAGAACAACAATACCTTTAAATGCATGATTGTTTTTAAACCTCAGCCTCCCTCAGACATGGGGCTGTAGTGCAAGGTGCAGAATCTCTGCCAGCGGGCAGTTAGCTAAAGCTTCCTAATGAGACAATAAACTCAAGTCTGTAATGTTTTGTCGCATCATCACGTACCGAATTCTGCGACAATCGAGGCCATCCCTCCGTAGATGAACGGTTGCCAGTTCAGGTTTGCCATCTCGGTGGCGGCCGCGGCGGCAGCGGCAGCGGCTTCCGCCTGGTGCAGCCCCGCTAGGAACAATAACAAACCGCCCAGATACAGGTAAACAAACTGCTGTAAACGCACATAATACAACATCTTGGTTTTGGTTTATAAGTTAGTTTCTTCTGATCATTCGTCGACTCCCCAGCATCAGCATCGCACCGCACCGGAAAGAGACGCCTTTGTCTCAAAGAGAAATGGTAGGAGCATCACACTAGCAGAGGAATACTATTGGACCCAATGGAAGTCAATTAAAATAATAACGCAATCGAATTGGCTTGCATCCCTCACCACGTGATAGACAAGTCGTTGAAAGCGACTATGTCGCAGAAACCGTCCGTGGGTAACAGTATTAAAAACATAGAAATGCAATGCTCCTACAAGCCGTGAATACGCTTAACACTTGCACTGTTAAAGTCAGCTAATTCAAAAAC
This sequence comes from Galaxias olidus, assembly GCA_026901105.3. Taxonomy (NCBI): domain Eukaryota; kingdom Metazoa; phylum Chordata; class Actinopteri; order Galaxiiformes; family Galaxiidae; genus Galaxias; species Galaxias olidus. Next base: position 178,580 of record JAPMUY010002915.1, read on the forward strand.
AACAGATTTAAAGTTGAATGACAATGGACGCATCTTGAGCCGTTCTTAAGAGACCCACAACAGATGGCTGTGAAGCTAGCACACAAGCGGATACATTAGATAGTGGAGCCGAAAACATAACAAAAAAGCTCCGCTTACAACCCGTCAAAAGGCCCTACCTGTATTCGCAATTTAACTCTTTCGCCACTATTTCACATTGTTTTATATTACTTTCCCGATAGTTAACATACAACTTCACCACTGGTTAGCTTTCCATTTCTACCGCTAGAGATTGCTAGCACGGAAGGAATTTAAGTGGCAGGAAACTATCTGAAGTGGGCGGGCAATATTGCACCGTTTCAAAGTAATTTCTTTGACCTGCCTAGTACTAGATTCATCAAAAACAAAACTCGAAGAACATATTTGAACATAACATATAAAAGTATGACCAAAGCATAAAGTATTTAAAAAATAATCTTAAATTACGAAAATATCTTAATTATTTAAAGTAATAAACGATTATTTCTCATCAATTCACTCACTATTGTTAATGAGCAGGGATAAACCTGTAACCATAAGGCATTATTATTAAATTGCTATCAGGAAATTCCACAAGATCAGGACACAAGACAATTCCACAACTTTTCGTCCAGACTGGGATCCAGTTCAACATACAGAGCATCCGGAAAGTATTCATACCCCTTCACTTTTTCCACATTTTATTATGTCACAGCCTAATTCCAAAATGGATTCAATACAAAAAATGTCTCAACATTCTACACACAATACCGGATAATGACAAAGTGAAAAAAGTATTTTTAGAATTTTTTGCAAACGCATTAAAAATACAAATTTAAAATATCACATGTACATAAGTATTCACACCCTTCGCTGTGACACTCAAAATTGAGCTCAGGTGCATCCCGTTTCCACTGATCATCCTTGAGATGTTTCTACAACTTGATTGGAGTCCACCTGTGGTAAATTCAATTGATTGGACATGACTTGGAAAGGCACACACCTGTCTATATAAGGTCCCACAGCATGACAGTGCATGTCAGAACACAAACCAAGTTATGAAGTCCAAGGAATTGTCTGTAGACCTCCGAGACAGGATTGTATCGAGGCACAGATCTGGGGAAGGGTTCAAAAAAATTGATGCAGCATTAAAGGTCCCAACGAGCACAGTGGTCTCCATCATTCGCAAATGGAAGACGTTTGGAACCACCAGGACTCTTCCTAGAGTTGGCCGCCCGGCCAAACCGATCAATCGGGGGAGAAGGGCCTTGGTCAGGGAGGTGACCAAGAACCCGATGGTCACTCTGACAGAGCTCCAGTGTTCCTCTGTGGAGATGGGAGAACCTTCCAGAAGGACAACCATCTCTGCAGCACTCCACCAATCAGGCCTTTATGGTAGAGTGGCCAGACGGAAGCCACTCCTCAGTAAAAGGCACGACAGCCCGCATGGAGTTTGCCAAAAGGCACCTAAAGGACTCTCAGACCATGAGAAACAAAATTCTCTGGTCTGATGAAACCAAGATTGAACTCTTTGGCCTGAATGCCAAGCATCATGTCTGGAGGAAACCAGGCACTGCTCATCACCTGGCCAATACCATCCCTACAGTGAAGCATGGTGGTGACAGCATCATGCTGTGGGGGTGTTTTTCAGCAGCAGGAACTGGGAGACTAGTCAGGATCAAGGGAAAGATGAATGCAGCAATGTACAGAGTTCCTCGATGAAAACCTGCTCCAGAGCGCTCTGAACCTCAGACTGGGGCGAAGGTTCACCTTCCAACAGGACAACGACCCTAAGCACACAGCCAAGATAACAAAGGAGTGGCTTCGGGACAAGTCTGTGAATGTCCTTGAGTGGCCCAGCCAGAGCCCAGACTTGAACACGATTGAACATCTTTGGAGAGATCTGAAAATGGCTGTGCAACGACGCTCCCCATCCAACCTGATGGAGCTTGAGACGATTTGCAAAGAAGAATGGGAGAAACTGCCCCAAAATAGGTATGCCAAGCTTGTAGCATCATACTCAAGAAGACTTGAGGCTGTAATTGTTGCCAAAGGTGCTTCAACAAAGTATTGAGTATAGGGTGTGAATACTTATGTACATGTGATATTTTATTTTTAATACATTTGCAAAAAATTCTAAAACTTTTTTCACTTTGTCATTATACGGTATTGGGTGTAGAATGTTGAATTTTTTTTTTTTTTATTTAATCCATTTTGGAATTCGGCTGTAACATAATAAAATGTGGAAAAAGTGAAGGGGTATGAATACTTTCCGGATGCACTGTAGTTCAGGTTAAGGTCTGACTCACTAACGGACTATCTGCCCCAGCTCCAGACTTCTCTATTGTAAATTATAAAAATGTAGCCTTGTGCTACAATTCAAACTATTTAATATAATACGTCACATTTCCTACAGAGCCCAGCTCACAGCAAATCAACTTTTAATTCCTATGCTAAACAGGACAGTTCTACCTTCACCTATGACCCCTGAGGACCTATGACCCCTGAGGACTTATGACCTAGGAACTATGACCCCTGAGGAGCTATGGACCTATGACCCCTGAGGATCCGTGCTGTTCTCAGAGTTTGGTGTGGGCCCCCACCGACACAAAGACAAGGACAACACATTAAAAAAGAAAATACAAAGGTAGCAGGTGGCAACAATGAAGCATGAATTTGAGGTCTCTTTTTGATGGTCCTGTGAGAGCATTACTCAGGAAAGGCCAGGGAGCAAAGAGAGGATGTATGAAACAGTGTACATTCCTGGCATTAACATTATGTAGTGTGTTCAGAATTTGGTGGGAGGGGTGGAGGCTATTACATTACAATAAGTCAACACACAATTGTCAAGTTGTCCTATATGCCAGTCAGTCATTCAGCCAGTCAGTCATTCAGTTAGTCAGTTATTCAGTCATTCATTAATTCAACGTCAGTCATTCACTCAGCCAGCCAGTCGTTCAGCCTGTCAGTCATTCATTCAGCCAGTCAGTAGTTAAGTCAGTCAGTCATTCAGAGAGCCAGTCAGTCATTCAACCAATCCCGTTAGTTAGTAGATCTATGCTAATTAACAATGCCCCGCACTCAGCTGAGATGAATGGGCGGGGCGGAGAACTAGACGGACTAACTCCTACAACCGCTCTGACGACGCGGCATATCCACGCTTTGTTCGCTATCTACTACTGACGGTTTTATATGGTTAAGGCAGTTTTCTTTTTATCCGTTTAAGTTGTGACATCTGGGTCAGGCAGTCTTTTTTTACTTGCATACCGATGGAAAGATGGGAATGTCACGTGCGTGCCAAGCTGTTCCATAGGGACCATCTGCAGAAAGACCCGTTCACAGGCGTCTTTCAAAAAAGTTAGCTTTTTAAAAAGATCTGTGGTTGATTAATTCAGCTTAATATTTCGACTATTAGTCTAAGTAGTCCTTCATCTCACAAAATCTGTTTTATTTTCAGTGACTGATTTAGCAGAGCGTCTCGAGATACGCGAAAAGTTCTGGTAAGATTTGAGGGTCACGAGGTAGAAATTTATCTCAAACAAAACACCTGCACCATTTTGGCGTCAATGAATACTTTTGTTAACGTTTTACTATGTGCGTTTGACGTCTAGTCTTATGTTGTCTTCTCAGCTGTGGCGTGGAAGGTTCGGTCGAAGGTGTACAAAGACTTCAGCTTCACTTGAAAGAAAGTGAACATCGGAGAAACAAGGTGAGGATTATATCAAACCGCAAACTATAGAGGGGGAGTCATGAGGGTTCAATGGTCGTCTTTTTGTACCACTATACATCTTCAATTCACATGATTCCTCCTCTCAACCATAGATGTGTCTCCGCTCTCCCTCTTTTTCTCACCTTATCCGTCTCCTCACCTCCATCTCTCACCCAGCTGGCAGAGAAGGCACGTGATTTGACTAGTCTCATCTATATGAAGGAGGCGGAACTTCAGTACTGTCACTCACAGTGAGTAGCGAACTATTGTTTAAATTGTATCGGTGAATTTAAACCCATGAACTGACGAAAAAGAACCCACAGAAACATTACTGTTAGTCTATTCTATATCTGTTTTGATAAAGGGATTCGTTTTAAAAATTATCCTATGTGTAATGTCATCGTTCTGTTTGACCTGGTACTGACCATGATGTCATCGTTCTGTTTGACCTGGTACTGACCATGATGTCATCGTTCTGTTTGACCTGGTACTGACCATGATGTCATCGTTCTGTTTGACCTGGTACTGACCATGATGTCATCGTTCTGTTTGACCTGGTACTGACCATGATGTCATTGTTCTGTTTGACCTGGTACTGACCCCTGTTCCAGAGTGTCTCGGTTCCGCAAAGAGGCGGTGTCTCTGGCCAGCGGAGCTAACAGTCTGAGGGCCAGCCTATCAGATTGTGAGTTCACCCTGGAGAGCCAATCAAAGGAGATGGCAGCACTGCGACTGGAGCAGGTGGAGCTGAGGGCGGGGCTAATGAAGGCTACGCAGGAGAACGAGGAGCTACTGGAGAGATGGATGGAGGAGAAGAAAGAGGAGGCTAAGAGGGTCAACAAGCACAACGACACACAACACAGGTAAACAACACCACAGCAGTGGTAAACAACAACGACACACAGCAGAGGTAAATAACAACACACAGGTCAACAACGACGACACACAGCAGAGGTAAACGAATGTACACAGCAGAGAAACCCATAACAAACAACACAGCTAAGAAGGCATGAGCTTTAAATAAATGCACTGATGCATTCTTCTTTCCTTAGCCTTCTTTCTACGTTTTACTGAGAGAATTCTGTAAATGTGACCGAAGGAAAGTAGCAGAACAGTAAAGGTCTCATAGAGGTTCCTCTGAGCCCAGTACAGATGCCTAAGTACTCACCCAGCCCAGTACAGCTGCCTTAGCACTCAGCCAGCCCAGTACAGCTGCCTTAGCACTCAGCCAGCCCAGTACAGATGCCTCAGCACTCAGCCCAGCCCAGTACAGATGCCTTAGTACCCAGCCCAGCCCAGTACAGATGCCTCAGCACTCAGCCCAGCCCAGTACAGATGCCTTAGCACCCAGCCAGCCCAGTACAGCTGCCTTAGCACTCAGCCAGCCCAGTACAGATGCCTTAGCACTCATCCAGCCCAGTACAGATGCCTTAGTGCAGATGCCTTAGCACCCAGCCCAGTACAGATGCCTTAGCACCCAGCCCAGTACAGATAGCTTAGTAAAGATGCATTAGCACTCACCCAACCCAGTGCAGATGCCTTAGTACAGATGCATTAGCACTCACTCAGCCAAGTACACATGCCTTAGTACAGATGCATTAGCACTCACCCAGCCCAGTACAGATGCCTAAGTACTCACCCAGCCCAGTACAGATGCCTAAGTACTCACCCAGCCCAGTACAGATGCCTAAGTACTCACCCAGCCCAGTACAGATGCCTAAGTACTCACCCAGCCCAGTACAGATGCCTTAGTACCCAGCCCAGCCCAGTACAGATGCCTCAGCACTCAGCCCAGTACAGATGCCTTAGTAAAGATGCATTAGCACTCACCCAGCCCAGTAAAGATGCCTTAGCACTCACCCAGCCCAGTACAGATGCCTTAGCACTCAGCCAGCCCAGTACAGATGCCTTCGTACAGATGCCTTAGCACTCAGCCCAGTACAGATGCCTTAGTACTCACCCAGCCCAGTACAGATGCCTTAGTACAGATGCCTTAGCACTCACTCAGCCCAGTACAGATGCCTTAGTACTCACCCAGCCCAGTACAGATGGTAAACAGGCACAAAACAAAAAGAACGTTTGTAGTAGATCATGGCTACGTTCAAATTCTTTATTTTCTTAGGAAGGTTCCTAACTGAGTGAAATGACCCGGAAGTATCTAAGTGGCAGCCATGATAAGTGCTGTTCGAATTCTCTAAGAGCTAAGGAAAGGTGCTTCAATGCTTCCTAACTTGTGTACTTTAGCATAGGATACACTGGACCATCCTTTACTAAAGGAAATAAGAAAATTCCGCTCCAAAATTCCTTGTGGTAGCAATATTGAAAGCGATACACCATTCAGCCATCGATCAACATGACTGATAAGGGATGCAGATCATATAGCCTAGTTTTTTATTAAGCATTGTCCATCTTATGTTATGCCCTATCTTGCTAATATGCTTATATGTTTTCAAATGTCAACATCTTTGAAACTTAAGAATGATTATATGTAGACTATCAGCAGATTTGTATGCCTAATAAATGCATAACTTGCATACATTTAACAATTAGGCTTCATACAATCATTCATTGGGATTCATGCGTGGCGATAAATATGAGTTGACAGGGGGATGAGGACGTGAGCAACCATCCTCAATGTGACATATCGTTTCACTTCTGTGACAGGTAGCCTATATTCCCTTTTTTAAATTGAATGTCCAACCATGGTAATAAAGTAGGCTAGTATATTTATCTGGCTTGCCTACGTTTATATATAGGCTATGAAACAACACGGTAAAAACGCACGGGCGAAGTATGCTCTTTTTGTAGGCTAAAGTTAATCTTCAGGTCATTGTAATTTCTCCATGAACAACCCACGAAAACCACCGTCGCTTGATTACGTAGCCTAGTGTAAGTGCAGTCGGATTCCTTTAGCAACGCAATTGTATTTTCCTAAGTCCTTATGAATTCTCCTTCATATCTTTCCTTAACCTCATGACATTTTCCCTTGGGGTTAAGGAAAAATACACAGTGAAACTCAATAGGACGTACTTTATTGGACTGTTCAGATCCAACCCTAGTCTTTGTGGGTTTGGTGCTGAGGTTTGTGATCAGTGCTTTTTTTGTACCACTAGATGGCATCGTTTTACCAAGCGGCTTAACAAACACCTGTACAGAGAGCGAAGTAAGCTGGCCATGGCTAATTCCAGGAATACAACAGACCATCCGTCCTCAACTATGCAGAAACATTGCTGGCCCGGTAGGCCTAACACCTGGAGTACAGCCACAGTGCCGTCATCCACAATGATACAAAGTCTGTTTGAATGTTTATTTATTAAAACAGACAAAAGTTCATTATGATGGCCAGCAGGTGTTAATGTTTATTGGACACTGTGGAGATGGTCATCTAAAACATTCTCTTTATCCTCCAGGACTGCCCGGAGCCACAGACACACAACCTCCAAACGAAACATCCAACTGATCACAAATAGAGCTGTAACCACAGACTGTGAATCCCAGCCACACCCCATAGAGCTGTAACCACAGACTGTGAATCCCAGCCACACCCCATAGAGCTGTAACCACAGACTGTGAATCCCAGCCACACCCCATAGAGCTATAACCACAGACTGTGACTCCCAGCCACACCCTATAGAGCTGTAACCACAGACTGTGAATCCCAGCCACACCCCATAGAGCTGTAACCATAGACTGTGACTCCCAGCCACACCCTATAGAGCTGTAACCACAGACTGTGAATCCCAGCCACACCCTATAGAGCTGTAACTACAGACTGTGACTCCCAGCCACACCCTATAGAGCTGTAACCATAGACTGTGACTCCCAGCCACACCCTATAGAGCTGTAACTACAGACTGTGACTCCCAGCCACACCCTATAGAGCTGTAACTACAAACTGTGAATCCCAGCCACACCCTATAGAGCTGTAACCACAGACTGAATCCACGTCAGATCGCAGGTCACATCAAACCTTCCTCAATGTAGCCGTTAACATTAAACTATGGTGCCAAAGATAATGAGTGTCAACTAACTCGGGTGCAAATCTAAAATTTTATGTATTTAATACAATAATAATGCTCTACCCTCTCCTTTGTGTCAGGTTTTATTGAGACAAATAAAGACATTTTTAAGAAACAGTCTTGTCTTCTCACTTCACCAGCCGGCTGCCCAGACCATGAAGACTCCTGAAATAGTTTAAGATCCCAACCGCTCCACAGTCCCACCCTCACACACCCCGTTCCTCGTTGCAGTGCCAGACAGGAGAGGGTTAACCACCCCGTTCCTGCTGCAGTGCACAGTGCCAGACAGGAGAGGGTTAATGAGCCTGTTCCTACTGCAGTGCACAGTGCCAGACAGGAAAGTGTTAACCAGCCTGTTTCTGCTGCAGTGCCAGACAGGAAAGGGTTAACCAGCCTGTTCCTGCTGCAGTGCACAGTGCCAGACAGGAGAGGGTTAACGAGCCTGTTCCTGCTGCAGTGCCAGACAGGAAAGGGTTAACCAGCCTGTTCCTGCTGCAGTGCACAGTGCCAGACAGGAGAGGGTTAACGAGCCTGTTCCTGCTGCAGTGCCAGACAGGAAAGGGTTAACCAGCCTCTTCCTGCTGCAGTGCCAGACAGGAGAGGGTTAACCAGCCTGTTTCTGCTGCAGTGCCAGACAGGAAAGGGTTAACCAGCCTGTTGCTGCTGCAGTGCCAGACAGGAAAGGGTTAACCAGCCTGTTGCTGCTGCAGTGCCAGACAGGAAAGGGTTAACCAGCCTCTTCCTGCTGCAGTGCCAGACAGGAGAGGGTTAACCAGCCTGTTGCTGCTGCAGTGCCAGACAGGAAAGGGTTAACCAGCCTGTTGCTGCTGCAGTGCCAGACAGGAAAGGGTTAACCAGCCTGTTGCTGCTGCAGTGCCAGACAGGAAAGGGTTAACCAGCCTGTTGCTGCTGCAGTGCCAGACAGGAAAGGGTTAACCAGCCTGTTGCTGCTGCAGTGCCAGACAGGAAAGGGTTAACCAGCCTGTTTGCTGCTGCCAGACAGTGTTAACCAGCCTGTTGCTGCTGCAGTGCCAGACAGAAAGGGTTAACCAGCCTGTTGCTGCTGCAGTGCCAGACAGGAAAGGGTTAACCAGCCTGTTGCTGCTGCAGTGCCAGACAGGAAAGGGTTAACCAGCCTGTTGCTGCTGCAGTGCCAGACAGGAAAGGGTTAACCAGCCTGTTGCTGCTGCAGTGCCAGACAGGAAAGGGTTAACCAGCCTGTTGCTGCTGCAGTGCCAGACAGGAAAGGGTTAACCAGCCTGTTGCTGCTGCAGTGCCAGACAGGGTTAACCAGCTAACGGTGAAAGGAGGGCCATGTGAAGTCCAGCGTTGTCAGTTTAATGTCGAGTCTTACTTATGAGCAAAGTCCCAGATAGCATAAATACACGTTAATGGACAACTAACATGACAAATAAGTTGTTGAGTGTTCGAATAGACTAGTGTTATCCTATTTTTGAACTAGTTTCAAGATCTAGCCTGTTCTACAGTACAGCAGGGTATAACTGAGTTAGCCTGTTATATAGAACAGCAGGGTATAACTGAGTTAGCCTGTTATATAGAACAGCAGGGCTTAACTGAGTTAGCCTGTTATATAGAACAGCAGGGTACAACTGAGTTAGCCTGTTATATAGAACAGCAGGGTATAACTGAGTTAGCCTGTTATATAGTACAGCAGGGCTTAACTGAGTTAGCCTGTTATATAGAACAGCAGGGTACAACTGAGTTAGCCTGTTATATAGTACAGCAGGGCTCAACTGAGTTAGCCTGTTATATAGAACAGCAGGGTACAACTGAGTTAGCCTGTTATATAGAACAGCAGGGTACAACTGAGTTAGCCTGTTCTATAGTACAGCAGGGCTTAACTGAGTTAGCCTGTTATATAGAACAGCAGGGTATAACTGAGTTAGCCTGTTATATAGTACAGCAGGGTATAACTGAGTTAGCCTGTTCTATAGTACAGCAGGGGTATAACTGAGTTAGCCTGTTCTATAGTACAGCGTATAACTGAATAAATACAAAGCACAGTCTATGTTAGTTCATTTTGCCTTTAATAAAAAAAGAAAAATTAAAATAAAAATCTTGAAATAAAAAAATGTAATGGCAAACAATCCACATTTTTCTTAAATGATTATGAGAATAATCATGGTCGTTATGGTGACACAGTAGTAGTAGTAGTAGTAATAATATTCATAATCATTTTTATTTTTACGTCAAACGTCCCGCAGAAGGAGACATTCTTCTGATTAGGACGTCAGACAGCAGGGTTGCCCACTGTCGAAGTCGCGAGGCCAAGCAGAAAACCTCACAAACACAACATTAACAGAATCACAGGTTAAAGTTCACAGCACCGCTGAAAGAAAAATACATGCTCCATGTTTGCGTTTCTAAAAAACAAAAACAAAAAAAAAATATCCCTTTCCCTTTCTTGTAACTCTGCCTTTGATCTCCAATGCGGACCACGCAGAGAAGGAAGGAAGGGGTCTTAAGACTATTGGAATGCGTCCCATATGTCCCGCTGTTTCCTAGGAGATGAGAGATGGCCCTGACTGAGGGAGAGGGGGAGGTGTAATGATTAAACCCATGCTCTTAGGAGCAGACTAGAGCTCTGGATCAGGACAAGAGTTGGGAACACACAACACTAACACACCACCCTCACACTAAGTCTGTCGATATCCATCTATCTATTGACGAACGTACTGAGAAAGAAAATCAAGAAAATCTTCAATCAGCTTTTGCTCCCAGTCCACTCTGAGGGTTCCTTCAACAGGAGATGTATTGAAACTATCGACGTGCTACAACATTAGGGGGTTGTTCCTCAAAGTGAATAGAAGTGGAATTAGCTGTCAATGTCCCAACTCTGTCGCTTCAGGGCTCCTGGCTCAAGGGGCAGCGTGGGGCGGGGCAGGGCGGGGCAGGGCGGGGCGGGGCGTACTGTGCAAATGGAGCCGTCGGCGGTGTTCTGTATCTAGACGCTGTAACTCACACGGTGCTGCTAATTTGTTCAGGTAAGATCACAATGCAAACTCACACAATTCCTCCAGGACATCAGTGTATCTCTGACCTGATTGGACGCTGATTCAGGAAAAGCTCTCGGTCTACTCTCTGATTGGTTGGGTGAGTTTTGCTCTGCTCTATCTAGTGAGGATTTGTTTGAGAATTCGCAGCCACTAAAGCCCCATGTTATGAACAACAGGAACATTCCTCTTCCGCCACCCTCTTCACTAAACACTCCCCCGGGGGTCAAAGTTCAGAGGGGGAGGGGCCGGCTGGTGCTATTGAAAGCCCATTAACCATCATTAACCTGTGTGTGTGTGTGTGTGTGTGTGTGTGTGTGTGTGTGTGTAAATTGTTCTTCTTTATACTCATAGGCAGTCTTCTTAATCTCCTCAAGATGACAGTAATCTATATTTTATACAAACAGTAATCTATATTTTATACAAACAGTTACATCTCAAATCACTGAAAGAAAAAAAAAAAGGCTTTCTTTCGGGTTCGCAAAATAATGGCACTGCATCTCTTCAACATATTTCTAGTTGTAGTTGTCATATGTAAGCAGTCTTTCCGCTTCTCTACATACGTAATCCCTGAACGTCACTGTCTACCTCTTTAGAAATATGAAGAAAAAAAGGACACCTGGTTTAGAACTAGTTGGTGCATTTGATTCAACTTTCCTCCAAAGTGCAAATTGCTCTTTTTTGGACCAGTTAAATCCAGCATTCCCCGTTAGTTTTCAAACCAGCGGTCTGTGTTGGTGGGAGCCTGGCCCAGACAAACAGACACACAAACAAATAAACAGACACACAAACAAATAAACAGACACACAAAGAAAGCAGCTATGAGAGGACAAGATGGCCGACGGACACACAGACAGACAGACAGACAGACAGCAGATCACTGGCTCTGGAGCTCATCAGAAGACCTTCAGTCCAAGCTCCTGGGCACGGGTATAAGTGTGTGTGTGTGTGTGTGAGAGAGCGAGAGAGAGTGTGTGTGTGTGTGTGTGTGAGAGAGCGAGAGAGAGTGTGTGTGAGAGAGCGAGAGAGAGTGTGTGAGAGAGAGAGAGAGAGAGAGAGAGAGTGTGAGTGTGTGTGTGTGTGTGTGTGTGTGTGTGTGTGTGTGTGTGTGTGTGTGTGTGTGAGAGAGAGGAGCTCTAGCAGTCCTCATCCTTGTCGTCCACAGCTCCTTTGAGCCTGAGCCGGGCGAAGTCTTCAAACACAAAGTCATCATCCTGGGAGATGCTGCTGAGAGGGCAAACACAGAGAAACACTCATTAAGAACTACAAACAGGGAAACACTCCTTAAGAACTACAAACAGGGAAACACTCCTTAAGAGAACTACAAACACAGAGAAACACTCATTAAGAGAACTACAAACACAGAGAAACACTCATTAAGAACTACGAACACAGAGAAACACTCCTTAAGAACTACAAACACAGAGAAACACTCCTTAAGAGAACTACAAACAGAGAACACTCATTAAGAGAACTACAAACACAGAGAACACTCATTAAGAACTACAAACACAGACAAACACTCCTTAAGAGAACTACAAACACAGACAAACACTCCTTAAGAGAACTACAAACACAGAGAAACACTCCTTAAGAGAACTACAAACACAGGGAAACACTCATTAAGAGAACTACAAACACAGAGAAACACTCCTTAAGGGAACTACAAACACAGGGAAACACTCATTAAGAGAACTACAAACACAGAGAAACACTCCTTAAGGGCTGCTGTTAAATGAGGCACGTTGGTACAACGTGTATTTTCAATAATCACTCTTTGGATTAGAGTACATGTTGGTCCCCTCATTTGTTTCAATGCAATGTTTATGTTTTAATGTGTTATTGAGATGCACAGTGATTTTCTAGTCCAGCACTGCAAACAGAATTAGCAAGTTTGTCAGCATTTAAAAAGTGAATGCATTTAATTGCTATACTAAGTAATTGCTAGTACTAAGACATTGTTTGTACTAGGTTTGCTATGGTCCTGTTTTCTATCCTGGTGTTTATCCTGCCTGTGACGACGTAGGCCCTACTGGAGCACAGAGCAGTTAACTTTGTAGGACTGCATAGCCTACACCAGCCATTCCCTATAGCCTACACCAGCCAATCCCAACAGCCTACACCAGCCATTCCCTATAGCCTACACCAGCCAATCCCTATAGCCTACACCAGCCATTCCCTATAGCCTACACCAGCCAATCCCAACAGCCTACACTAGCCATTCCCTATAGCCTACACCAGCCAATCCCTATAGCCTACACCAGCCAATCCCTATAGCCTACACCAGCCAATCCCAACAGCCTACACCAGCCAATCCCAACAGCCTACACCAGCCAATCCCTATAGCCTACACCAGCCAATCCCAACAGCCTACACCAACCAATCCCAACAGCCTACACCAGCCATTCCCAACAGCCTACACCAGCCATTCCCAACAGCCTACACCAGCCAATCCCAACAGCCTACACCAGCCAATCCCAACAGCCTACACCAGCCAATCCCAACAGCCTACACCAGCCAATCCCAACAGCCTACACCAGCCAATCCCAACAGCCTACACCAGCCAATCCCAACAGCCTACACCAGCCAATCCCTATAGCCTACACCAGCCATTCCCAACAGCCTACACCAGCCAATCCCAACAGCCTACACCAGCCAATCCCAACAGCCTACACCAGCCAATCCCAACAGCCTACACCAGCCAATCCCAACAGCCTACACCAGCCAATCCCTATAGCCTACACCAGCCAATCCCGCAGCCCAATTTGAAATCTGAAAATTAAAAGTTCATTTTCAAAAACGAACAAATTAAAAAAACAAACCGACTGAATTATTCTTAACACATAGCACATTCTGAACCCTAAATACGTTTTGTCACAAAAGCCTTTATTCTCCAATGTCAAAGCATTGCAAGTTTACGTTTTATAGCTGAAAACTATGAACGCCAGTGTTGTTCTTTAACACAAACCGATAAATGTTAGTTCAGGGTGCAGTAAACCCTTTCAAGTCAGGTGAAGAAATGCAAGTGAATCTGTTCAGCGAGAGATGTGCTGCTGTTTGAATCCAAGTTAGGCCGTAATTCCCTTTCAAAGTAAACTTTAAAGATGTATAATTTCAACGAAAATAAAGTCTGTGATGTAATCTCCTTCAGGGCGTAAAAAGATGAGGAAAGCTGAAAATTATTCATGTACCGTATAGTGAAAAAGCACAAGATATGTGGAGTTATCTGCTCATGCCTAAAATGTACTGTTGGAGTTCTCTGCTTTTGCCAAAAAACATACGGGCAAAAGCGTATTGTATGTAATTTGTAGGGGACGGAGTGCAGGGGGATAAAACTCAGAGGTCCCGGAGCTGAGCTACGGCAAGCGCCGACACAAATGAAGCCCTGGTATCAGACGCATTGTCACCAGAGAGAGGGTCGCTGAATACTCACTTTGTCTCAAATTCTATCAGGTTCGTGTCAATGGGAGGGTCCAACTCAGGCACCGCTGCAAAAAGACACACACACACACACAGACACACACACACACACACACACACACACACACACACACACACACACACACACTCTTTGTTTCCATGACTACAGCCGTCTCAAATCTCCATAGCAACACCATGCATTTGAACCAAGGGGCAGAAGCTAAAACAGAGGTCTTTAGATTCTAGATCCATGAAGTAGGTGTGTTTATAAGATAACGTGAGAGAGAGAAAGAGAGGGAGAGAGAGAGAGAGAGAGTGAGAGAAAGAGTGAGAGAAAGAAAGAGAGACAGACACTGAGTAGAATTTGCATGACTTTAATCCATGAGGCGTGTCAGAACGGTCTCCATTTTGTTAAAATGATTAAATACCACAGCCTCCAAAAGACGTCAAAAGGCAGAAACAAGCCTCTCTCCTTCTCTATCAGGGGGAGGGCCCAAGGGGCTGGGCTGCTAATGTTTGAACACTAAGGGGCTGGGCTATAGCTGCAAATGTTTGAACACTAAGGGGCTGGGCTGCAGCTGCTAACGATTTAACACTAAGGGGCTGTAGGTGCTAATGTTTTAACACAAAGGGGCTGGGCTGTAGCTGCTAATGTTTTAACACTAAGGGGCAGGGCTGTAGCTGCTAATGTTTTAACACCAAGGGGCAGGTCTGTAGCTGCTAATGTTTTAACACTGAGGGGCTGGGCTGTAGCTGCTAATGTTTTAATAGTAAGGGGCTGTAGCTGCTAATGTTTTAACACTAAGGGGCTGGGCTGTAGCTGCTAACGTTTGAACACTAAGGGGCTGTAGCTGCTAATGTTTTAATAGTAAGGGGCTGTAGCTGCTAATGTTTTAACACTAAGGGGCTGGGCTGAAGCTGCTAACGTTTTAACACTAAGGGGCTGTAGCTGCTAATGTTTTAACAGTAAGGGGCTGTAGCTGCTAATGTTTTAACACTAAGGGGCTGTAGCTGCTAATGTTTTAACAGTAAGGGGCTGGGCTGTAGCTGCTAACGTTTTAACACTAAGCGGCTGTAGCTGCTAATGTTTTAACAGTAAGGGGCTGTAGCTGCTAATGTTTTAACACTAAGGGGCTGGGCTGTAGCTGCTAATGTTTTAACACTAAGGGGCTGGGCTGCTAATGTTTTAACACTAAGGGGCTGGGCTGTAGCTGCTAACGTTTTAACACTAAGGGGCTGGGCTGAAGCTGCTAATGTTTTAACACTAAGGGGCTGTACATAGCTGCTAATGTTTTAACAGTAAGGGGCTGGGCTATAGCTGCTAATGTTTTAACACTAAGGGGCTGTAGCTGCTAATGTTTTAACACTAAGGGGCTGTAGCTGCTAATGGCTGCTCTCTCCCTTCCCTAACGGACATCTACACCTCTCGCTGCCTCTGCAGAGCCAAAAATATCCAAAAGGACAGCTCTCACCCTAGCTCTGGTCTGTTTGCCCTGCTGCCCTCCGGGGGGCGCTACAGGTGCCTCAAGACCAGAACAAACAGATTTAAAAACAGCTTCTTCCCCCAGGCAATAACCCTGCTGAACTCAAATTTGTAACCCCTGTGCAATAGTCATATAGGTATATTTATTTAATTCCGTGCAATACCTGTTAATTCCGTGCAATACCTGTATAGACGTATTTTTCAGCTGTGAATTTCATACATAGATTTAGATATTTTCTTACTGCAATGTACATAGACATGTGGATATATTTTTATCGGGACTACGTACCCATCTTATCTTATCTTATTTTATACTTTTATTTATTTTATTTTATCTTATCTTATTCCTGTTTTAATCTGTACTGCACTGTTTGGTGGTTGCTTAATCTCATTGTACCTGTGTATAATGACAATAAAGGCATTCTATTCTATTCTATTCTATTCTATTCTATTCTATGTTTTAACAGTACTGAGCGATGTTGAAGAAGTTGTCCATATGATGTGTAGTGTGTGAGGTCTACCAGCCTGTGGGTGGGACAGGGGCAGGTCCAGGGGTTTAGGGTTAGTACTAATGTTCTACCTGACTGTGGGCGGGACAGGGGCAGGTCCAGGGGTTTAGGGTTAGGGGTTAAGGGTTAGGGTTTAGGGTTAGTACTAATGGTCTACCTGACTGTGGACGGGACAGGGGCAGGTCCAGGGGTTTAGGGTGCATCAACACGAACGGCAGCTCCACCGACACGTCCCTGCCAACACACAGAGACAGGAAGCAGGAAGTACAT